>JAWQUT010000537.1:111353-145995 GCA_033807755.1 Ellobium chinense | reverse complement strand
TGGCGAGACGGCAGACAATTCCGACCGAAGATTGGTCAAGCAAGACCCTTCGGCCATTTGCGAGGACCTAGATACGGTGCCCCGAGGGCCGATTGGCCTGTATCTGTGGCATAGAGCCTCAACACATTTTGCCGATCACGTCCGGTAACCAGGTACGCTGATCGTTTCCAGTTGCCACCTCGTAGAGGTAGGTGAGGAGATCTTGGGCCAGGCGTTGCCATCAGCCAAGCTCCCCGGCTCGGACACTGGTCGTAGTCTTTCTCATCCCGCAGATACCGCTCGTTTGGGAGATTCGGACTAGCGGCCCCAAAGCGTCACCGAAGCAACTCCCAAATATGTAAAATATCTTGTAAAAAGACGGCCGCTAGAAAAATCTGTTCAAGAGAGTAATTTTCCATATCACACAATCATGTCCAAAAACATTTCCATCATTGAAGCTCAACAAAGAGAGAGGGAAGGTTTTCAAAGAAAGCAGGGTCAGAACACCCAGAACCAACACAAAGCCGGCAAAGGCAAACCACATAGTCGGTCCCTAGGAAAAATAAAAATTGCGCGTAAGAGGCCCCACGCTTTATCTACTACAGCTTTTTAAAATTTTTGTGGCTTGTGGAAATACGCGTAGAGGGAAGGAAGGGAGTGGGTAGAAGCACTACTATAAAACGCATATTACCATATCTTTCAATGAATTAAGAAGTATGACAATATTTACAGCAGATGATGTGATTGCTACCGCCGCCAAGTACCACAAGACGTTACGCAGATGAGAATTTTTGAGCGGTTTTAATTTTGCCGAACATGTCAGTAGAAAATACGTGTTGAAAATCTCAATATACGCTTGTAACGCACCTCGTCGACGCAATATTAAGGTATACATTTGGCGGTTGTACAGTGGGGTAACTGAAACGTCGTCATAGTGCCTCAGTGGAAGTCTTACTGGGCTCTGTTTAAAAATATGTATCGCTACATTAAGCGGTATTGATTTTAGAAGGGGTTCAAAACAAAGAAGGATCATTACGGACGCCTACCAGCCACAAGAGGGTTCTGTTAAGGTAGGACATTTTCATTATGACGGCATAAAGAACCTGTCGTAAAAGCGGTATGTTGGTATCAAAAAGTACACCAGTTGTAGAAGCCCCCCACTATAATACAATAGTAGTGACGTCATCCACATTCAATATCGACATATTGGCTGACGTTTATTTATATTATTCACATCACTTACCAGCAGCTTGTTTCCGTTATCATTCCATTATTTAAGAAGCTTTTTCTGGATCACAATAATTTAGAGAGCTATCGCCCAAAGTCACTTTTCTTACTAAGGCGGTCCTCTGCCAAAGTATAAAAATAACTATTATTCAGCAAAGAATCATAATACGGAAACAGCATTTATGTATCAGTAAGGATCTCCTTAAGCAAGAGATTAGGGCATGATTTAGGGTTAGGAAGATTTTAGGGATAGGGAGAGAGTGGTTATGGTTCAGATTAGTGGTTAGGTAGAAGTAGGTTAAGAGTTGGTGTAGGATTACGGTTTGGAGTTAGGATTAGTGGTACGGATAACGTTAGGGTTAGGTTTAGGGTTAGTCGGAGGACCTCTCATAGAGTGACTGTTCACAATAATCTTTGAAAGTTGGGGAGCTCTACCCAATCGTGTTAAGGCAAAGATTATATTAATTAGATTGAAATGGTTAAGGGTGAGTAAAGATTAGATTTAGGGTTAGGGTTAATTGTAAGGATTTAGGGTTAGGTTAGGGTGTTAGGGTTAGGGTTATTTTTTTTTTTTTTTCAAATCTTTATTTCTCAAACAACAACAGCGTAGAGTATAAAATGGCAATAAGACAATAATGAGACAATGGTAACAATCAACAAGTTATAGTGATGCTACTACTTCAATGAGATAATGATGGCAAATGACGATGATGACGAAAACAGAAATTATTCTTACTGATGATCTGGCAAAATACATGTACTGGCACATAGTACATTAATTTTATTTTTCAAGTCTTTACTGGTCCAAAACGATTAATGGAATAACCAGGCCTATAACCATTCTGTCACAGTCATACTGTATTTTTCTTATTCAGGAATGACGTCGTCACTGAGATGAATCATATAATTATAATATCGTAAAGTTTATGCAAAACCAGCGATCGCCGCCTGTTCAGGATTGACACTTATATATACATGTATTATTATAAGCTGTGTCTTTAATGTGCCACTATGTGGTTCCATGATGAGAACTTTGTATTCACTTGATTATGATGGTCATTAACATGATAACGATAACATTAATGACAGAGATAATGAAAAGTCTGAGAATAAGCTCTTCGCAAAGTATGCGTAGGGAGATGAATATCACATGCAACGTACTAAGATACTGTACCAGAGTACAATCTTTCACCTTTCGCTCCTTTGCACGTGTAACATTTCCCTTTTTTTTTCTTTGCCCTTAAAATAAAACCAACGACAATGTGTACCTATAAATTCACACTCCTCGTCTCGTTATGGACAAAATAGTAGGCCACTATAAATAAACTCATCAATTCAATAACACCAGGCTAAGCCGCCTTCTTAGACAATTTAGAAATTACTGCAGCTCTTTTTTAAAAGAAATTACCTTTCAATAAAAAACGACGATGCAATCATGACCTAGTTTAGTACTGTATGTCCAAAATAACACTTGCCACACTGCCTGACCGTCAGCTGACTGATGTAAAAACGCCTTTCTACTGGACTAACAATAGTCCAGTTGGGCTTCAGCAGTTTTCGTTGAGAAAACGGCTGCGTATTAAAACCACTATATATGGGAGGGTATTTTTTATGATTATATGCGCTTGTATTTTTTCAGTTAGCAAATGCTGAAATACAATCTGTAGACTGAAGCACACACAACACACACACACACACACACACACACACACACACACACACACACACACACACACACACACACACACGCACACACGCACACACACGCACACACACGAAAAGTTTTTGCAGTAAGGTTGATGTAATTTCACGTGGAGGAGTGTTCACAGGCAGATAAACAGCTGTAACACTAATCATTTTCATTTAGTATATTGGGAGTGGGATAAGAGGAGACAAGAGGGAGCTGTGCGTATTGTAAAACAAAGGGGTGCTAATCACGAAGAAGAAACAATGCTGGTGTGAAACGACGTTATCAAAACCAATAGTCCTCAATCTTGAGTGACAAGCATATTTGTGTATAATAATATATGTTGAACGGTCAAATGACGATTAAATGACCAGTAAATATCCATACTTTCATTTGAACGAATAACAGCTAAAATCAATTTCGGCTGCACACACGACCACTAAAATGAGCAGTACTGACCACTGGTCATCTGCTCGGACAAAAGAGGCAATTTGAAATTTTTGGACGTTGAATTCAAATATTAATGAATATGCAATGTACTCTTTATAAGATCGATTATTAGCTGCCCATTTCATATTTCATAATCATTCAAATAACACCAGTTTGTTGTACTTTATCTTACGAAACAAATTGTATTAGTGCCTAACATCTGCCATATCATTTAATTAAAACTATCAGTACGGCCTCAGTTACCACAAGTGACCATGGCTGATCGTATAAATATTTCGTGAATTCAAAAATCCTTAATCAGAAGAATACTTCAAAAATCATCTGCAAAAACTTTTCGCCTGTTCAATTTCTCCACTCAAAGCTCTATCTGGATCAGTCTGATGTGAATTGCACTTCTACTAGGTGGTACCATCAAAAATTTTAACGTGGTCGTATATGAAGATAAACATTCAGCTAATGAAAAAAAAAAGTTTGTAAATCAGATGGTTAGTTTCAGAGATGACTTTTTTAGCTGACTTATTTTCACTGTTTTTGGTGAACATAAAAGAGAGAAGTGACAATGGCACCGAAATAGGATAAATTGATGCTTTGATATAGGATAAATAATAAATACTAACCTTACCGCTAACATTAGACACTATATATTTTTGAATATTCTGAACTACAAGATAACACTGTGTTACACAATAATGATCATTACATAATGTCATATGGCCGCCAAAATGGCCGCCATGATGGCAGATGAGACCGATTAGAAGCTTAATCGCATCGTTATTTAATATAATTATACAAAACTATATATTTTCTGACTCATTCTGACAACCTGTATTTATGTCCAAGAAGAAACTGAGATTAGTAAGAAAAAATTGATGTAAAACAGAGACGAGACACTACTGTTACAAGTAAAAAATCCATGTTCTGCAATGCGTCATAAAAGCATCTGAAACCTTTGAACCAAAGGAGTTTTATCTCTGCATGCAATTTGGACCTACAAACGCATCTAGCACCAGCTGATTGCTAGTCTAGCAGTATAGCATCGTGATAATATGTTTACACACTTGTGGGGCACTTGATCTACATCGACGGCGCCCCAAGCAAACCTCTTAAATCTCAGTTTTGACTTGAATTTTTTTTTTTCGCCAAATATGTTTATTTTATGGTCCTTCACATCCTGTAAAAATATTAGACCTGAAAATTTATTAGAAGTTACTTAAAAACGCATCTTTGCAAAGTCTCCACCACGCGTATTTGCCTCGAGCGAAAGTCTCCAGCTAGCAAGCTGGCCAGCTGACACGCGTTAGTGCGAGATCGATGCCTTGCGTAATCCCTAGACAATGACCGCGACATGCCACACGACTTGGATCATCCCAGGCTCGACTAATCCATAATTATTGTGTCACACTGTTATAGACCATTTAATTGATATCAGTCAACAAAGACGGACATTGACAATGACGGAAAAAAAATGAGCGGGCTTTGTTTTATACATTACTAATATTGTAATTCCACTGATTTATACTCGGACTTTTATTTCCTCCCTTCCCAACTTACGTCCGTTCTTCCATGCCGACCGTGTCCCTTCTAGTCATTATACCCACAAATTCACACATGTTAATAGATAGATAGATGGAAAGAGAGAGAGAGAGAAAGAGGAAACAGAAGGGTATGAGAAGAAGATTGTAAACATGATGTTTAACGAACACTCCCGCAGTCACACCGCTAAACTGTGAAGTTTGTAAACACCAAAAACAAAGACAGTAACAAGCCCACCCCAGTAAATCACAGTTCATTATTATAAAGCAATCTTACCATGATTATCCACGCCCCATACCCTTCTCTCCCCCCTCTCCCCCCACCCCCCCGGGGGTTAGGTCAGCCATAGTAGTAGCGACGCAGTACATAGGTAAGAACTGTCAACCTTTCCACAGGTGAGCAAGAAAAGGTGTTGAAGATAGTTTTAACTGAGGATGCGCGTCTAACATGTCATCACCTATACGGTAGAATGATGCCAGATGGATATTGATATTTTCTCTCTATTCGCCAACCCTATAAAAGCTTGATAGCCGAATGTGGCCACATCACTCCTGCTTTTGGTTGTCATGGAGCCATTAGACACCTTGCGCAGACGCCCGTAAGCCAAGACCATAACGATAGATGTGGCGGGCNAAAGCGCATCTTCTTCTACACACTCCACACCATCGAAAATGAAGAGAACGGAAGAAAGAGAGACCTTAGTCTATTTCTGCCATGTTTTCAGCGGTCATTGATGAGAACGGCGAGCTGATGGACCTATCTATAGACTGTGCTCCTTGATCCAGATGCCATTTACAGAGCTGACCAGGAAATTTAATCACAAGAACGAGAACATACGTCAACTGTNGGCACGGTCGGCGCAAGCTCTTGGCGCGAACGAACGATAAGCACGACGATACACCGGGGGGTGGAGCCTCTGACCGCTGCTACCGTTATCGGCATGGTTACCGTCTCGCGAACGCAAACTCACTATTATCCAGAGGTCGCATGCTGGTGGCTTGCTTTGAGCCAAAGGCAAAACCTACAAGCAAAGCGCATCTTCTTCTACACACTCCACACCATCGAAAATGAAGAGAACGGAAGAAAGAGAGACCTTAGTCTATTTCTGCCATGTTTTCAGCGGTCATTGATGACCTATAGACTGTGCTCCTTGATCCAGATGCCATTTACAGAGCTGACCAGGAAATTTAATCACAAGAACGAGAACATACGTCAACTGTAAGTGCTACTCACATCTAATATTGTCCTCCAACTTCAAGGAACCATCAGTGCCATCATCATCTCATGAGATGATGCCATCTTCGTCTGTGGAGCCAGTGCCGTCCGCATTTACAGGAGCAATCCTATATCCTCTTGAGCCATCACCATCCTCACCTATTGTACCAGTGCCATTATCATGGTTAGATATTTACCCCCACCGCCAGATTGGATGCTGTTACCTGATGCAGAACTACAGAGCCAAGAAAGAGCTACCCCCACCCCAAAACTTTTCTTTCTCATCTTCAGAGGCAAAGCCACCACCACCGTTAGCCTCCGGGAGTGCCTTCTCGGTCATGTTCCACTTCAGACAGCCCAGCACCAACAACCTCTACGGAAGCTGTGTACAGACATACAGAAAGTTCACTCAATCCTCAAAGGAGTCCAGTATGTTGGTCGTACAAAAAACACAACAAAGTGAAGGCTACTGAGAAGCCACCCAGAGTCCTTGGAGAGCGTTGTAAATGCAAATTGAAAAAAGTGCAAAGGTGAGTGACGCTAACAGGGTCTATTTTTGATTTCTGGGCTCTTGGCACCTGGGAGGCTAAAAAACTGGTTGTCAGAAACCTGGTTACTGCGACCAAGCATGATGAACAAAACGGTCTTCTATTTCCTTGAAGCTGATGACGAGGAAAGAAAGCGTCGAACCTGGCACGACCGTGGAGAGGAACAAAAGCGCCATTGCCTTTTGCAGAAGCTCAATAAAATGCCATCGCATTATTGCAGGAAAACTACCACCACACAATATCTAAAGAAATTTCATTCTCCAAGATGTCTTCAGTGCCTACACAGAAACTTGCACCACTGATGGCGGTTATCACGATAAGTGTTTTCAAAGATATTCAATAGCAGCTATATAGGCATCTTTATGCCACGAAAGGATCAATGCGACACTTGTGTCGGCTATGAAAAAGAAAAATCTAGAGGAAACAATCTGGAATGCGCATCGACAAAAGAAGTCAGGCACAGGAAGCAAAGGCTCGACAAACATTTAGCCGAAAATGACATTTTGCTAATTTCAATGGATCTGCAAGCAGTTCCCGTGTCTTCTGAATCCAAAGCGTCCGCATTATATTACAAGAGAAAATTGCAGGTGCACAATTTCACCATTTTTGAAATGACCAGCAAAGCCGTCGACTCTTACGTCTGGTACGAGAGTGAGGGCAAACTCACAAGAATTTGCTTTATGCATTTACGACTACTTAAAATCCAAGGCAGTGGGCAAGAAACGAGTCATTTTATACAGCGATGGCTGTTGCTACCAGAACAGAACTGTTGAGCTCAGCAAAACTTGTCATGTCTTGTTCCAACTTTCACAGATCTGCTTGTACTCTTTAGAGACTACTAAACATTAGAATGATGCGGGTACCAGCAGGTACCTACGAAGCGATCTTGGAGGAGAAAAAAAATGTCTACCCCTATGGATATGTGGTGTGCCCTCCTGAAGTACACAAAATATTATTTGTCTTTACAATATATTGATGATAGACCATAATCCTGGGTCGCCGAAAAGATTTATCTTTCAGCAGATGGAATTTTAGACTATGCAACTTTGGAGAAGCAGACCGACATTCAAAAGACAGGACCTGATCAGTGAATAATAATAGAAGAAATGGAATCTGTCTCGAATAAGCGGAGTTAGGCATGGGTGATCACTGCTCACAGCTAGATCTTATCACTATGGCTAGATTCATGTCGGTCTGCCTCATAAGTTTGCTCAAACATTTTGAATCTTGTAAGTGCAAGCATTCTGCTGCAGTGTTATACGCAATGGAAACTTAGTGCCACCGGGGCAGAATCTTGTCACATCACGACCAGCCTGTTTACGCAATGTGCTTATATGATATGGCAGAATGATTAGCGTCTGTCAGCCCGTTTTTGAACTTTTTCAATTTTGCTGAACATTAGTAGAAAATGCATAGAAAATCTCATACACCTTTGTGATGCACCTCGTCGACGTAGATATAGTGTTGCATGTCAATGGAAAGGGCTTGTTATATTGAAAAATAGTATCATTATGTTAAGCGGTATTCATTTTGCTGAGAGAGAGGCGGTTGTGCAGTCCGTCATAGTGCGTCTAGCCATCAAAGATATCAAGTGTTGTTCTGTTTGTATTAAACAAAGAAGGATCATTACGGACGCCTACCAGCCACAAGAGGGTTCTACCAAGGTGGGCCCACCTCATTTTCGTTATCACTTGGCATAAGGAACCTGTCGTAAAAGCGGTATGTTGATATCAAAAAGTGCACAATCGATGTAACATCCTCCCCCACTATGTGCTTAAATCATACCGTGGGGGTGCTTTGGTTAAATTTATCAAAATGAAAAGGCGTTAAAAATTTGGCCTTCTTTTGCAGATCACAGGTCCGCACAAATGAAATCCGCTGAAGCCATTGGGAGCCTGCAACAATTATTTATTTACAAATTCAAAACTGAATTTTACTTTTGCTGTATGGTTTCATGTTATATGATTATTTCTACACAATCCAAAGGACAGTTTTTATACTCTGCTACTATCGACTCGGATAGTCCTGTTTTACCAATTAGGCTCTTGCAACTTGTGAGGAAATTCATTGCAGCATTCAGCCCTGGTATCCACACAGCTAGGAACTCCTTGTAATCTTCCTTTGTGTGTTTCCACGGAAACTGTGTCCAGTTACTTTATTTTGCCAGGCACTTCTTAGGCCTGAGCCGGAAATGTCTCGAGTTTTGCCTTTGACCAATGAAAAAGGTAGGCTCTGTAAAAGCAAAAAATAATTGGTGCTGGTTCGCCGCTGACTCGCTCTCTTCGCGAGAAATCGATATATACGGTGCTCCTTTGGGTCTGGTGGAGAGCAAGTTTTGTTTACCCCAATTTTTCTTGCAAAATACAAATTTGAGTGTGGTATACAGCAGATTCGGATTCAATTTGCTCTAAATATAGTAAAACCACTGTATACCACTTCCTACCCAAAAATGCCGAGCAAAGCACTTCTGCCAAAACGTCTATTATTTCCAATCGGGGGAAACAGTTTCGCAGCACAGCAAGGTAACCTACGTAATACTGTAGCATGACCCTACAAATGTCATTTGCTTTTGTGTGATTGGCTCAGTAAAAATGAGAATGACTGAGTTTCCAAAATTTTTTCAGTGCGTTAGGGTTTCTAGTCCATACTATGAGAAAAATTTTTCGTTAATAGTGTTCTAGCCATCAAAGAATCTCCTTTCTTGAAAATCAGTCATTCCTGCCAGTTGATTTCGATATTTGTCTGCTATGTGATGTTTCTGGTATCATTATTATTTTAATCATATTATATTATTTTAATACGTTCCCACCCGCATGGCAAGTGCCAGGATACACGGCTGCATAAATACAATCGTCGCATGTACAGGTTGATATGTAGGATATACATTACCGCAACGGTAGTGAGGGCACTATCACCGCACGGTTCGCGCTTTTCATATCTTTATCATGAAAAGCTTGTTTCTTTGAATTCCTTAGGTCTTTTGTCACCCTCAGGTATATGGTGCGGTTATCGATGGTATGCTGTTCTTGTTTTCTGTAATTTAATTATTGTTTGAATTTGTAAATATGGTCCAATCCGTGCTTGTATCTTTGGCTTGTTTTGTAGCCTGGTGTGAGTTTCACACTCATTGTCCGAATCACCCAAGAGGAAGTGATGAACATGTTTATGAGTATCCTGTTCCCGTTTTTTTATTTTACATTCGGGTTTCCAACCACTCTGCCGGGGCATCCTGAAAAAGGTGTAATTCTGTTGAAAACACTTCTCGGAATGGAAATTTCGTGATCTCGTAAAAAGTTTCCTCATGATCTACCAAAAAATCAATCAATTCCACCCATAAGTTATTGAGACTACCACTTTTGACACCCATCCCCTGATATTAGTGGTGGGGTCATAGAAGAACTGATGACCATTATAGAGTTGCATGATCGGGTCGTATAAGACCCAATGACTTTTAAGAGCAGTTAATGGTTGGGATTTTCTTCTCGTCGCTGCTTGTCGCTTAATAGCAAATACAGAAAATTCCATACCTCTGACTATTATGAGCGGTATGTGAGGGCTTCCATTATTATTTTTACTTCAGGGGTTCTATATATATTCTATTATTTAGGCCTTTAATACGCATTATTAATGCGCTACTTTAACAACATCGTTTAGCTGCTGCTTGTCCTGGCATTGCCTTGAAGTTTTGATTCACACAGTATGGAGTATAATTTTTGATCGTAGATGATGGTGAGGAGAACAAATATTTTACGAAGGACGAAGATGACATGCTGTAATCGGAAGATTTGCCACTTAAAAAGGTGGACCAGGAGAACAACGAGAAGACCACTATAGTTTCAAAGCATTCTCATAATGCCATAATTTTAATCCTCCTCCAGCAACATTACAATATCGTCATAGATCTACTACGAAAAATCGTATAAAATCTCATCCACACGAATAATGACTGAGAACGCACACTTGCATAATAAAAGTATTCGAATAGGTTCTAGGCTATAGTCCCAAGCTCATGTCTGTAGGCTGTCATCGTAGTGATAAAAGGCGTAAACTGGTTAATGAGTTGCAGAACTGACACTTTTGCACTCTGGGCAGACCCATACGTGCTCAATCCTCGGCAGCAAACGATGGTCGCCGTCCTGAATTCATTGCTTTACCTCACCTGACTTGTAATCACAAACTTCGTCTGATGGCCACAGCCTCCACGATTGAGCCTCCTTATCCATCCGTAATGTTCCGACCACAGGAGCATTAGCAGCCGGGCTGATCAGTTCTTTCATTATCATGGATCCCAGCAAGTCCTGGACAAAACATCCTTTTCTGTGAAACCTGGAGATGTCCATCAATTCATGCTTCAACCCTACGTTTAGGACCTATAGGGATCTGGATTGTGAGTGTCAATAATTCTTTGCTACTGTGGTCCCAGAGAACTACTTCAGAGCCGTGGTGACTGCCTCCACATTTTGGAAGAACTGTTGGACTACTCTGCTCAGTGATACCGTCTCTCTGACGCATAGCATCCTTCTTTTAGTGAGAGAGGATGTCACATCGATCGTGCACTGATACCAACATACCGCTTTTACGACAGGTTCCTTATGCCCACTGAGTTCGCCAAGTCACCCCTCCAAAGAACCCGAGAGTTGCAAAGCGGCATAAAATCTGGGGCCGGGTTGGTGGTAACGTCCGGGCCGAGTGAAACGGGGGTGTGGAGTCTTAGCTTATATCCGCTTAGGATCACCTGTGCCGGCAGGCCACTCCGCTCTCTTGCAACAGTAAACCGGTCCGGGATCTTCTTTACCCCATGAGACACAACTACCTCACGCAGGCCCCTACACATTTTGCCCATCACGTCCGGTAACACTAACCAGGAGCGCTGATCGTTTCCAGTTGCTACCCCCTGGAGGTATGTGAGGCCATGCCCCCCGGTTCGGACACTGGTCGTCTTCCTAATCCCGCAGATACCGTGCTTTTGGGAGACTAGCGGCCGCAAACGTCATTGCCGTAGCAACTAGTTCCTTATGCCAAGTGATAACGACAAGACCTTTCCACTGATATCTCTGATGGCTAGACGAGGCACTTTGACGGATTGAAATTTTCAGTTACCCCACTGTACAGCCGCCTAACACTGCAAATTTCAGAAATCGAACCAAAACCTCCTTTTAAAAGCTATAAAGTAAATATGAGCACGAAATTTTAGATGCCTAATTATACATTTCAACGTAAAATGTCTTATTTTAAATAAAACATAATATTTTTCGCTTCAAAAACTCCACTGTCGGGAGTCGTTGGCCAGATTTGTAAGTGAAAAATGTTTTTTTTTTAGGAATTGGGCAAAATTCTTTATTTTTCGCAGCAAAAGGACCATCCGGGAACTGGAAACTTAAAAGGCCACTTTTTAAAAAAATACATTTGTACGGCAAATGTATTTTTTTAAATACAAAAACCCCAAAAATGGTAAATTTTGGCTACAAAGTGTACACTGGGAAATGGGATAATCGTTGTCAGATGTGTACTACTGTTCTAGGCCAAATTTAGTTTTTAGTAGTAATCGGCAAAAAATCTCCCTTTTCGGCTGCGTGAAGTTAATCAGGCAACTAGAAAATTAAACAGCCAGATTTTTATACAATTGGAGGCCAAATTTCTACTTTTTTTTTCATAGAAACACGCCAAAGGGTATATTTTTGGCTTCAAGTTGGGGAAATTTATGGCCACATTTTTTAGTACGTTTTTTTTACAAATCGGTCGGAAATTTTCATTTTTGGCTGCATAAAGCGAAACTCGAAAGTGGAATAGTTGTTGGTCAGATTTTTAGTAAATTGTTATGCCTTACTTCCTTTTAAAAAAAAAAAAACGCTTCAGGTGACAATGTGTGGCTGAAAGAAGCCAAATTCACAAATGGGTTGTAGGCCAATGTTTTTTTTTAATTCAAAACACTCTAAGGTGAATATTTTCCATTCCAAAACGTCACGCTGGATAGTGGAATATTTTTTTTTGTCAATTTTTTTCTTGTAGCTTTGTGGGCCTAATTTGTTTTTCTTTACCAATCCATGCTGAAAGTGGAAAGTTTGGGCTTAAAAAAAAAAAAGCCACCTTTTAACAAAAAGGCCAGGTTTTTACTGGATTTGTAGACCAAATTTCTTTTTTTAGAAATGGGTCGAAAGTGGGGAAGCCCTTGGCCAGATTTTTAGTACATTTATAAGTCAAAATTATTTATCTCAGTCAGTGGTAAAGAAATCTTTATTTTTCGCAGCAAAACTGCAATCCCGGAACTGGGAACTTAAAAGACCAGTTTTTTTTATAAAATTGTACGGCAAGTGTATCTTTTTTTACAAAAGATGCGAACATAGTAATTTTTCGCTACCAAACTGGCGAGTGTGATAAACGTTGACCAAATTGTTAGTAAATTTGTAGTTCAAATTTCTTTTGTTTAAACAAGATTATTATTTTTGGCTGTAGAAAGCCAAACGACCAAGTAGGGAATTCGTTGGCCAGAATTTTACTACAATATCTGGCCAAATTTTTTTTCAGACATCAACCAAAAATCTTCCTTTCTTTTTTACTGCAAAACGTCAGGTTGACAATTAGAAAATTCAAATCCACGTTTTTATACATTTATAGGCCAACCTTCTTTCTGTTTTAAGAAAACAGATGCTTTTTTTGGCTCCAAAAGGTCTAACTAGCAAATGGGAAATGCATTGGCAAGGATTTAACTATTTTTTTTGTCCAAAGTAATGTTTCTTCAGCAATCGGTCCAAAAACTCTTTCTTTTTTGGGGGGTGCGAAAAGCTAGCCTCGCATTTCAGTTTTGGCCTAATTCCTTTTGTTTGTAGCAAAACATTCCAAAGGAGATCAGTTTGGCTTCAGAAATACAAACTGGTATGTTGGGGAAATCGTTGGCCAAATTTTGAGTACATTTGTAACTCAAATTTAGTTTTCCAGTCATCGCTGAAATACATATTTCGCTGCGCAAAGCCCATCTGAGAACTGTGAACTTGAAAGAGCAGTTTTTCATGCATTTGCAGGCAAATTTATTTTATTGTACAAAAGACGCAGAAATGGATATTTTTGACCCCCGAAAAGCCAGTATCGCAACTGTAAAATTAAAAGGTCACATTTTGTGTACATTTATAGGCGAAGTTTTATTCTTGTTTGACAAAACACGCCAAAATGAGTATTTTTTGGATCCAAACAGCGAAACTGGGAAGTTGGTCAGATTTTTCGTAATTGTATAGGCCTAATTTCTTTTTTGTCACCAAACCACGCTTAAAAGGGATATTTTTGGGTACAAAACGCTAAATTCGCAAGTGGGGAAATCGTTGTTCAGCTGTTTCTATGTTTGTAGGACAAATGTCCTTTTCTTAAAAATGTGTGAAAATCTTACATTTTTGCAGCAAAGAGCCATAGTGCCAAGTGGGGTAATCTTTACTATATTTCTAAGCCATTTTTGTTTTTTTATGAAATCGGCCCAAAATGTCCATTTTTGGCTGTAAAAAGTCAATATGGCCAATGGAAATTCGAAATTTTATACACTGGGACGTAACAATAAAAAAAAAAATATGAAAAAGGATATTTTTTGGCCATGTTCAAAATATCGTTGGCCAGATTTTTAGTACATTAGAAGGGCAAAACTCGTTTTTTCAGTGCTCCAGGAAAAATCGTATTTGTTTTTGCTGCAAAATGCTCATCCGGGAACTGAGAATTTAAAGGAAAAGTTTGTTTTATACATTTGTAGACCACAATTATATGTGTGTGTGCCTGAGAAAACCAGGTATCAGTCGGGAAAGTTTATTTTGAGCTACAGGCCTTTTAAGGCAAAATATCGGTCCGAGGTCGAAAATAAGTTCTTGGCATAATCTTGCAGTTTAACCATTTCTTCGAATGGAAACGAAAGCTTAGGGCTTAAAACCAACTCTAAGTATTTTATTAAAATTTTTTAAAAAGTTATGTAATGACCAATTTTGCAGAATTTTGTGAATTTTTGACTAAAAACCTGTATGAGTAAAACTCACTGTTCACTTGAATATTGTGCTGTCAATCTATGTTCATTGTTGTGTCAGTGAGCCATACAATGCATCAAACCAAAATTTACTTCAACCTTATGTGCCAAAAACTTCATTTTACACGTTTAAACTTTTAAATGCTGTTTTCTCAGTATAAATGGTTTGGGGGTTATCGACTTCAAACTGCCATAACTTTGTCAAAAATGTGAATATCTTCATGAAATAAAGTGCAAAATGTTCAGAAATGTCTTTTGTTTCATTATCTGTGTATAATTTTTTTTCGACTTATACGGTTTTCTCAGGCACGCACACATATATTTTTACAAAAGACGCAGAAATGGATATTTTTGGCCCCCAAATAGCCATTATGGCAAGTGTAAAAATAACTGGCCAGCTTTTTAAACATTTATAGGCCAGATTTCATTTTTCTTTGACAAAATAGGCTAAAATTGATATTTTTGGCTCTAAAGAGCCACACTGGGAAGTAAAATAACTGTTGGTCAGACATTTCGTAACTTTGTAGGCCTAATTTCTTTTCTTTAATAATACTAAGCTAAAAGTGGCTATTTTTACGTGCAAACAGCCAAGTTGATAAGTGGGGACATCGTTGTCCACCTCTTTTTTTATATTTGTAGGCCAAATATTCTTTTTTTAAAAGTGGGTAAAAATCTATTTTTTTTTCGCAGTAAAGAGCCATAGTGGCAAGTGGGAATGTCGTTGGCCATCTCGCTACTATATTTATAGGCGAGATTTCTTTTTCTTTTTTAGAATTGGGCCAAAAATCGTAATTTTAGTAGAAAAAGTCATAATGGTAAGTGGGGAAGTCGTTGGCTAGATGTTTACTACTTTTCGTCGCCAAATTATATTTTTGCAGACAATCCGCCGAAAAAGGTCACAATTATATACATTAAATAGGTCAAATTTCTTTGTTTAAAAAAAAAACCAAAAACCAAAGGGCATATTTTTCGCTTGAAGTGTGCAAACTGGCAAGTTGGATAAATTGTTGGCCAAAATTTTAGTACAATTGTAGACCAAATTTCTTTCTTTCATAAATCGGTCGAAATTCTCTATTTTTGGCTAAAACAATCCTAAATGGTAAGTGGAATTATGATTGGTCAGAATTTTTACAAATATTTAGGCCTAATTTCATTTTTTAACGAAAGCTCGCTAAAAGTGGAAAGCTGCAAAAAAAACAACAAACATGTCAAATTGGTAAGTAGGGAAATCATTGACCAGCTTTTTACTACCTCTGCATGACAAATGTCTTGTTAAGCAGAAATCGGCCCAAAATCTCCTTTTCTATGTGCGTAAAGTAAATCTGACACATAAAAAAAATGAAAATGCCAAATTTTTATACATTTGGAGGTCAATTTTTTTAATGGACACGCCAAAAGGTATGTTTTTTGCTTTGAAAACAAACTGCGAAATTCGGGACTTCGTCTGCCATATTTTTAGGACATTTTTAGGCCAATTTTGTTTTCTCAGAAATCGGTCAAAAATCTTATAATTTTGGTTCCAAAAGGTGAAACTGGTAAGTTTCTTCAGATTTTTTGTAAATTTGTAGGCTTCATTTCATTATTTTCATTTTCTATTTTTACAGAACATGCGAAAATGAATATTTTGGCTCTTAAAAAGCCAAACAAGTAAGTCGAATAATCGTTGGTAAATTTTTAGTAAATTTGTATGCCTCATTAAATAGAAGACAGTAAAAGAAAAAAAATTGGCTAGGAAAAGTCAGATTGGCAAGTGGGGAAAATTATGGCCAGCGTTTTACTACATTTAAGACCAAGTTTTGGTTTTACAGAAATCGGACCAAAATCTCCCCTTTTTTAAATGTCAAAAGTCAATATATGACCACCGGAAATTTGAAAGGCCTAATTTTTATAGTTTTCAACGTAAAATTTCCTTTTTAAAATAAAATATGGATAGGTATTTCTTTTTCGCTCCAAAATTCCAAACTTCCCAGGTGGCGGGGGGNGGGGGGGGGGGGGGAGCCAGATTTTTAGTACATTTTTCAGTCATCGGCCAAAAATCTATATTTTTCGCACTTAAAATCCCATCCAGGAACTGGGAACTTAATTCGCCAGTTTTTAACACATGTACGACCAATGTATTTTTTCTTTTTTTTACAAAAGATGCAAAAATTGTAATTTTTGGCTACAAAAGGGTACACTAGCAAGTGGGATAATCGTTGACCAAATTGTTAGTTTTGTAGGCCAAAGTTCTTTTCTCTTAACATAACACCACATGGTGGATATTTTTTGCTGTAGAAAGCGAAACTGGCAAGGAAGGAATTTGGGCCAGATTTCTAACACATCAACCAAAAATCTTAATTTATGGCTCAAAAAGTCAAGCTGATAATTGTAAAATTCAAATCCAGATTTTGATATATTTATAGGCAAAATTTTTCTTTGTTTTGTTTTAAATAATCTAAGGTGAATCTCTTTGGCTGGAAAAGGTCAAAGTGGCAAGTGGGAAAATCATTGGCCATGATTTAGCTTCTGTTATTTAGTCCAAAGTGTTGGTTTTTTTTTAATAAATAGGCCAAATTCTCTTTGGGGGGGGGATGCGAAAAGTCAATCTGGCAACTGTGAAATTAAAGATAGATTTGTATAGATATGTAGCCAAGTGGAAAAACCATTGGCCAGCCAGGGATGATTGAATTCATGGGGTTAAACCAAGACACTAATAATGAATTCTTGGTGTAACCGGACACTATCTTAGCAGATCGCAATTTACATCCGACTTAATGTCGGAGATTATGTCTGAAGCAACTCCATCCTACTCCCTACTACCCACATACTGGACAGGCTGGACTCACTGCGACCATCCAAGTACGTCCTTGGGACAAACTAGGTAGAGTAGGGAATTCGTTGGCCAGATTTTTATTACAATATTTGGCCGAATTTTTTTTTTCAGACATCATTCAAAAATCTTCATATTTAGCTGCAAAAAGTCGAGCTGACAATTCTAAAATTCAATTCCAGATTTATATACATGTATAAGCCTAATTTCTTTCTTTTTTCGAAACATTACGATAATGTGGATCCTTTAGGCTGCAAAAGGTCAAACTGGCAAGTAAGAGAATAATTTACCAGGATTTTACTAGTTTTGGAGTCCAAAGTAATTTTCTTCCGAAATCAGCCCAAAATCTTTCTATTTCCGAAAAGCCAATCTGGGAACTTTAAAATTACCAGGTCAGATTTTTATACCTATGTGGGCATAATTTGGTTTTTTTTTCACAAAACACGCCTAGAAATCCAAACTGGTATGTTCAAGAAATCGTTGGCTTTTATTTTTCGCTGCAAAAAGTCAATCCGGGAACTGGGAACTTAAAAGATAGAATTTTATATATCTGTAGACCAAATTTATGTCTTTTTTACAAAAGACACAGAGATGGATTTTTTTTTGTGGGGNGGGGGGGGGGACGACAAAAAAAGCCAATATCCCAACTGTAAAATTAAAAGGTCAGCTTTTTATACATTTATAGGCGAAATTTCATTTTTCTATATTTTCATTTTTAGCTCCAAACAGCCAAACTGGGAAGTGAAATAACTGTTCGTAAACTTTTTCTTTAAATTGTTGGTCTAATTTCTAATTTTTAACTAAACCACGCTAAAAGTGGATATTTTTTTTGCACAAAATGTCAAATTGTCAAATTATCAAGTGGAGAAATCGTTGTCCAGTTTTTTTTCAACATTTCTAGGCCAAACTTTCTTTTCTTAAAAAACGGTTAGACTGAAATTTTTGCTGCAAAGCGCCATGTTAGCAAGTGGGAAAGTCGTTGGCGATCCATTTACTACATTTGTAGGCCAAATTTTTTTTTTTTTTTTTTTAGAAATGAGCTAAATATCTTAACTTTTCTGCAGCAAAAAGTCTTAGTGGTAAGTGGGGAAATGATAGGGCAGATGTTTAGTACTTTTCTTTGCGAGATTATTTCTTTGTAGGAATCCGCCTAAAATCATTTTTGGCTCCAAAACGCCAATCTCGAAATTGTAAAATTTGAAGGCCAGATTTATATATATTTGTAGCCCAAATTTCTCGTAATAATCAGTTTTTTAAAAATACTTTTAGAACTTTGTAGGCCGAATTTCTTTTTTCTTTACAAAACCACGCTTAAAGTGGTACGATTTGGCTGCAAAAAGCAGTGAGGAAATTTTTGGCCAGATGTTTAGTACAATTATAGGCCATATTTTTTTTTTGAGATATGGGCCCAAAATCTTAATTTATGACTGCAAAAACCCACGCTGGCAACTGTTAAATTATAAGGCTAGCTTTTTATACATTTGTAGTCCAAATTTTTCTTAATTTTATAAGACCCTCAGGTCACTGCAAAAGGTGAAACAGTTGGGAAATCGTTCGCCATATCTTGACTACTGTTTGTCCAAATTTCATTTGTTCAAAAAATGGACCAAAATGTCCGTTTTTTAGCTGCAAGAAGCCAATCTCGCAACTGTAAAATTTAAAGCCAAGAGTTTTGTACGTTCATAAGCCATTTTCTTTCTTTCTTTTTTTTTTTCTCAAAAGACGCTAAGGTGGATATTTTTGGCTGCAGAAGATGAAACAGGCAAGTGAAAAAATCATGCGAAAGAACAAGGAGAAGGACTTTTCATTAAGTATGAGGAAAGAAATTTATAACGTTTGGTTTTAATAAAGGCACTACACATTTATCCTATGCAGAACAGCATAGAAAGGGGACAGAAATATTTTTTTGTGAAATACATGTAAATAAGCTCTCCAGGCTAATAGATTCTGTTTTGGCTATTCCTGGAAATGAAATATTTGAGAGAATGATGGATACTTTGGCAAATGAAACAATAATTCAAGACTGAAACGAATGAAGTTATCAGGGGAAATGTATATGATCAGGCAAGACTGCCCTATCGCCTACTCTTTCACCAGAACAGTATCCAATAAAATGCCATGTAGAGCTGGTGCAAGATGCTATTGATGGAGCTGAAAAGAAAGACACTAAATAGTGTTTTGACAAGTGTTGTGAACCTACTGACGACGAAATGGAAGGTGAAGTGTTCTATGAAGCCAACTCGGAGACTGTGCAAAAGGAAAGCAAGTGTAACAAACGAACAAGAGAAAGGACCTAGAAAAATGCAGCAATTTCTCTCAAGTGAGCAGTTACATGTTAAGGACCAAATGAACCAAATGATGGGTGTCCTGAAGAATTTAAGAGGTGGCAGGCATCGGTAAAGTCATGAACAGTATTGTAAACAGAATAGAAAAGGAGAAACAAGAAAAAGAAATTGATGGTCAGCAAGAAATTAGATAAACAAGCAGAAATCATCTGACCAAACCTTAAAAATTACAAAGGTTCGTTTCCAAGCGGGTGGATGAATTAGAACTGGCGAGAAGCAGAAGAAACAACCTGTTATTCTATGGCATTCAGGAGAACAGATGAGAGGGGCCAAGAGAACAGTGTGAAAAAATTAAAAGAACACATTGCTATCCAGATGAAAGTGCCTAATGCTGATGAGATTACCATAGAAAGAGCTCACAGGCTTGGTAGAAGATGGAATGACAATACCGTTGGTCACAAGAAAGGAGTCCCGCCCTATAATTGCAGCCTTCCTCTACTGCAATGACAGGGAAAGAGTGTGACGCAGCAAGGTTAATCTGCCAAAACCGTTTTCAGTTGGAGAGGACTTCCCGGTGGAAATTCGGAGAGCGTGTGCCGAATTAGTGCCTGAACTAAAAGACGTCCAGCGAGCTGGAAAGCGAGCTACCATACTCTACCTAGCCAGGCTGATGGTTGAGGGAACTGTTGTACGCACTGTGACGCCCCGAAGACAGTCCGAAGCAGACTCGGGCAGACGGCCAGGAGGTGTGAATGTGAATGTAGTGAGAATGATATATTTTTGTTGGAATGTGCATGGAGATTTAGAAGGGAAGCTTGAGCAGGAAGACTTTTGTAAGCAAGTTATGATACATGATGTGGTGTGTTTCAGTGAAACGAACACGATCACTGTTTACTAAGCTTGAAAGGTTATGAGAAAGTATGTAAACATCGAAAGAGGAAAAGAAGAGCCAAAAGGGATTCAGGTGGTCTTGTATGCCTCTTTAAAGAAGAAATTTGGAAAGGTGTAACGGTGGTTCCTTGGAAGTATGAGGACGGGTTTAAATTTTGTAGAAATTATTTCAACTTGAATTCAGATTTGTATGTTTACATGAGACCCAAGCAGTCATCAAGAGATGACATGAATACAGAAGGCGATTGTTATGAAATTGATAGGATGGCCGAATAAGAAGGTAAAGAGAACTGTCTGAAAGAGCTCACAGGCTTGGTTGAAGATGGAATGACAATACCGTTGGTCACAAGAAAGGAGTCCCGCCCTATCATTACAGGAGACGAATGGAAGAGTGAGTGACACCAGATTTTGTAAGAATGGAAGATGAATGTAAGTTAAAAAATTCAATGTTCACTGCCTTTTCTGATGAAGAGAAATTCAAACATGAATATTGATACATACATCAAGATAAAACGAATATGGCACAGGCAGCTATGTTGGATGACAGGACAGGTTATTCTCAATGGCAGAACCGGTAAAGATAAAGGAATAGGAAAAATGACACTGCGACAGTTCTAGCGAGATTATGTATTATGTTGTAAATCCCTATTACAGAAGGTTTGTGATTTTTCTATTGGAAGTGTCAATGAATACTCAGATCATGCTCCAGTGCTTTTCATTGAGATTAATGTACAATATATCTATAATAGAGGAAGGCTCCACTGTAAGCTGGACCAAAAAGATGGAATGACAGAGAAAGAATATACGAATAAAGTATCCGATGAAAATACTCAAAATCGAATTCGCAGAAATATTATCTCAGTAATAATAAGGATACTACCGAACTAGACTCGTCTTGACCTATTTAATGGAGCTCTTTTAAGAGCAGGGGAAGAGCATATACTACAAGTAACGGAGAATACCAACAGAAAGAAATCTACTGGGCAGAAAAATAAACGGTGGTATGACAATGAATGTAGAAAGAAAAACGAGTTTTATGAAGCACAAAAAAATTATCAAACACAAAGGGACGATGAGCTTAGAAATAAACTATGTCAGGCATGTGGATATAGGAAAGTGTGTCGTCTTAGAAAACAGTACGCTCGAGACGAGGCATATAAAATAACCCCCGAGCGAGCATGATCCACTGGCATTTTGGAAGAAAGTAAAACAAACCCATCCAAGCAACAAACTAGCTGATAGAGAATCTCATTTAGGCCAAAAAGAGAGAGGAGAAATTGAAGCATGGGAACATAAAGAAGAAATGAGCGTAGAGATGAAGTAGAACTAGCTATTACAAAGCTCAAAACGGGTAAAGCAGCCGGACCAGATGGAATATTGAATGACTTCTTGCAACCTGGTTTACTCATGACAGCAGCTATTACTAGTATTTTCAATAACGTTTTAAATTTGCAATATTTTCCTGAGGCGTGGTCTATAGGGGAAAACCCGTGTTCAAAAGAGGAGATAAAAACAAAGCTGAAAACTAGGGGAATTACAATCATTAGTTGTATGAGCAAACTGTTTACATCAATTAGACCCAAATAGACTAATTGGGGGGAAAATTCAGGATTAAATAAATCTGTTTGGCTTTAAGAAACATTGAAGTACTGTGGATTGTATGTTTATCTTACATGGCCTTATTGAATTATTACTAAATAAAAAGAAACGCTATACTGGCTATACTCGATTACGAGCGAGCATTCGATTACGTAAACTGATAGGCTATGTGGCGAGTGCTGGGATTAGCTCCCGATGTCTTAATACACTGCGGAGCATGTTCTAGAAACAAGCTCACCGTACGTAGAACTAATAGGGAGTCTCCAAATAATGAAGAAAATATAGAAGGAGAGATAAACGATTACTTCCCCTCATCTTGTTCTAAAACAATGACACTAATCTAGGAGTTGGACTAGGAGACAGCGTAATGAAATTACTAATGTTTGCCGATGATATGGCCATATGTAGTAGGATAGAGAAGGTTTACAACTTAGTAAGAATGAATGAATATTATGACAAATGGGGCTTAACGTTAAATACTGACAAGACCAAAATTGTTTAGGAAAGGTGGAAAATTATCCCAAAAAGATCATTGGACATAATGGAGAACAGTTAGAAACATATTTTATGTAAGGTTCATGTCGAGTTCTGGGTCTTTCTCGTATGGTATAAAAGCATTAGCTGACCAGGGGAGAAGAGCTATATTTAGCATGAAAACCTATTTCCATAGAAATCCAGATTGCCCCCTGGCATCTTGTTCAAAAGTAGTAATTCCTGTATTATGGGTGTGAATTATGGGGATTTCGTGATGCTAATCCGGTCGAAAAGGTACATATTAATTTTCTAATCTATCCTGAATGAAAAAAAAACGGTCCCTAATTGTCGTCTATGGTGAACTTGGGGTCTTTCCATTGTATATAGAGCGCCAGATCAGAATTGTTAAATGGTTAAAACTTAGAAGAGAAGCGACAAGGACCAGCGCAAGTTTCATAAACTCTATGTGATCATATCAATAGCGATAATACAGTTGTAAATTGGGCGTCTTTATTAAAGAGGTTGAAAGGAATAGCTTTGGTTATATTTGGAAGGGGTGGAGCAAGAGGATGTTTTTCTAAGCGAATTTAGAAAACGTTTAGAGGACTGCTGTATCCAAAAATGGTACGAAGAAGTAAATAGTATTCAGAAAATAGACTGCACAGAATGTTAAGAAAGAATTTTGAATATGAAAACTATCTTACCTTCAACAAAGCTTTCAGAACAGCTCTAACCAAAATACGATTGTTCACATAACTTTATGATAGAAATGGACGCCGAAAACTGAAATTGGCAATAGAAAATGTAAACAGTGTGACAATTAGATGAAGACCATATCGTCATTGAATGTCGAATGTGTAAAGAATTACACCTACCAAGCCAGTTTTGCAAGCCAACTATGATTCGTTTTATATGCATGCTTCAAAACCAAGATCCAACACAAATACAAATTAGCAATCTTGTTATCACATTCTTAGTATACAAAACAAACATGTAAACAGTACAATGCACATCTTATGGCCATTGAACGTTGAGAGCAGCAGTAGGTATGAAGTTAAATATCACTACCATATGTAAAACAAACATGGATTTTTGAATATTGTACTTTGACATGATGCTGTGGTATTATATTGTGTTTAGATGGACGGATGGATGGATGGATGGATGGGCGGTAATTATAGTTTCTGTAACAGTATACGTCTATGTAAATGCGAGGTATGAAACCAACAGTACAAGTATATGGATGGAATAACATAATATTAGATTGTTAAAGAATGAAAGAGTTATTGATTTGCTTGTGAAACCGCAAGCGGTGAGAGAGGGAAGCTATTAAGATCTGGACAAATCAGTTACCGCTATAGATATATGTTCTTTATTTCTTTCCTTCTTTCTTTACTCTCTTCCCATCTTTCTTTTCTTACTTTTTTTCTTCCATTATTATGAATTTTGGATATCGTAGAAAAGCGAAATTATGTAGTTTCCACAACCTAACCTTGTTTTCACTGGAAAAAGATTTGTATGATGTGCTGTATTACATTATGAACTCAGATTGAGAAATTTGGGTGTGAAGTGGCAAATGTTGCTTCGGTGACGACGCTTTGGGGCCGCTAGTCCGAAGCAACTGGAAACGATCAGCATCCCTGGTAATGTTACCGGACGTGATCGGCAAAATGTGTTGGGGCTCTATGCCACAGATACAGGCCAATCGGCCTCTCGGGGCAACGTATCTAGGTCCTCGCAGATGGCCGAAAGGTGACCAATCTACGGTCGGAATTGTCTACCGTCTCCACACCCCCATCTCACTTCGGTCCGTAGGATACCACCGTCCGGTTCCGGCTCCAAAGGGGTTCATTTCACGCCTCTTTGCAACCCGGGTTCTTCCTCCAGTAGTCTTTTTCTTGTTTTGGAGTAATACCTGAATGCCTTTGTATACATACACACGTGAAACACATTAATATACTCTTTTTTTTTCCATTCTCCTGTATACTCACCTTGTGTTTGTGTCGCTATTGTTCTCGATTTAGTTGCCACGGTTGTTTGGGTTGCTGTACTTTGGGTAGCAGATCTGATTCGTGGCACAGGGGCATGAGTGAATAGTGCACTAGCCGCACAACAACCGGTGGTGGTGGTGGGGCCAGGGTAGTCCATGGGCTAACTACCGAAACCCTCCCCCCCTGCGGTTTATATGGGATGGGTACCGACGTCGCCTGATGTCTGAGGTTGTGATTTTTGGTTGTAGAGCCAAAAATATTCCGCTGGCACGGTTTAAAGTTACTAACCTTTAATAAATCATCTTACACCTCAATTACAAATACCCAAAAATTCCTGCTTCTTACCGTTTCCTGAAAAAAATAAGCGACTGTTTTAGTAAGATTAGATGTTGGTTTGTTGTTTTGTATCATGAATTTGCCCCTGGAAGTGGAAATGATACGTTTTTGAGAGCTACCTTTAATCTACTATATTCTTACATCCACCACCTGTCGTTTCTTCCACATTAATTATAAATTTTGGGTTTTTGGAACATAAATAATTCAGCATGTGTAGATATGATTCATGGGATTTTTGGCCATTCATCCTGCCACGGACGTGGGAGTGACCCGTTTTTTGAAAGTACCCTTAAAAAATCTGCTCCCTAAATGCACATTTCGACGGATTTTCAAGACTATGGACTCTCGCCCAAGGTGTGATGTTCTACACCAAGCCTAACATATGAGAGGTTGAAATAACTGTGCCTCTCTTCCCCCGGCGGGTGTGGAAATGGCAAGAGCTTAATATACCTAATTGCTTTTCAGGGACCAGTGTGAGATACCGACATGTTTCTGCTTACCAGCAGGTTTATTAGAAGTGATTCTTGCTTGTTTTTCCAGTTATGGTATGAATGTGGATTTTAGGTTGTTTGTCGTTTATCTTTCCTTGGAATGGAAAATAACGCCTCATTTTAAGGAATTAACCTAGTGCATACCTTACTCGCAACCGCCTTCAGATAATCTTGTATTGAAACAAATCTTATATCTATGCAATGAATATGTCCCTGGACCTGCCTAGATTTTAAAAAAGTTGTTTCTCTCATCCTGTCTGTTATTTAAGAATCTGCTGATTTGCGCAAAGAAACAGTTCAAGCCCTCATAATTTCACCACCCCTCCTTATAAGGATTTTATTCGATAGGTAACCACATCAAGCTCGATGTATGAGGGTGTGATTTCTAGTTGTTAGTTAAATATATTCCGCTGGGTGTACAAATGGCAAGCTTAAATTCCATAACTTTAAAGTTTTGTGTCTGGTGGGCCAGTTTTAGAAACCGCAAACGTTCTGCTTCCTAACGTTAGCCAAAGGAAACGAATGGCTATTTCTGTAAGTGTAGATGCTGTTCGGATTTTCCGTGCTGTTTATTCTCACATAGATGTTGCAATCATACGAATTTGGGAACATTTTAATTATAAAAACCCATAAATCACCTGCATGACACAGACACTAAAAAAGACACAAAATAATCGCTTGGTGATAACGTGTACTTTTGACTAAAGTTTCCTCATACTTTAGTCGCATTTTCAAAAGATATGATTTGGAAATTAACATTCGTATCAGAAACTTGTTTGGCAAACAGTAACAGGCATATCAACATAAACCAGTTACATGACGTCATTATCAATACACCAAAAGGCGCGTGTTACTGATTCCCTTATCCGCTTTTGCTGAATTTTACCTCAATCAATGAAGATGGCATTTTGATCTTGCCAGATATGTAAGACGAGCATTAAACCCTCCCTAAGTCAATGGTTACACACACGCTACTGGGCGCTTTGGCAAAGCAAACGAATTGCCATCAACATGATCTGTTCATGCATGTTAATTTTCGTTGTCATAAAACAAAACATGTTATTTCCCGTCCCAGGGGAGGGAAAACGACAGCAGACTAATCCACATTCATACATACTAAACTAGTTATACACTCTTGTAAAATTTCCAGCCGATGGAAATTTGTCAGCATCGGTCTTCAACGGGTTTCAATGCAAAACAGCCCTTTAAAGGTACATTTTAAATGCTTCCCTTGCAAAGCGGAGGACAAATGGCAAGCAACCTAATATTAACATGTGTTAATGAGGACAGAATATGCATTCCATGGATGAAAAGGTCTCCAATCTTTGATCATTCATTTAAACTACAGTCGCGTGCACAGTGAGTAATTCTATATATATTAAGGCCAGACCCTGCTTTTAGATAGCACAAAAATAGTAGAATTTCGATGCTGTTGCGTACATACTCCATTTCAACCATTTATAAATCGATCCTGAGTACTTTTAGATCCCTAATTTATATAATTAGTAATTTTTTTTCTTGTAGCCCATGTCTATGTCATTTCCAGCCTGATGATTTGTTTTTCTGTGTCCCTCGTTTCCCTCGTTTGGGTCGTAGCAACTGATCTTGTGTGTTGTTTACAGTATAAGTATTTGATATCGATGTTTAGAGCTAGATTTCTACTTTCAAAATGAGAAGCCTACCATAGACATATCGGTTCGTTTTGACGGCACATGGCATAAACGCGGTTTCACGCCCATGTATGGAGTGGGGTTTGCAACTGACATCATGACAGGACGTCGTTATTATGAAGTTCTGAGCAAATACTGCAACAAATGCAAATTGATAAACTAACTACAGATGAAAGAGGCTGAAGTGGAAAGAAGACCATAAAGAGGAATGCTGTGTCAACCATGTAGCTTCCAGCAGGTCAATGGAGACAGAAGCAGCAGTGGCCATCTGGATTAGGTCCATACAGAAGNGAGTCGTGTTATCATGTCTAGTGGCTTCGGAATCATCATGTGACAATGAATAATTTGTCACATGACAGTAAATGAATAATAATGAAGTACTGGTACGGTCACCGGAGGGTGGACAGAGTAATCGTATGATACAGTACTGGATGTATCAGTCAGGTGATAGTGAATGAACTAGTCACGTGACATTGAATGAGTAATGACGTGATGAACAGTGACGTAGTCCCGTGGTACTGGATGAAGTATGTTAGGAGAGAATGGTCATATCTGTGGTAGCTGATCACGTGACTATGGACGAAATGAAGTTACGTGAAAGTCGGTGCAAATTGTTGAAACATCTCTTAATACTTAAGTGTATGAAGAGATGACATTTAAACAGTCATCTTAGAGAATGACTGCGTATTGATCAAGTTAATGACAGTATTGTCGGACTTGATTTTTTTTTGGCGGGGGGGGGGGGGGGGGGGGGGGGGGGGGGTTTGAGTCTAGTAAACATTATGAACAAACTATGGATGGAAAACACCATCAGTATTGCAAACCTGAACCAAAAGAATGCAGGATGTCAAAGGCTGATCTTCCTCAGATTTGACAAAGAAACAAAGGAAGTACCTTTCAGCGAAAAAACGTGAGCTGAGGGGGAAACTTATGGTGCAAGAATAGCAGATTAAGACTAGCACTGTAGCTAAGTCATCCATGTCTGTTCTTAGAAATGGTGACAGTACCTTTTGAATCTATTATTTTACAGTTTTGTTCAGTATTTTTTGTATAATAGTGAAAAACAAATGAATTTTTATTAAAAATGCAATTTTCTCAAAAATCTGGTTTTTGATAGAAAAATTGCAAAAACTATGACAGTTTTGATGCTATCTAAATATATTTTGGCAAGGACATGTGTCACCTTTCTAGATAAAAGTATGAAAAGATATTGACACCTTAGTTGTATTGCTTTGTAAAAATCCCATTTTATGTACGAAATTTCTGCGGCAGTCATAATTCCTGTGTTGGGGAGACCTACTAAACATTATTTTTTACACAATCAATTCTCTTCATAGTTTTGTTATGTCTCTCATGCTGAATTCAAAAATGCTTGTCTTTTCTCTGTATCTTTATTATGCTCTGAGCATAATTTCAAAATTACTGTATTTTTATTTTTGTGGTATTGTTATTGCATACTATTTCTCAAAAAGAGTCCAGAACAATATTTAGGGGATTTGTTTTTGTTCTTTGAGTTACTTGTATGCCTGTTGAAAGATTTTTAGCTGAGAAAGCATGAAAATATAGCTACAAATTTGCCTTCAAAAGTAGGGTCTGGCCTTAAAAGTGGGGAGCTATTTTGCTAACTCCTCCGTTATTACCTAACCTACGCAGGCGTCGAGAGCATCTATGTGGTCAGGACCTAATTTAAAAAATCGACGCAATCTGCTTTCCCCGATTTCATAGAAAATAGTTTGTACCGCATGAAACGGGACGTGTTGATTTTAATGCCACTATTGTTTTTGTTTGAACCGGAAGTCGTTCTCAATCGGGTTCAAGCAGACGCGCTGCTTTGCGAATCGAGTTGATTTCTGTCATCAAACAAGATCGCAGAAAGTGAAAACATTTACAGGAAACGACTGAATTTATGTTGCGGATCAAGATGCGGTGAAGGTAAGTAGTGAATACTTTAATTTATTTATCCATCTCTTGAGAATAATATGTCTGCCAAGCGTGAGTGCAGAGTGCGTGTGTTGGGAATTTATCTTTTAGTTCACTTCATCCAATCTGCATTAACCAGTGTCAGTGCTGATATACTGTGTTCTTTTTGTTTCTTCTGCATGTTTTCCTGCCCTTTGTTACTCCTATCCGCTGATTAATCAGAATCTAGACTGGATGAGTAGAACTATCTAGGTCACATAGGTTGGCCTTTTGTGTTTGTGTCGATATCAGGTCATCCACGAGTGCGTGTGGGTTAGAATTAGTTTTTTTACATGATTACATGTCATCTACATTTACTGCCTACATTCACTATTTGCTGCAACATTTTTTTTTTTTTTTTTTTTTTTTTCTATCCTCTTAAAAGTTCTTACGGAAGAGGGTTTTGCCGTGTCAGGTCATTTTTAACTCTTTTTTGCAATCCTTTTTTTCCTATTTTTATCAGATTTCATTTGTATTTTATTTTCCTCTGTAGATATATCCACTATGCCGAGAACGCCCAGAGGACTTGGCCATGGGAGGAGCACTCCTGCAGCTAAACACATGTGAGCAAATCTTCTTGCAGATGACAACCAACCGCCTAATGTGGCCGAAACTGTTGATAAACACGTCATAAATACAGAGTGCAGAAAGTGAAATCATTTACAGCAAACGAGTGAATTTATGTTGCGGACCAAGATGCGATGAAGGTAAGTAGTGAATACTTCATCTAATTTAGATTTTATCCATTCTGACTCAGACTGGACGTTGTGTTTGTCGAGATCAGGTCATGTCAGTAATGTCGTGTCTGCCAAGCGTGAGTGCCCTGCGTGTGCATGTGTTGGGAATTTATTTTTCTTTTAGTTCACTTCATCCAATCTACATTAACCAGAGCAGAAACCGTGGCGTTTTAACGCTGCCGCCTTAGCGATGCTCTGGATTTATTGCGCCTTGATCTTGAACGGTGCCTCGTCTATACAAGGCAAGAAAAGGGAAATGTCAACAAAGAAATTTGAAATTCCTGCCACACGGGGGGATAACCACGTAAATTAGGAACAACAACCTCGCCCGCGAGTCCTCATCTATCATTTAGGTGCGAAATGGCATGTTTCGGGTGGATTTGGGGGAACAAAGGAAGCTGACCACCGACTTCTTTCAGCTCAATATATTAATGTGAAATCACTACAGGCGTGACTCTTACTTGCCAAGCCTGTCTACCTATAAATGGAAGAGGCTCTGAGCTTTGCAGTCAGGTGTTGCAGCATTTTATTTCATCCGTTGGTTGTTGATTGAAGACCAAGACAAAGAGATCACTTTCTCCCCCAAGACAAGCAGTACAGTCAGCTGAGCATTTCTTGTTTTTCAACGTTACCTTATCATTTCGTATGTAAATGGAGAATAAGTACTCTATTAATCCACTAATAATCTTATACCAGTCTAATCCATACATTGGAATCTCCATTATTATATTGGATGGGTACAAACATTAAATTTGTTTTGTATTCTGAGATCCTGATATTAATGTTCTACTACTATATTTCCCAGTCTGTTTCCTAAACTAGAGAAAATCTCTAAATAATTAAAGATAGGAGCACGTATCAGTAAAGAGCGCGTTAAAGCAAAAACCCTGCTGTGTTTTGAAGCCCACAGTTCACTGTATCCAATCTACATTAACCAATTTCAGTGCTGATATACTATGTTCTTTTTGTTTCTTCTCCGTTTTCCTGCCCTTTGTTAAACTCCTGTCCGCTGATTAATCAGAATCTAGACTGAAAGAGTAGATTTATATCTGTCTAACTGGCTTTTTGTGTTTGTGTCGATATCAGGTCATCCACGAATGCGTGTAAGAATGGGTGGCTTAGGATTATTTTTTTACATGTCATCTACATTTACTGCCTACATTCACTATTTGCTGCAACATTTTTCTACCTTTTGATGTTTTCTATCCTCTTAAAAAAANGGGGGGGGGGGGGGGGGGGGGGGGGGGGGGGGGTCATTTTTAACACTATTAACTGCAGTACTATTTTTCCCCAATTTTATTATTCCTTTGCATTTTATTTTCCTCTGTAGATATATCCACTATGCCGGGAAAGTGTAGAGGACGGCTATGGGAGCTAAACGCATGCGAGCAAATCGTCTTGCAGATGAAAACCAACCGCCTGATGTGGCCGAAGCTGTTGATGAACACGTCATACAAATGATGATCCTCTTTCTGCCATTGCCACTGACTTACCAGACCTACCTAGGCCAATGGTCACTTTTCCTTGAGCCTTTCCTCCAGCTGCTCCAGCTGTCACCACAATCCAGAAGGTTGTCATGTTACACGCCATGTAGGAAAATGACGGTCAGACGTGAACATTGCCAAGCAACAAAATTTCCTGGAAAGACTAAGACTATATGTGTTGCAGTAACGGTAAGGTAGATCATGATCCACTGCCTCCTCTACCAGAAGATTTCAGGGCCTTAATACTTCAGCCATTCCCCTGAATTGGAGCACTTCCTTTCCGATCTGACGAAATATAAATCTTGTGCTTTTTCAGATGACCTTATGGATTTTTTACGCAGAGAGCAAGGCAGGCTTAGGGCTGACAGCCGTGGTGCCCTGCAAGATACCTTGATTGCTGAAGATGCTTGTTTGCTCCATCAAGAAAGGAAGAGCCAATTGCCCGCCTTATTGCAGTGCCAGTGTAGATAAAGCCCCTATTGAACATATTTGTATTTTTGAAGCTATACACAGGACCTTGTGGGATAGAGGTACTGATATACCCATGGGAGGCACTGCCACTTTATTGTGCGGTGACTTTCGACAAGTATTGCCAGTTATCCGGAATGGTACAAGAGCAAACGTGGTGAATGCAGGCCTCAAGGTCTTCCCTCAGGCCACATGCAAAAGTATGCAAGCTTAGGACTAACATGAATGTTCTAATGACCAGTGATGCAGAAGCAGGGCAGTTTGCCGATCTTCTGTTGTCACTTAATGGTTCACTGCCAGTGATAGAACAGCCGCATACTATTTGCCTTGGTCATTTTGGGACAGCTGTAAAATCAGTAGATGAGCTTATCGTCTGTTTTTCCCAGCTTACAGGAAAATTATGGGAACACACAATGGCTCATGGAAAGAGCAATGTTAGCTCCCCTCAACGATACGGTAGTAATCAATGCCAAAATGTCCCATATGGCACCTGGACAGCCAGTGCTCTACAACCCCATTAACACAGCTATGCGTGATGAAGAGTTCACTATCCACCCGTTTTTAAACTCCATTCACCTTCCTGGACTTCCAGCACTTCTGATCAAAGTTGGCCAGCCGGTGGTGCTGATGTGCTCCTTAATCCACCGCGCTTGATGAATGGGACCAGGTGCATAATGACAAAAGCAATGCCCATCTCAACTGGCTTGTTTTGATGAACACGTCATACAAATGATGATCCTCATTCTGCCATTGCCACTGACCTACCTAGGCCAATGGTCACTTTTCCTTGAGCCTTTCCTCCAGCTGCTCCAGCTGTCACCACAATCCAGAAGGTTGTCATGTTACACGCCATGTAGGAAAATGACGGTCAGACGTGAACATTGCCAAGCAACAAAATTTCCTGGAAAGACTAAGACTATATGTGTTGCAGTAACGGTAAGGTAGATCATGACATCTCATTCCGAGGATTACCCTGCAGCCTACTGACACCATTCTGCCCTTCACATTCCAGAAGAAACAATTCCCTCTTCAACACTGTTTTGCTCTCATAATCAACGTCCCAAAGACACAGACAGTAGGCTTGGATTTAGAATACCTGTGTTCTCACACTGAATGTTGTATGTGGCCCTTTCACGGACTGGAAAGAACAATTTTACTTAGCTGCAAACAACAGGACAAAGAATGTTGTCTATACTGAAGTGCTACAATGAATTGTGCTTTTCAATAATAACTGTAAACACAGGTGCGCCCAAAAGCTGCGTACTCTCACTATTTTGTACACCACCTATACCAATGACTGTCGCAGCTGTTTTAAGAACATCTCTTTGATGACACAACTATTGGTCACCTTTCAGGAAATGAGGAAAACTATATCAATCAAATTGATACATTAAGTGGTGTGATGATTTTTTTGCTACTAAATGTAAGCAAAACCAAGGAATTATTGATACTATCGGATAAAGAGGACTCCCCTAACTGCCCTCAAGATCAACGATCAAGAAGTGGAAGTGGTTTCGAGCTATAAATACTTAGGCATAACCATTGATAACAAATGGCACAATCACACGCACGAAATTTACGAGAAAGCAAATTAACGTCTCTATTTCATTCGCAAGCTCAAATCTTTCAGTGCAAAACCTTATTCGCCTTTTCTAATGGTCAACCCTCCAGAGTATTCCTTTTGGTCTAACGCTGGGATGGTAACATCACACAAAATGACAAGATCAAACTGAATCGTATTATTAAAAAAGTGGAAAAAATACTTGGAGACAACTTACCATTGGTAGAGCAATTTTATGTCACAGCAGTGACAAAAAAAGTGACAAAAGTCCTCTCAGAAAATGAACATCCTCTATTTAACAAATATAAAACATCCATTAGAAGAAGAATGCTGTCACAAAGTGGGAATAATCCGGGACTCCTCTTTTCCGTAGGTTAGGGCCCTTACAGCGTTTCTTAAGTGCACAATGAACTGCAGTGTGTAAGTTGTGTGAGCAGAAGGGTGAAGACGAGAGCATGACAGAGTGAGTGAGTGAGGTGGCGCATGTATCATGTAATATGTGTGAGTGTGTCTGTTAATGTATGTGCATCACTGTCACAAAGAAAAATTTCCCCACCGGGATAAATAAAGTATCGTATCTTATCTAAGGTTAGAAATCATATGTTGTTTTTGTTCGCTGTATTGCAGTCCTTTCTTTGTTATCCCTTCCTTTCCCCTGAACTCTCTCCCAAATCCACAGATATACCTATCCGTTCATGGAACGGGTAATTATGCTTGTATCTTCTTTAAGGTAGTTACGTTAAAGAAATATGGCGCCTTCAGGGCATGATGAGTGGCCAGCAATGCAATGAAACGTACCAGCACACATTCAAATACTCAACTAGTTCCCAAAAAACGAAGACTGTATTTAAAACAGTGCATTTGGAGCAGTTTGATGCTGAGAAATACAGGTTTTAAAGGTAAGGTTTAGAAAACACATGTCCATGGTCAGAACATTCAGTCAACATCTAGACTTACCACAAGAAACACTGGTTTCTTTAACAGAGCCCTAAGAGGCTGAAAACTGCGGATTTCTGTAACTGATCTGTAATAACGCAAATTCTTAATGGTAGGTAACTTACCTGTCGTTTCCACATCCAGCGGAAGATTTTTGGCTAACATCCAAAAATCTTCTCATACATTAGGCTTGATGAGGGTACCCATCCCATTCCGCAGGGGGTCTACAGTGGGCCCACGGTTTAGGGGTGGAGATGGAGGTAGAGCAGGTGGCAATAACTGGCAAAGAAGCTGTGGTGGAGGGACGGTGGTTGTGGGG
>JAWQUT010000537.1:100991-111145 GCA_033807755.1 Ellobium chinense | reverse complement strand
AGACAGATCAGTCAAAATATCATTAATTAGAAAACAAAAAAAAAAAATGCGGGATTTCCCGGTTCTGTACTGCCCGATTTCTTTTGAGTGCCTCTCTCTGCTCAAGAATGTTGTAATCAAAAATTCTTGGGACGGCTCCAGGATGCCTTACGCATCTGGGCTTGCAAGCCCATCCCAGTCTTTCGATAATCGAAGGCTTGACGAAAACTGGTCATCATCGAAATGGACCACAAAATTACGGTTTATCCCCGCGACAAAATTCTTCTTTCGAATTAGTCCCTTCCACACCTTTCGCAGTTTTTTTCAGAGGGAAAAAGTGTGGAAGGATATGAGTCTTCTGTGGACCCATCTGTAGATTTACAGTTTACCGCACAGCAATAACCCATTGTTTCACGTGAGAGCGAACCCTTCTCAGCGCTACGCGTAATAGCATTGAGCCCTACACGTAATAGCCTAGGCACACCTAATCACTAAAGGTGCCTCAAGAAGGGCCCGGCCATGCAATAACGGCGAGAGATTGACGGCACTGAGGGCGAATTCCTTAAAGGGGAGATATTGTGAATACTTGAACTAGGGATTTTCAAATTAAAATTCAGCATGGTCAAATTAGGGCAAAAGTGCGAAATTTTTTTGGTTTTCTATACGGTTTCCATGGCAACACCGCCATCTTGAATTTTGTGTCTTGAAAACAGCTATTTTCAAAAGCCTAAGGCTCCTAGAGTATTGAATGTAATCTACAAATTTTGTAAACTTATATAGTAGGTCTATAAAAAAGGTAAAATGCATTTGTCTTTTGTTTGTTGTGTGTGTTGATGGATGAGCATTTTTCTCGTTCACCCATTCATTTCAAAAACGTGATCAAAATCAAGAAAATTGAATGCATTTTATCAAAACCTATGTTGTGGGGAATATAATTATGTCAAATCGTCAATCGGCTTAAAAATAAGAAAGGGAAAAGAGTGGGAAAAAAGAATGAGCAAATCGCAATTGAAGTTTTCATAGAGCGTTTATACAAGGCTTATACAAGGATAGTGGGTTTTTACGCCTTTGTGCCAAAAGTCTCAGAACGACGAAATTTGGGGGCCAAAATTTATAATGTAGATGAGAAAAAATGTGTCCCCCATTAGAAATTCAAACTAGATTTGTCTCGTTTCATTAGTTTTAACAGGCTGAGAAATGAAATTTTGAGCCAATTTTCTAAAAACTACAACAGTTACGTCGGTTTGCCTTTGGACGGCAGAGGTTTCTACAGGAGTACAGGCTCCAAGAGCTGACACCTGCGACTGACTGTCATACCTACAACATCGGGAACAAGATCAACACTGCTGCAGGTCCTGCTGGTGAATATTCAGGGGCAACGCCTTCTGTTGATGATGTCATTGCAGTTACATCAGGACATCCACTGCAAAAAGTCTTGGTCTTGGGACAGGAATATCTGGAAATGGGAACATTTGGTGGATTTGAGGTCTCCAGTCGAGAAAGAAACTTTTATTGGGCACAGGACTAGAGCTTACTTTACTGGGAAGAAACTGCCGCACGATGATGAAATAGTGCCATTCTGAACATTTCAAGATTTAAATGTCGGGGATATGAACATTACATACATTCTGATAGGGATCAAGAGTTACTGGACCAAATACATTCCTTTTGTCGGGACCTACTGAAACTTTAATCGGAGCTAGATCTGCAAGGGATCTGCAATGACAGTTAACCCGAGGCCTATGAAGTACAGGCTTTAAATGAATTGAAACAAAAATATTCGGTATGAAGGAAGATACAGAAGGAAGATACCATGGAAATCAAAGAAATTATAATCTTCTAGCCGCCACCAAAAAGTTGAACAGCTTTTACAGAAGGAGGCAGCTAGAATTGTGGAGGAGGTTCCTCAAGAGAGGTCAGCCGAGGTAAGGTCTTCCTCAGACCTGTGGTTAGGATAGTTCGACAACCAAAGTAAGACTGTTTTCGATGCTTCGGCTACCGGAACCATACCCCTAAATTACTGTGGAGGTGGGACCTAACCTACCAGACGTTTCGGGTCTTACTGAGATTCTGCAGATGGAGCGTCTATGGTTGACTGCAAATGGAACTGAAATGTACAGATTTCTCTTGAAGAAAGGTGAAGTAAGGATTATGGGATTTAGCAGTTACATTTGGAAACGCTTTTTTTTGTTGAAACACCCATCTTTCAATGCATGAGCAAAGACAGGGCAAACAAGCTCAGTAAGAAATTTCAGAATAGGAGCAGACACAGAAGAAGCTTTCACATTTTGGAAAAGTGAGAAATGATGCTGAGAGGGTAGTTTTCCTCTGACGTGACAGTAACCAATTGAGAGAAAAAAATTACTGTGGTGGTCTCGAGAGACACGGAAAGTTTTGGGGGTAATTTGGAATAGTTTCCAGTTTTGTTGACAGCCATCATCTTGTGTAAACACGCTTGGTACCATTGCAATATTTGACCCCTTGGGCCTTCTGTATTTCTCAAAATTCTCTTTCAAGATATTTGGCGTTTGGGCTTTGAATGGGATGCAAAGTAAGTAATGTTACAGGATGAGATTGAAGGATTGAGTGTCGTCTGAAAGAAACTTGAAGTAGATTGAAAAGTAGCTCCTAGAAAGATGCTGCCAAAGTGGAACATTGTGTTTTGTGATTGTGTGGTCTATTTGAGAACTGGGGATGAAGGTATATCGTCACTGGTGACCAAAGACCCCCTTAAAAAAGGTTACAATTCCCAGATTAGAGTTGCTTGCAGGAATAGCCCCTAGACTGTGAAAAATTCTTGCTACCGGAAGACACTCTTGGGACATTCAAAACAGAAGGATGGATCAAGGGAGATCCCTCACGCAAGTGGTGATAGCCATAGCACACAGTTACCCACGCGTGGTAATTAAAACATTTCAGGAAGGAGACTTTAGTTTGGAAAAATATCTGCCCCAATCTCAAATTGGGGAGGATTCTGGGAAGGTATGGTGAGGTCTGTAAAACAGTCCATTGCTAAACACTCTCGGCGGGAACTAGAAAGTTTTGTTTGAGATTGAAGCATACAAATGGGTATCGAATGAGAAGGGCGTTCTTACACCTTCTCATTTTCGGAAGTGGATCCCCACTGACCTTCGCTGTTGTCTGATTTATCAGAAGCAATTCTATTTGAGAAACCTTCCCTTTATCGAGTAAGAATGCAACTAGATGAAAGGTGGGATGGTTTGGCAGTGAACCTATGATAGTTCAGAGCTGTGCGTGGGGAATTACTAGGTCAATCCAACAGTGGAAGATTCAATTATATTGAAACAATCTGCACCAAAGAGTTCCGTGTTTGGAAAATATCCTACAATTTTCTACAAAACTGAATTCAAAGAAATTTCTCTCAAGAGGCTGTTGCAGAACGTCAAAGAACGTCATACTGAAAAATAATTGAAAAATAAGATTTTCTTATTCTACAACCCCTGCCCCAATGGGTCACGGGGTCGAGTATACCCTCTCCTCGCCCTAGCGGCGCAAGACTTTCAAGCATGTTTTCCTCACCAATCCTTTAATGGGGGCTAAATACTGCAAGTGGGACACTCCTATTGGTTTCGTTAAATATGTTAATCTCTCCTGTAGAATACATCTAAATGTTGGTTATTTATTAATATGTTCGAACAGGTGTTGCACCCTTTAGCTTGTCATGAATTGCACTCCTCTAGTGTCCCCATACTGTTAATAGTCAAGTCAATCACAATCCCTCTCTCGGGGCTGCACCTGAATCTCTAGTGTCCCCATACTGTTAATAGTCAAGTCAATCACAATCCCTCTCTCGGGGCTGCACCTGTTGAGGCTGTCCAAGAACTGGCTCCCCCCCCGCGATCATCCTGGAACACTCTCCTACCGTTAATCCCCTAACTGCAGGGCAAAACAACCCATACATATGGGTACCAATGTCCCGCTGGAATGGATCTTCATGGCCTTGGCTGCGACCGAAGAGATTCCTTGTTTGTTGCATCTTTTTGTTGCGTGTGATATTTTCCAAGTGTGTTCTATCTTGGCATTTAATATATATAGATCCTAAACCCCTTGCAGTTTACATCGCGCTTGGTGCCGGGTCAAAACAATGAGAAAAGAAGGGGAAAATAAAGCNGGGGGGGGGGGGGGAGAGAAATTTATTTTGTACATTTGTTAGCTTTTATTTGGACGAATAAACGAGTAATGAAATGGCTAATGTATTTTTAACACGCCGTGATTTCCCATACTTGCCTATATTCCATCTCCGTATGGAACAATGCCACTACGTCACCATTATTTCCATATATACTAGTTTCCCTATGTATGATTTACTTTAACAGAATTATGGCATCCTTTATCGTAAATAAATTCCAAAAATTCTACACAAGCAGCGATTTCATTTTCAAATTGATTCCATCTTTCGGACTTGCTGACATGAAAATCTCTACAAAAATGCTCTACAAAATCTATTTGCATACTTGGGAATCTCAAGCTCATTTTATGCAGCAAAATATTGGTCGGATATTGTGTAAAATCTTCCACTGAAGAACACGTAATCTCGATTCCTTACAACAGTTAAAGGGAATTCTCCAGTGTCAGAAGAAACTTTTTGAGCCCAAATTGTTCAAAATGCGAGGTCACCGTTTGTCTGATCATGGACCTTTCTATCCAATAGTTGTTTTTGTTGTTGTTGTTGTTGTTGTTGTTTTGATTTGATTATTTATATTTTGGCTCCTTCATTTTTTATGTTTTTATGTGTGTGTATGCGTCATTGCGTAAATTATTTATGCCATTCAGGTCATTTTATTGTTTTAACCTTATGCTTCATTGCGTAAATTATTTATGCCATTCAGGTGGCTAACATTGTCAAATAATATATTTTTAAATGATCATTCCTGTTCAGAAGTTACAATCGTTTGGTCTGTGCTGTAATTATGTTTGATGAATGCATGGCTATATATAGTCCAGATTTAATTTTGAGCTTCAATATGCAATGCACCATAACAGCAAGTTATTTTGTTTCTCACTGGTATATTCTTCATGAAATTTGTTTTGTTGTTCCCAATTTCTGATTTCATTCAGTTACATTCGTGCTTTGTGCGTATCGTTCACTAAAAGGCAATAGACGATTTCAAGTAATATCGTGTATCTCGCAATAACTCTCGAAAACTGTCCGGGTTTGTGCTAAATGCATATTAGAAACATTAAAAATGCACAAAAAGCTACAAGTGATCCAAACATCAACTTTCTGGGAGCAATAACAAGGCCACAAGTCAGGGTTGGGCAAGTTCACTAAAAAAAGCCAGATCAGATCATTATGGGAAAAATGCCCTGAGATCACGTTTAGTTCAGCTCTAGGAAAATTATTTTTCACATCAGCTCAGACCACCTTGATTTTTGCTCAATCAGATCAGATCATCAGATCAGATCAGTTCGTCGAAAATCTTCATGAGCATAAGCACTAAAGCAGTAGGCGACAACTAGCAGATCTACTTTATTGATGCCAAATTGGTCCTTAAAAATGGTATCAGTCGTGGCTAATTTACCCTTCATCTCGAAAATGTCCCCAAATTAGCATTTGTTTGTGCTCATCGAATAAATTTTATTGAATGAGCTTACTACTACAGTTTTACATTTCTTGCCATCACGATTTCACAATTTCACACCAGGGACGAAGTCTGACTTTCTCAGCAGGGTTATCATAGTTGAACATGATTGTCACATAGTCACGTATGCGGTATTAGTCGATAGTGCTATAATATCCGTTCGTAGAGTCACATTTGATGTTCACAGTATGATACTAACACAGAATATGGACTAAAAATCTGTAGGCATCGTCACAATTCCTGAAAAGCTAAACAAAAGGTTTAGTTAGAAAGAGGTTGGCTGAAAAGGCATAAAAAAGTACAGATTAGTTACAGGACCAGGATCGCACAAAGTATACTATCACGGTGTAATGGCTCCAAAATTGTAGAATTTAGGTCCAGTTAGGCTAGACCTACCAGTCCTAGGCTAATAAACAACACTGGAAACACGACCTTGCAGGAAAAACCCATCCAGACCGTAGGGGAGTGGCAATCTGTCAAGCTTTAAAAAGAATGACCTTTGGTTGCTTGGGTAGCAGACTGACTAACATCTTTGGACAAACCGCTCTATGCTCAGCGACTCCCTCCCCCTTCCCCGCTTCCGTCTCGAGCCAAATATCCAGACCTAAAACAACTAATGTTATTGAAAGCGTAATTTTCAGGCCCAGTCTACACCATGAAGCCGAGCCCAACTTTGTACAAATGGGTAGGCCTATATGCCATCGTCAAACCTTCCCGGTTTTGAGAACAGGGGGGCCAACTGAATTACTTTTCCAAGACGTTTTGTCATTCATGTTATTTCCCAAGAAGAATTTGTTTATTTAATAAGTTTGTTTGTATGTTTCATAGAAACCTCCTTCATGAAAAGGTGCTTTCCCCAACCAAAGATTTTGGAAATCAGCTACATTGCACTATAAAATACAACACTGGGCTTGTGAATGGAGATATGTGTGTGGTGAGACTGCTCATGTGGCTTTCTGTAAGTGTGGATTCATTTCTAAATTGAGCGAAAAATAAAGGTGGTCGTAAACTTGTGACTGATGGCATGTCACGTCAGCAACAGTGTTAGTTATTGTCGAATAAAGAGGCCCTTGATAATAATGAATTTCACTAAATGCTATAGAACAGTGTCTCGTTTTACCAATGTTATTTTTGTTCCGCATCATATTAAACCGCAATAGGTGAAAGTGCCACAAATTGTGGAGACCTTGATTAGCAGCTCTTCTTTACTAGCCGGTGGAATTTCCTTGGAGTTTTTTTGTGAGGCCACTCCATATTTGGCTGTAGGTTCTGTAGGTTCTTCTTTATCCCTATTAATCAGTACAGAGAAAATTTGAGGGGTATCAGGTTCTGAACGTAGGTCAAAGTAACAGTAGGCCTGACAGAGCAAATAAATTCAAAGTAACAGTAGGCCTGACAGAGCAAATAAATAGGATTCGGCGATGTTCTTGTCTAACGCCAAGAAGGCAAGATCGACCAACGGCATTTTCGCCTGGTAATGATTATTTGATTATATGGACCCTTCGCCCCTTTTTCTCTCAGAAAGAAAACATGCTGAACGTTAAATCTTGCTCTGACCAACTGACATTACGTGCAGTCGTGAGAGGCTGACCAAAAAAAAAACAAAGCTCAAAAACGTGTGTAAAGTAGCTTCAGTGTATGTTTTGAAATTGCCAAAGAATATTGTTTTCACTAAATGGGAGGTGGAGGTGGAATTCCTGGTTTTCACTTTTTTGTTCATCCCTCCAATCCTCTCCCCTTTTCCCCTTGACCCAGTGAGACACAATCCCGGCCCAAAGGCGGTCTATCTGTTACGCATGACTGTCCGGACATACATGTACCAACGTACGTGACGAGGCCGAAAAATGAACATTCTGACCATCATCTGGCGTCATCAAAAGAAAGGTCGCGCATCGCAATCTAGCGGTACAAACAGCCTGGTGCCGCCGCTGGATACCCGGTGGGTTGGCAGTGGCAGATAAAGACGCAGTCGATGAAAATATACAAAACGCGTGTTCGATTGCCTAAGTATTAAAAACATATTCCATAAGTCTTTCAAAGCGGTGGTCTAAACAAGGCGTACATCTGAAGAAATAACATTCACCTTGTCATTCCTCAATCGAACTCTGCTAGACTGGGAGTGGGAGAGAGACTGCGGTGCAGGACGTAACCTCACAAGGTTACATCAAGGTGAGTAACAGCCGTCGGGAAAAATTACGGTTTCACACACTAAGGCAAAACGTTGTAATGTCGAAATCTGACCGACGAAGACAGAGGGGTGGAAAACACCGCGCTCACCCTTAAAAAGGTTTTCTTTTCACTCCGCAAAAAAAAAAAAAAAATCGGCTTTCAATTCTGATTTTCGAGGTCGATATGAAGAATTGAGCTGAAATGTAGATAAAAAATTCCAGATCAGATCAAGATCAGCTCAAACAGCCAAAATAGGTATAAGTTTAGATCAAGATGTCCATCTAAAATAGCTGTTTAGCTCAGATGAAGTTCACGTGAACTGATCTAGAGATCACAATCTGAGATCATCTGGCCACAGTTGAAAACGGGCAAAAACTGAACCCCAATGTCTCGAGTGTTCACAGATCCCTTACGATAGTTCGTGACGACAACGACAAAATATCCATTTTCGACTACAAAAATCGAAACTGGCATGTGTAAGTTTCGGTGGTCAGACGTTTTCTGAATAGGCCAAATTTGTATTTTTTGAAAATCCGATTAAAAAGTCCATTTTTATTCCCAAACAACTTTGCCAGATTCTGAACATACCAGTAGGCATTATTTTTTAAAACCTCCCATAAATCCCTATTATGCTGGAAAAAAAAAAGCAATCCTGCTAGTGGAAATCGTTTTATACATTTTTTATCCAGATTCCTTTTTCTCTATTTAGCCTAAGTTTAGCGAGTGGTTTCAGAAAATAATCCAAAGTGGATAATTTTTGATGCAAAAATCTAAACTGCCAGATGGGGTAATCGCTGGCCAGATTTAATACAATTGTGAGAAAAATTTTGTTTTTTCTAAAATCAGCCAAATCCTTTTTTTGGGTGGAAAAAGCCAATCTAAGATCTGTAAAATTATAAGGCGACATTTTCATACGTGTAGGCCAGATTTCTTTTTGGAAAACACCCGAAGATGCGTTCCTCAGTTTTTAGTAAATTTTGTAGGCCTAGTTTTTTTTGTCATAAAACACGGCAAAATGAATGGTTTTGGCTCCAAAAAGCAGTTGCCACGGTGATGACGCTTTGGGGCCGCTAGCCCGAATCCCCCAAAAGAGCAGTATCTGCGGGGTGAGGAAGGCTACGACCGGGGGGCTTGGCTGATGGCGTTTTGTCATTCATGTTATTTCCCAAGAAGAATTTGTTTATTTAATAAGTTTGTTTGTATGTTTCATNCCCTGGTAATGTTACCGGACGCGATCGGCAAAATGTGATGGGGCTCTATGCCACAGACACGGGCCAACGGGCCATCGGGGCAACGTGTCTAGGTCCTCGCAGATGGCCGAAGGGTCGCTTGACCGATCTGCGGTCGGAACATGAGTCTGCCGTCTCGCCATCATGGGCGGGGGGACTAAGGGACAACGACACAGTTGAGGCATGTGTTTCGAGCGCTTAGGGCCATACATGCCCGACGGCGTAACGACCGTGCCAGCCATTGATGGGGCCACGCAGGGGAGCCGTGGACCATCGCACTCTTTCCTATCCGGTGGGCGAGCTCTACCCCAGGTGGTCCGACTGCCATAGACGACCGCCGTCTCTCAAAGGGTATCTCGCAACAGTCCCACGCAAGCTGAGTGCCCAGCGGTAGAGTGGCCAGGACCCGGAGGCAGGGGTGAGCTGAAGGGACCCCAGTCTGGGCTGCCCTGGGTGTTCATCTTAGTGAGCATTCGCTAACCCCGCTCGCTTGCAACAGCAAACCGGTCCGGGATCTTTATCTTTTTTCTTTACCCAATGGACCGATCGAGTCACAACTACCGCACGCAGGCCCTATACCATGGTAACGAATTCTTCTGGTGTTCGCGTGGCACTAGTAAGTACGTCATGAGTCCCTTTATTCTTTCAGCTTTGTGATTGTGCTCGCTCGCAGCCTTAGACCCTTTGGAGAACGGGGGCGGTCCGCAGAGCCACCGATTCTTAGGGCGGATGGCCCTTCATCCCACTTCCCCTCGAACGCAGACTACCCCCGTGGAGTGGCGAGTCGGGGTAGCCAGCTAGGACCTCATTGCACCGAGAGGCCCGAAAGTAGGCCCAGTCATTGGCCTGCCGGTGTAAAGGAATAGAATTACCCCCGGTATGAAGTTACCCCCCGGTAATTTGATACCGGTATANGGGGGGGGGGGGGGGTAATCTGAGACCGGTATCAAGCTACCCCCCCCCCCTGGTATGATATTACCCCCCCTATAAAAAGTTGTTATTTGTGTTTATATAGTTATTTTTTTTATACACATTTTCTTTGCACGCACCCACATGTGCAAAAAAGACAGGATTGACATATTTTTTTGCTTCTAAAATCGGTAGAGTTGAGGATTATGTTATTGTTGGTTTGGCTGACAGTTTGTTCTAATTATATATCAGCTTTCTCTTCTCT
>JAWQUT010000537.1:74431-100944 GCA_033807755.1 Ellobium chinense | reverse complement strand
AGAGGGAGAAAGGGGATATAGCTGAATCAAACCCGAACAACGTCATCTATAGACTCGGTAGCACTGGAATAAAAGGGTAAAAGTATGATGATGTAAAAAAAAAAAAGAAAGGGGATGGAAACGCTATCAAAACGGATACTTTTTAGTGACGAAAAAATTATCATATCTTGTTGCTGCTGATGTTGTTGGTGTTGCTAGTGCTGTTGCTGTCTTGAATTTGTATTCAGGCAATAAATAAATGTTATAAATAGAAAAAAGGGAGGGGGGTAATCTCATACCAGGGGGGGTAGCTTGATACCGGTATGAGACTACCTCCCCCCCCGGTAATCTGATACCGGTATCAGATTACCGGGGGGTAGCTTGATACCGGTATCAGATTACCGGGGGGGGGGTAATAATTGAGGGGGGTAATCTGATCACGGTACACCCCGGCACGGTGATCCTAAGCGGGGATAAGCTACGACTCCACACTCCCATTTCAATTCTGTCCGGAGGTTACCACTCGTCCGGCCCCATAGGAGTTCATAAAAAGCCTCTTTGCAACTCTCGGGTTTCCCCTCCTGTGTTCTTTGGAGGGGCGACGGCGAACTCGGTGAGCGTGGAATTGACCACACGAAATGATCAGTCACCCGGCTCCAAAAAGCAAAACAGGTTAACTGGAATAATCGCTGGTCAGACGTTTAGTAAATTTGTAGGCCTATTTTTTTATTTTAAAATCAAGCTAAAAGTGGAAATTTTTTACTGCAAAAACCCAAATTGACGAATAGAGAATCATTTGCTAGGTTTTTACTACATTTATGCGCCAAACGTCTTTAAGAAATCGGCAAAATAAAATATTTTTTTATTGCAAAACTGCAATCTGCGAAGTGTAAAACTACAGGTAAGATTTTTATTCATTTTAGGCCAAATATTTTTTCTTTCAATCACCCTAAGGTGCATATTTTTACTGCAAAAGTTCAAATTGGGAAGTAGGCAAATTGTTTGTCACATCTTTACTACTTTTGAAGGCAAAAGTAATTTTGTTTCTAAAAATCGGAATAAATTTATTTTTTTCGGTGGAAGAGACCAATCTCGAAAGGCTAGATTTTTTTTTACTTAATTCAAATTCCTTTTTTTTTGTGTGTAAAAACTGGCAAAAAGAGATGCTATTATTTTTGGAGGTCAAATTAATTTTTTTCGGAACTCGACCAAAATCTCCTTTTCTTGAATGCGAAAAGCCAACCTGGCAGCTGTAAGATTGAAAGGGTACATTTCCGTTTTTTCTTTTGTAAAGAAAACACGTCAAAGGGGAAAGTTTTTGGTTCAGAAATCCAAAGTGGAACGTTTGGGAAATCGTTTGGCGAGATTTTAAATTTTATGTCAAATTTTCTAAAATTGGCCGGAGATCTTCATTTCTGGCTGCAAAAAGCCGAAGTGGTAACTAAATTACAAGGCTAGATTTTTTTACATGTGTAGACTAATTTAATTTTTTTTTTTTAATGCCAAAATAAATGTTTTTGCCTGCAAAAAACCACACTGCTAAGTGGAATAACCGCCCAACAGAGTTTTCGGAAATTTATACTCCTTTTAACCAAACCACATTAAAAAATGGAAAATTTTGGGTGGAAAAGGCCAAATTAGCAAGTAGAGAAATCGCTGGCCAGCTTTTTACTATATTTGTGGGCTAATTTTTTTTTAAGAAATCGGCCAAAAATCTTAATTTTTGCCGTAAGAGAGCTACAGTGGCAAGTGGAGAAATCGTTGGGCAGCTCTTTACTACATGTGTAGACGAATTTTTTTTTTTCAAAAATCGGCCAAAAAATCTTAATTTTTTTTTTTCACTAATCAGCCATAGAGGCAAGTGGGAAAATTCTTGACCACTTGCTTACTACTTTTCGAGGCAAATTTAAGGTTTTTTAAATAAGAAATCAGGTCATAATATCCTTTTTTTGGCTGGATATAACCACTTTGGCAACTGTAAAAATTAAATGTCAGCTTTTTATAGATTTGTAGGTAAATTTTAAAAAAAAACAGAAGACGACAGCAGGGATATTTTTTACTTCGAAATTCAAAAGTGGCAAGTAGGTAAAGTCTTTAACCAGATTTTTAGGCCCAATTTCTAATTTTCAAAATCGATCGACAATCTTTTTTTTTAGGCTGCAAAAAAACGATGCTGATAAGAGGAATAGTCTTTTCTCAGATTTATTGTAAATTTGTACGCTTACTTTTTTTGTTACAAAACACGCCAAAATGAATATTTTGGGCTCCATAAAGAAAAGGAACCTGATTTATTCAAATGTTACTTAGACGTATAGTAAATTTGTAGGCCTAATTTCTTTTTTAAAATAAAACTTGCTAAAAGTGGACATTTTGGGCGAGAAAAAGTCGAATTGGCAAGTGAAGAAATCGTTTGCCAGGTGTTTTTTTTGTAGATCAATTTTTTTTTTCAGAAATCGCGAAAATATTTACATTTTTGGTTGCAAAATTATAGGTCACATTTCTATTAACTTGTGAGCCTAATATTTTTCTTGGAAACACCCTAAGGTGGATATTTTAACCGCAAACGTTCAAACTGGGAAGTGAGGGAATTGTTTGCCACATGTTTAGTACTTTTGAAGGCGTAATTGACTTTTTTTCAGAAATCGGCCAAAATCTCGTTTTCTTTGTAAGGGGCTAATCTGGCAATTCGATAACTCAAGCGCTAGAATTTTATACACTCATAGTCCAAATTTCTTTTTTCTATTTTTTTTTTTTTTAGAAAAGTTGCTCTTTTTTTGTGCAAAAGGTAAAACTGGCAAGTGGGAAAATCGTTTGCCAGGATTCTACTATTTTTGGAGGCCAAATTGTTTGTTTCTAAACAGAGGACGCCAGCGGGGATATTTTTAGCTTTGAAATTCCAAATTGGCGAGTACGTGAAATCTTTGACCAGATTTTTGTGCAAAGACCCAAATTCAAAATCGGTCTAAAATCTTTATTTTAGGCTGGAAAAAGCCAACCTGGTAAGTTGAATAATCTTTTCCCACATTTCTAGTAAATTTGCAAGCCTAATTGCAAAAATTTTTTTTACAAAAGACGGCAAAATGAATATTTTTGACTCCAAAAAGCAAAAAAGGCAAGTGGTATAGTCGTTAGTGAGATTTATAGTAAATTTCAAGCCCTAAATAAAAAAAAATTAAAAGTGTAAATTTTTGACTGGAAAAGCCAGATTGGCAAGTGAAGAAATCACATGTTTTTACTACACTTGCAGGCCAAAATTTTTTTCAGAAATCACGACAAAATTTATGTTTTTGGTTGCAAAAATCTATTCTGGCAACTGTAGAATTATAGGTCAGATTTTTATTTATTTATACGTCAAATATTTTTTCTTGGAAACGCCCTAAGGTGGATATTTTAATTGCAAAAGTTCAAACTGGGAGGTTTGGAAATTGTTTGCCGCATTTTTACTTATTTCGAAGGCCATATAATATCCTTAAGAATTCGGCAAAAATTTCATTTTTTCCCCCTAGATTAGGCCAATTTAGTAATTCTGAAACTCAGTCTAAATGTTTATATGGTCCAATTTTTTTTTTAATTCTAGAAAAGACGCTCAGTTGGATCTTTCTGTGTGCAAAAGGTGAAACTGGGAAATGAGAAAATCTACTATTTTTTAATCGAATTTATTTTTTTTAAAATAGGCCAAAAATCTCCTTTTTTCTCTTGGAAAAGCGAATCTGCGAGCTGTAAGAATAAAAGGTAATATATTTGTATATATTTCCGGGCTATATTACTTTAAAAAAAAAAGAAAACACGTCAAAGGGGAGATTTTTGGGTTCAGAAATTCAAAGTTGGGGAAAATGTTGGCCAGATTTTAGTCAATTTTAGGCCACATTCCGTTGCTTTCCGGGAATCGACAGGAGATATTCATTTCTGACTGCAAAAAGCCAAACTGGTAAGTGGAATAACTTTTCCTCATATTTTTGTTATAAATTTGAACGCCTTTAATTTAATTTTTTTTAAACACCCAATAATGAATATTGTTGGATCAAAAAAAATTAAAAAAGGTAAGTGGAATAATCGTTAGTCATATTTATATGTTAAATGTGTAGACCGAATTTCTTTTTAAAATTAAAACACGCTAAAAGTGGAAACTTTAGGCTGGAAAAAGCCAAAATGGCAAGTGAAGAAATCGTTTGGAGGTTTTTACTATATGTGTAGGCCAAATTTCTCTTTTTTAGAAATCAGCAAAAATCTTTTAAGTTTTGGCTGCAAAATCCAACCTCGTAAATGAAAAATTATAGGTCACATTTTTATTTATTTGTAGGCCAAATACTTTTTCTTGGAATCACCCTAAGGTGGATATTTTCACTGCAAAAGTTTAAACTAGGAAGTGGGAAGATTGTGTAACACATTTTTAGTACTTTTAAAGGCTACAATAATTTTTTAAAGAAGTCGACAAAAATCTCATTTTTTCCCTGGAAAAGGCCAGTCTGGCAAATTCGAAAACTTAAAACCTATATATTTATTGTACAAATTTCTTTCCTTTTTTTTTTTTAGGAAAGACGCTCAGCTGGATCTTTCTGTGTGCAAAAGGTGAAACTGGCAAGTGGGGAAATCGTTAGCCGGGATTCTACCATTTTTTTTAGGCTAAATTTTTACCGAAACCACCTTTAACATGGAACATTTTTGGTCGGAAAAACCAAATGATTAACAACTTGGAAAATCGTTGGCCAGGTTTTTGCTACATTTCTCGGCTAAATTTCTTTTGTTTTTCGAAATCAGACAAAAAAAACTTAATTTTTACCAGGAAAGACCCTCAGTTAACTCAGTGGCAAGTGGGAAAATCGTTGGCCAGCTTTTGATACATTTGTAGGTCAAATTTCTTGAGTTTTTCAAGTTTTCTATCAAGACAAATTGAAACAGGCTATGCAAAATTTGGCGAAGATTGATCTAAACAAATCAAAGATATTCGAGAAAATCCGAGAACGTATATTGTTTGACGCACTATAGGTGCTGTACTCATTCGGAAGGGGGAATAAGCCACTAAGAAAATTGTTCGTAATGAACTTTTTATAGGTTTTTGGAGGAGTAAACTTTAAATGGACATAGGCATTGAAAGTGCAGTTGTGTTAACGTCGCTGATTCATTACTCGTTTGTCTAAGACGTTGAATAAAAGTATGACTTGTATTGGATATTTTATGTAATGAGGATGTAGCGACGTTAATATTTTAATTTATGTGCCACTCATGATGATGACTTTACCTGGGAGAAGGAATGCCAGGAATTACTTGCATTATGAAGTACAAGCACTGTAATCTCACGTTAGTGTGACATGCCGCTGCGTGTTATTATGGTACCACGAGTATAATTCTGTCGTCAGGATTGTACCGGTTTTTTAAAAAATTCAAATTTCTCACTCGTCTGTGATCTTTCAGGTGGCTTGGAATAGGTATTACTTTTACCGGGAGGCCTGGGTGTAAGGTGTATCTATCAGTGTGATGTGCCACTGACTTACGATGTAACATTATTTTCACTGCAGATAGTGCGAGTAGTTGGAGGAGATGGGGCCGCTTTTCAATATGGTGGATAGTTGCAGATGGCTTGGAATGTAAAATCGCCTTTTTCAAGATTTTTAGTAATTTGTTTGTGATCAGTGGCTGTACATACACTCATTGTGCAAGGTATAATACACGCCGTAAAGGCTTGAAACAGGTCACGAGTGTTTGAGATCACATGTTTTATACTGTTTACTGTCGTAGCTCTGCCGCTTATGCCGCTTGAGGAGCAGATATAACATCTTAAGCTTTGGATGATATGGTTTATTAGTACACGTGCACACATGCATTATAGGTATGTACTGTGTGAAAGACTATTATGGTTCTACTGTTTTGCGATTTCGAGAACAGTTGGAAAGGATAAAATTTCCCTATTATTGCCCCATTTACAGAAATGCTGATGTCCGCCAGTACCCGTATTTTTGCTGAATCACAAGTTGCTTACACAACAGGTTGTTTTTTTTTATGTGTCCGGAATGTGTCCGTGGTGATTTATATTAGTTTTTGTTCGGAGGACGGTGTCGTCCGTAGTCAGGCTTAGGTGGAAGGCGGAGCTATAGAAGGCTTGTCAAATGTTAATGTTAATGACCTTGGTTTTCAGGAGTTAATTTTTGTTATGCATGAATTTGCCTTAGCAGCAATGTTATACTGCTTTTGGGATGCTTGTTGAAATTGATATTGCCTGAATAGCAGAAGAATTTATATTGTTGTCGTGTACGACAGGAACTGCACACCTGAGAAATTGGTATAGTATTACTGGTTTGACGTATATCGGATTGATTAATGCAATTTTGAAGTCATGGTGTATTCATTGAATTAGTTCATTATGTTGACACGTTGTGTTAGTCCACCCTATTAAATCAAGCACTGATGTTTGGGTACTGAGGCGGAATCCTCTTCTTTGCAGGCTAAGTGGAGGACGAAACTGTTTAAAAAAGGGGCGAGTAAGCAAGTGAAAGCTATTTGTCATACCCTCCCCCCCCAACCCACCTTCCTCCTTTATTCCTCCTGCGTAACACTCCTTTTACACCACTGAGTGACACTCTTCCCTCAAGTAATCCTCTGTCCTTGCTTATTGACCAATGTTTTGCCTCAGTTACGCCACAGTGCACATGACCCGTGTGTCGTGTGACCATCTCGGACATGGTCATTGCGTCATGACACGGCCAGCGTGGGGTGTTGGACAATTTTGTTTTCATTGGTTTTAATTTTAAAGTTTTTAGTGGTTACGCATTCCTGCATGGAATTGGATTGGGGCAGTGCGTGACCAGCTAGAAATGAGGAACTCTCTTCTGAGAGCCGGAGCATCCGTCGTCCGCCATGCCTTCACCATTTACCACTGAGACTAAGGGTGCAAAAGGTGAAACTGACAAGTGGGGAATGCATTTGCCAGGATTCTACTATTTTTATGGGCCAAATCTAATTTGCCCTGAAAGCGGCCCAAAATCTCATTTTTTTGGCTGCGGAAAGCCAATCTGGCAACTGTAAATTTGAAAGGCAAGATTTTTATACATTTATAGGCCAAATTTCTTTAAAAACACACACACACACACACACACACACACACACACACACACACACACACACACAAAACAAAACACGGCAAAGGGGATATTTTTGGATTCAGATATCCAAATTTGCATTTGGGGAAATCGGTGGCCAGATTTATGGAATATTTTATTCCAAATTTCTAATTTCTTTTTCCTCCGACTTTTGCCGAAGATTTTATTTTTGGCTGCAAAAAGCCACAGAGGCATGTGGCAAAATCGTTGGCCAGATTTTTTTTTTTACATTTTGAGGCCAAATTTATGTTTTTGCATAAATCGGCCCAAAATTTTAATTTTTGGCCACTTAATCCACTTTCACGAGTATAAAAATAAAAGGGCAGATGGAGGCCAAATTTCTTTTCGGTTTTTAAACAGAACACGCCAAAGGAGATATTTTTGGTCTCGAAATTTCAAAGTGGCAATATGTAGGCCAAACTTCTATTTTTCAGAAATCGGTCGAAAATTTTTCTTCTTGTCTGCAGAAGGTCAACCTGGTAAGTGGAATGATTGTCTGTAAGATTTTTAGTAAATTTGTAGGCCTAATTTTTTTTAACAAAACGCCAAAATGAATATTTTTGACTCCAAAAAGCAAAACAGGTAAGTGGAATACTCGCTATTGAGAGTTTTAGTACATTTGAAGGCATACTTTAAAAAAAAAATAATCCACGCTAAAAGCGGAAATTTTTGGCTGCAAAAAGCCACATTGGGAGAGGGGAAATTAGTCCGGCCGCTTATGACATGTTTGCGTGCAAATCGTGCACTTTGTGATACCAAATTGACCTTCACATGGTAAAATCTACATCTTTTTCTGATTCTAAAACGAGGTAAGCCGTCATGGTATCACCACTGGAACCACCTAAAAATGGGTCTTGTAGATGCGAAAAAACGCGGACGTTTCCTGTGTTTACCCTAATTACAGTTAAGTGAGAAACAAATACTTTTCCATGTAAAAGGTCTGTTGAAATCATCTGGAAACAATGACCAAATATTCTTTTTCACATTTGGTAGTGTTCTCCATAATGTAAACATGCAAATCTTTTTAAAACGAATTTTAATTTTTGGAACACGCATTAGGCCGGAACTTTTTTTAGGCTGGCGTGTTGATGAAATTTTAGTTCACCGATTTAGAACATAATTGATCGCTGAAAGTCTATTTCAGAATACTCCAAAACTTTTTGTCTAAGTTTATAAAACGGTATTTCACGACTTTAGATCAACATTAACTGCTTCCATTGTAATCAAAAGAATACCCACCTTAAAAGATACCACGGGTGTTTCCATCTTAACGACACCGGTGTAATGTTGCAGGGCGGGGGAGAGCAATTCTGTTCTCGATAACGAATACGAGTTGCGGTAACAGCCCAAAAGGGTGAAATAAAAGCTGCGCGTTCAGTTTAAAATTTCATTTATTGCATTCGTTAAAATACTTTCATGTTTTTGCATCAAGTTTATTACGATATCATTGAAAACGCAATCCGCAATTTATAACTTGAAGGTTCTCAGTATCCTACTCCGTTGCATTCGAAATTATTCAGTATCGAATGGTTTGTGATAGTGCTTTGTCAGCTTAGCACTAGACGGTGTCGCATTAATTTTTGCTCTTCAACATTGGCAGGTTAGGAACCAAAATTAAGTTTTGTATTCTTATTCGTATAATAAATATCATGTATCCCCATTGTTTGAACACAGCCGTTGGTGACTAAACTGCCAAATCACAAATTCATGCACTTTCCATATATAACAGTCTAGATCTAATGATTAGATGTAGAAATCAGTCCTTTCATTAAAGAGCGATGCCACATTTGCCGTTCGAAAAAGTTGACTGTGATTCAGTTCCTCGTCAAACATTCAAAAGACACAAATAAAACATAATAACATGTTCTTTGTGAATTTTTTACTGCATTCTGTGACTTCTTCACCGCGTTCTCAGTGCTACTGATGTCAGCTTGTAATTTTTTCTTCACTAAACAGATATACTGGGGGAAAAAAAAAGAATGGTTGGCTGAAAGAAAACAAGAAGTTAAAAGAAAAAACAAAAGCAAGACGCAAACTGGATGGAAGTAATTGCAATCTGTTAATCACAAATCAGAAATATCCATGTGTCCTCAGAATATGGCCTAACAAAAAAGAAAAAGAATACAGTCTAAGAAAGCTGGTTGTAGACATCTCATAGTATAGAACAGCAGGTTTTCTTCCATTTCCCAAATATGTAAAATGTTTTCTAAGGTCTCACCGCTAGAAAAATCTGTTATCAGATGCAGAGAACAATTTTCCATATCACATAATCACGCCCAAAAATATTTTCATCATCGAAGCTCAACAAAGAAGAAAGACAAACGGAAGGAAGGTTTTCAGAATCTAAAGAAGCAGGATCAGAACACAGAGTCAGAGCCAACAAAGGGACAGCCGCCAACCACATACTGTAGTCGGTCCATTGGAAAAACAAGAACCAGACGTACTTAGACTCACGCTCTACCTGTCAGCCTACAGCTTTTTAAAGCAATTTTTGCGGTTTGTGGAAATACAAGCGTAGAGGGGAGGAAGGGGGTGAGGAGTACCTGGGCAGAAGCATATTGCCATATCTTTCAATGAATTAAGAGGTATGGCAATGTTTACAGCAGATGATGTGATTGCTACCGCTGCCAGGTACCACAAGACTTGTTACACTTGTAAAGCTACAGAAGATAATATGAGAAGACTTTTGACACTGCTGTGAGACATACTGAGTATACACTTATTCACAACCCTGTCAGAATCATCCATTTTCAAATCGGATTTCAGGTCTGTCGGCACACAGAAGTCAAAACTATCGTTGTTACAATGTCCAAAATATATGGAAATTATCCACAAAAGAGGGTAAAGGGTGCAACCCCTGAGAAAATCGTTCTCAAAACTGCACAGCTCGTGTGACAAGAGGTAAACTAAATGCCGCTTAGCCGAAACCAGTTTGGGGAAAAAAATGGATTTATGCACATAGTCTTTAGTCAGCTAATCATTCCCTCTCTTCTGTCCATACCCATAAACTTTATTTTGTTCATGATCGCTTTCACAGACCAGTGTCTGCACCAGTCTCAGGTTATGGACAAGCGTGTCCTTTTCCAACTTTCACAGATCTGCTTGTACTCTTTAGAGACAACTAAACATTAGATGCGGGTGCCAGCGTGTACGGGAAAAAACTGCCTACCCCTGTGTACTTCGGATTAATGGTATTTTTAGAGACCTCACTTAAAGAAGAGAATGTCATTTGGACCTTCTGCATGAACAGATTTGGGATATCAAATGACATTTACAAAATCTGTTTTAACTTCTTTCAAGAGATGAATATGGTGTGCCCTCCTGAAGTGCACATAATATTATGTATCTTTACCAGTGGTGTCCTTGATAATAAAGACCATAATCCTGAGTCGCCGAAGAGATTTTTCTCATTCAGCAGATGGAATTTCAGACGACTGTGCAACTTTGGAGAAGCAGACCGACATTCAAAACTCAGACACGACTTCTGATTCTTACAGGTTTGCTTTATTCTGTCATTACATTCAGTGAATAATAACAGAAGAAATGGAAGTAAACCTGTCTTGAAAAACCAATAGGGCGTTAGGCCATGGGTGATCACTGCTCACAACTAGACTAGATCTTATCACTAGGGCTAAATTCATGTCGGTCTGCCTCATGAGTTTGCTCAAACATTTAGAATCTTGTAAGTGCAAGCATTCTGCTGCAGTGTTGTACGCAATGGAAACTTAGTGCCACTGTACTAGAATCCCGTCATGACACTGACCAGTCTGTTTACGCAATAACAGATGTGCTTATAAAGATGGCAGAATGATTGGCGTCTGGTTTAGCCCGTTTTTGAACTGAGCGGTTTTAATTTTGCTGAACTGATGAGTCAGTAGAAAATGCGTGAGTTGAAAATCTCAATAAACGCCTTTGTGACGCACCTGGCCGACGCAGATATATAGTGTTGCATATCAATGGAAAGGGCTTGTTTTACCTTGTTTGAAAAACAATACCATTATGCTAAGCGGTATTCATTTTGCTGAGTTAGAGAGGCGGTTGTACAGTGGGGTAACTGAAAATTTCAGTCCGTCATTGTGCCTCTTCTAGCCATCAGAGATATCAAGTGTTGCATGTCAATGGGAAGGTCTTGTTGGGCTCTGTTTAAAAATATGTATCGTTACATTAAGCGGTATTGATTTTGCAGAATGCCAAGGGGTTGAAAACTCGTATTTTACTTAAACAAAGAAGGATCATTACGGACCCCTACCAGCCACAGGAGGGTTCTGCCAAGGTGGGCCCACCTCATTTTCGTTATCACTTGGCATAAGGAACCTGTCGTAAAAGCGGTATGTTGGTATCAAAAAGTGCACGATCGATGTAACATCCTCCCCCACTAAATCGTTTGCTAGCTTTTTACTACATTTCTAAGCCGAATTCCTCTTTTGAGATATCACCAAATAAAATTTACTTTTTAGCTGCAAAAAGCCTATCTGGAAACTGTAACATTATAAGCCAGATATATGTTCATTTGTAGGCCAAAATTTTTTTCAATCACCTTAAGGTACAAATGTTCCAACTGGCAAGTGGTTAAATCCTTCGCCAAAATTTTATTATTTTGGAGGCCAACTTTACTTTTTTTCAAAAATCAGCCCAAATCTCCTGATGTGGCTACAAAAAGGCAATCTCGCAACTGGAAAATTTAAAGGCCAGTGTTTTATACATCTATAGGCCAAATTTCGTTTTTTTTTTTTCAAAGATACTAAGGTGGGCTGCAAAAAGTCATACTGGCAAGTGGGGACATTCATAGCCAGATTTTTACTAATTTTGGAGGCCAAATATTTTTTTCTAAATTAGCCGAAAACCTCCGTCTTTGCCTGTAAAAAGTCACTATCGCCACTCGAAATTTAAAAGGCCTAATTTTCATACATGTGAACGTAAAATTTCTTTTGTTTAATAAAACACGGAAAAGTGGATAATTTTTGCTTAAAATATCCAAACTGGCAAGTTGGGAAAATCGTTGACCAGATTTTTAGATTTTTAGTACAATTTGTAGGTTAGAATTATTTTTTTTCAGTAGTCCATGATGAAACTGAGGACTTAAAAGGCCAATTTTTTTTATAAATGTGAAGGCGAAATTTATTTTAAAAAAAACAAAAAGACCTAAGTTAGTAAATTTAAAGGCCTACTTTCTTTTCTTTTATTTAACAAAACACCACAAGATGGATATTTATGGCTGTAGAAAGCCAAACTGGCAAGTAGGGAATTCGTTGGCCAGAGTTTTAGTAGAATTGTTGGCCACATTTTCTTGTTCAGAAATCACCCCAAAAAGTTTTATATTTCGCTGCAAAAAGTCAAGCTTGCAACTGTAAAAGTAAACGCCAGATTTTTATACATTAGTAAACAATTTATTTATTGTCAAAATGTGTATTTTTGGCTTCAAAAAGACAAACTGGCAAGTGGATTAATCGTTGCCCAGATTTTTTAGTACATTTTTAATACACAAATCGGCCGAAAATCTTTTTTTTGTGACCGCAAAAAGCCTAATCTGGCAACTGGAAAACTAAAAGGTTTTGTGAGCCAAATTTCTTTTTTTTTTCTAAACCAGTTACAAATCATCACACGCTGCCAGTTTTTGTTCTATTTGTAATACTAAATGCTGCTGTCCTTGCCTCGCTTGTGTTTGCTTTTACAGTGTTACTAAAGCGGCCGTTGTTACTAAAGAAAACTTCAAAATATAGAAAGGTTTTCAAGATTCAAAGTTTTTATTATAAACATTCTTCTCCTAGGACTATAAGGTCATACATTTTGTATTTCTTTAAAAGCTACGTGTACTTCAATACTCAGCAAATACTTTCATATCCAAGGGGTGATTTTTTTGTTGACATTAAAATGTTATCTATGAACAATACACGTGCATACGTTCTTGTTGTATCAAGGTGCTTAAATAGGTTGTTTAAAAACACAAGAACAGCATCTTCATTATTCCGATTACTTATTTAGTCAAAGTGAAATGGATCATGTTCTCTGATCTCATTTATAAAAACCATCAAAAGAATCTTCTCAAAACATTTCATGACAACAGAAGTACGTGCGAGAGGTCGGAGATCGTTCACGTTTTTAACTTTAATTTTTGCCGACATGTTAAAGATAAGCGTGTAAAGAGAGAAGTTAGTCGTGCAGAGCACGTTTTCATGATATTTCCACTCACCTTATCAGGGCCACATTTATTATTTTTAACATCGTGCTTAAAAAAAAAAAAAAAAATGTAATTTTAGTTCCAAAAAGCCAATCCGGCAAGTGTGAAATGATAAGGCCATTTTTTTTTTGTTGAAAACATCCAAAATTGCAATCTGGTAACTCGAAAGTTCAAAGACCGGATTTGTGTTCATTCATAGTCAAATTTTTTTTTTTTCAAGAAACACGCTAAGGTGGATTTGTTTGGCTGTAAAAAATCAATCTGGCAAGTTGGAAAATCGTTGGCTGGGATTTTATTGCTTTAGGAGGCCAAATGTATTTTTTTCACAAATCGGCCCAAAAATTCTTTTTTTATTGGCTGCCAAAAAATCTTTGCCCAGATTTTAAATTTATTTGTACCCCAAATGATTTTTTTATATGAAATCGGCCAAAAATGTTAAATTTTGGCTGCTTAAAGCAAATTCGGCAAATGTGATTATAAGGCCAAACGTAGGTCAATCTTTTTATTTGGAAACCACCCTAAGGTGAATAATTTTTACTGCAAAAAGTCAAATTGGAATGTGATAAAATCCTTCGGGGTCAAGTTTATTTTTTTCATAATCGGCCCAAAATCTATATTTTGGTTGCAAAAACCAATCTGGCAACTATGAAAATAAAATGCCAGATTTTTATTACTTATTAGGCTACATTTCAAAATGAATATTTTTGGCTGCAAAAAGCCAAACTGGTAAGTGGAATAATCGTTAGATATTTAGTAAATTTGTAGGCCTAATTTGTTTTAAAATGAAACCAGGCTTGAAGTGGAAATGTTATGCTGCTAAAGCCAAATTGGCAAGTGGGGATATCGTTCGACATCTTCTTACTTTATTTGTAGACGAATTTTTTTTTTTTGAGAAATCGGCTAAAAATCTTAACTTTTTTTGGGAGCAAATAGCCACAGGGGCAAATGGGAAAATCGTTGTCCAGATATTTACTATCTTTACAAAGTCAAATTACATTTTTTTGCAGAAATCGACTGAAAATCTCATTTTTTGGTTGTAAAAAGCATATCTGGAAACTGTAAAAATAAAAGGCCAGATTTTTATACATTTGTAAGGAAAATGTTTTTTTTTTAAGCAAAAGACACCGAAGGATTTTTTTTTGGGGGGGNCAAAATTCAAACTGGCAATTTGGGGAATCTTAGTCCAGATGTTTAGTATATAGATAATACAAATTTCTTTTTTTTTTTTTNTTTTTTTTTTTTTTTTTTTTTTGAGAAATCGGTCGAAACTCACTATTTCTGGCTGCAAAAAGCCAAACTGTCAGATTGTTTGTAAATTTGTAACCGAAGTTTTTCTTTTTTACAAAACACGCGAAAATGAATATTTTTGGCTCCAAAAAGCCAAAGAGGTAAGTGGAATAATTATTGGTCAGACTTTTAGTAAATTTGTAGGCCTAATTTTAAAAAAAACACGGTAAAAGTGGATATTTTTGGCTCATAAAAGCCTAATTGGCTAGTGGGGAAATCGTTGCCCATGATTTTACTACATTTGTGGGCACATTTTTCATATTTTGAGAAATCTGCCAAAAATCTTACTTTTTGCCTGGAAAAAGCCAATCTTGTAACTGTAAAATCACAGGGCAGATATATATCTATAGATCTGTAGGCGAAATTTTTTTTAACAACGTAAGGTGGATACTTTTTGCTTAAAAAATCCAAATCGTTGACCAGATTTTTAGTACATCTGTAGTTCAAAATTAGTTTTTTCAATCATCGGGTAAAAATCGTTGTTTTTTTTTTTTCGCAGCAAAAAGCCCATCTGGGAAATGTGAACTTAAAAGGCCAGGTTTTATACATTTGTAGCCCCAATTTTAAAAAAAAAATTTTTTGTTAATAAGAGACGAAAAAATGGATATTTTTGGCAGCAAAAATCTACACTGGAAAGTGGGATAATCGTTAACCAGTTTGTGATTAGGGTTTTAGGCTAAATTTCTCTTTGTTAAAAAAATACACCCCAAGATGAATATTTTTGGCTGTAGAAGGGCAAACTGGAAATTGGTAATTCGTTGGCCAGATTTTTAGTACAAGTGTTGGACAAATTTTTTTTCAGAAATCAGCCAAAAATCGTCATTTTTCGCTGCGAAAAGTAAAGCTGTCAACTGTGAAATAAAAGGATAGATTTTACACATTTTTAGGCTAAATTTTTTTTTTTGTAAAAAAATCCAAAATGGATATTTTTGGCTGCCAAACAACAAACTGACAAAGAACAATCGTTGGCTAGAATTTTAGTAATTGCGATTACCTTTATAGCCAAACTGAAATGGGTCAAGATGTTCTCTGACCTCATTTATGAGAACCGTAAAAACAATATTTTCAAAACATTTTATGAACAGGGGTAACTGCGAGAGGTCGGAGATCGTTCATGTTTTCAACATTTGCTTTTGCCGACGTGTTAAGAGAAAAACTAAGACGTGCAGAGCACGTTTTCATGATCTTTCTACTCAGGGCCACAGTCTTTGTTTATGTTTATACTATTAAAGATATTTGTTACATCGTGCTTTGTTACTTTTATAGTGTTGTTGTCAATGAGGTTATTTCGGTTCGCTACACATCTCTGTGGTCAAAACAATCAAAACGACTGTAGAATCTGTTCAAATCAATGGCAAACTCTCTCTCTCTCTCTCTCTCTCTCTCTCTCTCTCTCTCTCTCTCTCTCCTTTGGCAACATTCACACTTTGATTAGGGGGAGAATAACCAGTCAAAATCCTGAGATTCGCCCATGTACTTTTGGTGTCATTGGACCTTCTTCAAGTTTACTTAGTTGCATTTACATGACAAGTTTGCCAGTTTTTTATTCAATTCCTTAACATTAAATGTGCTGGCTGACCACGCGCTATGCAGATCGCTTGAACGTGTGACCCGGTTTTACTATGTTATAGCAAGCAGGCGCGTACTGTCTGGTTGTCAGCTCATTGATGTAAACAATGCGTTTGTACTGGACTGTCATGCAAAAATCCATGTTTTCGTTAAAAAAAAAGGCTGCGTATGTATTAAAAGCACAATATTTTTTGTATAGGGAATTTCAAATGGGAGGGTATTGTTGTTTTTTTTTGTGTGTGTGTTAGCAAAATTAATGCTAAAATACACAACGTAGATTGAAGCGCGCGCGCACACACACACACACACACACACACACACACACACAACACACACACACACACACACACACACACACACACACACACACACACACACAATAAGGTTGAGGTAATCTAGAAAAGTCCACTGGAGGAGAGTGAGGTGAGGACAGGCAACTTGTCACGTGATCACACGCACATAAACTCTCAGCTGTCACGTAATTTTCTTATTTCGATGTTTGTATATGGGGCGTGGGATAGGAAAAGAGGGAGCTGGGCGCAATTCTGTGTTAGCTATCTATTCGGACAATGTGATGAACTGTGAATTGTAAACAAAGACGATAAGGCTTAGTCTTATAGACTGGCACAAAACCGGCCGGTTAACCCATCATCGATCTTTGTTTCACACGTCGCAGCACAGCAGTAACCTGCGCAATACACTAGCAAAGTAACCTACGTAATAAACTAGCATAACAGTCCATATACATTTAATTTCTAACTCATAAGGATGGCTTTCAGTAAAATGAGAATGACTGTAAACAAGCTTACTTCTTTGAAAGTTCACTCCATAATTTCTGGTCTTTGACACCTATTGTTTTTTCTTCTTTTGGCCCTATTAACATTTTGTGGTATTCTACATATACCACTGTGATTTTGGAAAATTTCTTCTATGGAGGTTAAAGTACTTCTTTTTCCCGATCTTTTACCGGGAAGAAAAAGGGGGGCCAACGCCCAAAAGTTTTCACAAATGTCTTTCGAAAGAGGTCACCTCAAATTCTGATTTGGTCCCCAATTTTTCATTTGGCTGGTTTTGACCGCGTGCGAATACATAGGCCTACACATTTTATTTTTTTTTTTATCTGGAAGGCTGAATTTGTACCTGAAACTTTAAAATTGGATGCTTTATTCNAGGTCACCTCAAATTCTGATTTGGTCCCCAATTTTTCATTTGGCTGGTTTTGACCGCGTGCGAATACATAGGCCTACACATTTTATTTTTTTTTTATCTGGAAGGCTGAATTTGTACCTGAAACTTTAAAATTGGATGCTTTATTCAAATCACATGTCATTTTACATATTTTTAGGCAGGGCCCCAAATTATATTAGCGGATTAATTGGCTTGTATACAATCAGTGATTTGCCCTTCTAATAGATATCACAAACCTTCTACAGTGTTCATGCTAGCAACCATTATGAGAAAAATTATTCGATAGGTTTGGTCGTCTTAAGGTTTGGCTGGTAGCATGGTGTTAGTCTTATGATCCGAATCACCGAAGGGTAGAAGGATAGAAGGGATGCCTGATGTTCTCGTAACATAGATCCAGTGTTTTTTTCATAGCGTATGTTGCATGCCACATATTGTGTAATGGGGGATGCAGTTGACAGAGTACGGTGACTGAAATCTCGACCAACTTTGAGTGGTTTCTTGATCATGCAACATTTCACAAATAATGTCCCTCCTGGCGACCTCAACAATTGCATTAGGCTGAATGTGTACTATGTTAGAAGAGAGTATGGTCGAATACTAACACTGTAATTAACAGTTGTATTTGCCGTACAAACTCGTTGTTGCATGATGTATACGTTGTTTCTATGGGCAAATCTGTTGTTGATGTAGATTCACACGCCTCCGTCCCGTGTCTTACCAGCAGCAGGCGCACGATCAGACCTAGATATAGAGAAGACATCAATACTTACATGCATGATTGTCACTGGTGTTTTCAGGGTCTCTCTCTACATTCCAAGAAATTGGTTATCAGATGTCTTTGTGAAGCATATTCCACTTTTGAAACGGTCGAAAATGTGAATTCTGGTTGCAAAATGGCGATTATGGCAAATGGGAAATTCCGGTTCCCAGGTGTAGTTACATATTGGTAGTCTAAATTCCTTTTGTTCTAAAGCGCCCAAATTCTTTTATATTCCTATACAATGTACAAACTGGCAAGTGGGAAAAATCGGTAAACATAATTATTATTTTCCTTTTTTTACACTTTCCGCCAAAAACCTTCCTTTTTGGCTATTGAAAGACAACTTGTAAAATTCGTTAGCCAGGATTTTTAATATTTTAAAGGCAATTTTTTAAAAGCCTCTATAGATCTCCATTTTCAGCTTGAAAAATCGAAACTGGCAACTGTAAGCTTCAGTGGTCAGACTTTATTCCTAATTTCGAGGCCAAATTTCTATTTTTGAAAATCTGCCAAAATTCTCCTTTTGTTTGCAAAAAGCAAAAAGCAAACTGGTTTGCTAGTATATACCTGTAGGCAACATTTCTTTTTTTTTTTTGTTTTTGTTTAAATCTGTTATAAATTCCTATTATTACCCGGAAAATAAAAACGAATCCCGCAAATGGAAATCATTGATCCGATTTTTGTAAAATTTTAGGCCAAAAATTTTTTTTTTATCAGGAATTGGCCAAAATTCTCCTTTCTTGGCTATAAAAAGTCAATCTGTCCCGAAAAAATTTAAAAAGCTAGATTTTTTTTCACAAAACACGCCAAAGTGGTCATTTTTGGCGGCAGAAGTTTAAACTGGCAGGTGGGGAAATTGTTCGCTAAATATTTCGTAAATTTGTAAGCCAATTTTTTTTTGAAATCGGCCACAAATCTTAAGTTTTGGCTGCAAAAATCTAATCTGGCAACTGTGAAATTTTGAGCGAAATTTTTATACATGTGTAGGCGATTTTTTTGTTTTTTATTTGAAATAACCCTAAGGTGGATCGGATATTTCCTTCTGCAAAAAGTGAAACTGGCAAGTGGGGAAACTGTTCGCCAGATTTTTACTACTTTTGAAGGCCAAATTAATTTTTTTTTTCAGAAATCGGCCAAAATCGCCTTTGTTTCGTTGCAAGATGCCAATCTAAATTTTACTATTTTTGGAGGTCAAATTACCTTTCTTCAGGAATCGGCCCAAATTGTGATTTTTTTGGCTGTAAAAAGTCAAGTGGCCATTGAAAATTTAAAAGGCCTAATTTTTATAAATTTGAATGTACAGAATTTTTTGTTTAATAAACGCGCGAAAGTGGATATATCTCGCTTAAGAAACCTAAACTGACAAGTGGGGAAATCTTTGGCCAGATTTTGACAATTTTTGGAGGCCAAATTTATTTTTTTTTCAGAAATCGGCCCAAAATCTCCTTTTTTTGTAGCTGTGTAAATTGAATATGGCCACGGGAAAGTTAAAAGGTCTAATTGCTATATATTTGAACGTAAAATTTCTTTTCTTTAATGAAACACGCGAAAGTGTCTATTTTTCGCTCCCAAAATTCGAACTGGGAAGTTAGGGAAATCGTTGACCAGCTTTTTACTACATTTGTAGGCCAAATTTCGTTGGTTTTTTTTTTCAGAAATCGGCTAAAAATCTTACGTTTTGGCTGCTAGAAGCCAATCTGGAAACTGTAAGTGATAAGACCAAATTTTTATACATTTCTAGGCCATTTACTTTTTATGAAAACACCTTAAGATAAAAAATGTCACCGCAAAAGGTAAATCTGGCAAGTGGGTATGTCGCTACGATGACGCCGCATTGCAGTCGATAGTACGAATCTCCCAAAGTGCGGTACCGGCGGGATGAGGAAGACTACGACCAGTGGCCGAACCGGNGGGGGGGGGGGGCATGGCTGATGGCAAGGCCTGGCCCAAGATCTCCTCATTTACCTCCACTCCACGAGGTGGCGACTGGAAACGATCAGCTACCCCGGTAGTGGCAGTCGGGGGCAATCGGCAAAAATTTGAGGGGTTCTATGCCAAGGATACAGGTCAATTAGCCCTCGGGGCAACATCTCTAGGTCCTCGCAGATGGCCGACGGGTCTTTCTTGACTGATCAGCGGTCGGAAACGAGTCTACCGTCTCACCAAAATGGGCGTGAGGGACATAGGGACAACGACACCATTAAGACATGTGTTTCGAACGCTTAGGGCCACTCATGCCCGACGGCGCAACGACCGTGTCAGTCATTTGATGGGCTCGTGCAGGGGAGGTACAAATCATCGCACTCTTTTCTATGTGGTGGGCGAGCTCTACCCCAGGCCTAAATGGGAGGACCGCCGTTTCTCAAAGAGTATCTCGCAACAGTCCAAAGCAAGTTGAGTGCCACGCGCAGAGTGGCCAGGCCCCCGAGGCAGGGGTGAGCTGAAGGGACATCAGCCTGGGCTGTCCTTGGGATACGGAATAGGGTGAGCGTTCATCCAGTGAGGACCTCGCCACCGGAATCTTTCATTATTTTTCTTTGCCCTATGGACCGATCGAGTCATGATTACCGCACGCAGACCCCATACCATTGATACTTCTGGTGGTGCCTCTAATACGTCATGGATTCCTTTGTAATTTCAGCTTTGTGATTGTGCTCGCTTGTAGCCTTGGACCTTCCGGAGGAACTGGGCCAGCCGGCAGAGCCACCGACTTAAAAGGGCGGGTGGCCCTCATTCCCACGTCCCCTTAAACGCAGACTACCCCCGTGGAGTGGCGAGTCGGGGTAGCCAGCTAGACCGCATTGCACCCAGGGGCGATCCTAAGCGGGGATAAGCTACGACTCCACGCGCCTCCTCTCCTCCATCAACACTGTCCGTCACTGCCTGTCAAGCCCCAGGAGTCTAATTATGCCTAAGTTGCAACTCGGAGCCCCCCACCCCTGAGCTCTTTGGAGGGGTGGGGGGAGGGGAGGACCTGGCAGACTCGGTGGGTGTGGAATTAACCACACGATGGCTCTGAGTACCAGGCAAGTGGGGAAATCGTTCGCCAGACTTTAATTACTTTAAAAGGCCAAATTTTTTTTTTTCTAAGAAATAGGGCAAAATCTCCTTTTTTGGCGGCAAGAGGCCAATCTTTGAACTCGGAAATTCAAAGGCCAGCGTTATATATATATAAGGGCCAATTTTTTTTTGTTGTTGGAAAAGACGCTAAGGTGGATATTTTGGCTGGAAAAGGTCAAACTGGGAAGTGGGGAAATTGTTGGCCACATTTTTACTAGTTATGGAGGCCAAATTTATTTTTTTTTTCAGAAATCGGCCCAAAATCTCCTTATTTTGGCTGTAGAAAATGGCCACTGAAAACTTATAAGGCCTAATGTTTATACATTTGAACGTAAAATTTCTGTCTTAAAATGAAACACGCGTAATTGGATCTTTTTCGCTTGAAAAAGCCAAACTGGGAAGTTGTTAAAAGCGTTTGTCAGATTTTTATTAAATTTGGAGGCCAAATATTTTTTTTTCAGTCATCGGTCAAGAATCTTTATTTGTCGCTGCAAAAAGGCAATCCGGGAACTGGTAAAATAAAAGACCAGAGTTTTATACATTTGTAGACCAACTTTATTTTATTCAGAAATCGGTCAAAAATCTCTCTTTTTGGCTGCAAAAAGTCAATCTGGCTACTGGAAAGTTTAAAGGTCATATTTTTATATATTTAAGGCCAATTTTTTTTTTTAAAAGGCGACCTAAAATGGATGTTTTTGCTACTCGGTAAAATTCCTGGGCAGTATTTTAATACAATTGTAGGCTTAATTTCTCTCTTTGCTTTCTTTAAACCCATCAAAAATTTGCAGTTTTAGATGCGAAAAGACAAACTGTCAATGAGAAGAAATCGCTGGCCAAATGTTTAATAATCTGTAGGCCAAATATTTTTTTTTTAACCCAGTATTATTCATACAGGCTGGCAGTCTTTGCTCTATTCGCAATACTAAATGCTGTTGTCTTTGTCTTGCCAGTGTTTGCTTTCACGTTGTTACTAAAGCTGCCGTTTTTACTGAAGAAAATTCCAAAATATATAAAGATTTTGTTAAGTTTGAAAGTATTTATTATATATTTTTTTCTTCTACAAGGAGCACTCTACATCAAGGCTAGAACCTTGTTTACCTCTAGCATACGAGTAACATTTTGTATTTGTATAAATGCTGCGTGTATTACAATACTCAGCAAATACTTGCATATCCACGCAATGATGATTTTGTTGACATTCAAATTCAAATGCAATACTTTTGGTGACCACTAGGTGTGGCTGTATAGTATTAAACGCTGAAGAGAAATCTATGAACAATACACGTGCGTACGTTCAAGTTGTATCAAGGTGCTAAACAATCTTTTCAAAATATTTCATGACAACAGAGGTAAGTGCGACAGGTCGGAGATCCTTCATGTTTTCAACTTTTGCTTTGTTTGCTACAGGAGTTACCTCAGAGGTTTTCCAAATACTTGGTACTGTTTTCATTTCCAACGACATGTTAAAGATAAGGGTAGAAATAGAACTTAGTTGTGCAGAGCACATTTTCACGATCTTTCCATCACTTTATCAAGGCCTTATCCTTTGTTTATGTTTATACTATTAGAGATATTTTTAACATCGTGCTCTGTTAGGTTTATAGTGTTGTCATTGAGGTCATTTCGAAGTTCACTACAAACTTCTGTACAGTCAAAACATTCAAAGCGACCGTAGAACCTGTTCAAATCATTGGCATACTCTTTCCTGTTGGCAACATTCACACTATGTTTACGCGGAGAATAATCGGTCAAAATTACCGCCCATTATACTTTTGGTGTCATTGGCCCTAAAAGATTCTTCAAGTTTACATCTCAATTTTGGCTTTCACTTAATTTTTATCTAATTATTTTCATATCTTTATCCCGAAAAGCTTGTTTCTTAAGGTTTAAGAGCTCTTTAAAGGAAGACTGCACCGTCCTACAGATCATATTAAATCATACGGTACCCTATTATTCCAATTAAACAGTCTTTCAAGTGTCTGTCATAATGATATGACGCCTCTGCTGGCCCCAGACAACCCATAGGATTACATTATCCAAAGTCCGAATTGTTACAACCACTGCGCGCGTGGCGCCCATAAGCTTACGTCAAATACGTTCTTGCCACATGGCCCAGCTGTCTAGCCAGTGCTGTGCGGACGGGTGATAGCATGTTCGTATGAATGTTTTAATTCCTCTGTGAACAGTAGATATGCCAGACAAAATCATGCTGAGGCAATAAAAATGCAGAATACTTTTTCTGGCTTACTCTATCAAACTTTACATTTGAATTTGGAATACCAGAACCTTAATTAAAAGCTGCATGATAAATTGTCAGGTAGAGGTGTCTGCAGATGCTGGAACGTAAGTGACGTCAGCGTTTTTGCCGCGGGCTTCTGCTGATCGGGGAAGGGGAATAATTCTGGACTTAAGGGCCAAACCCGGTAACTCTAGCTCTCCTTATTGCGTCATATTACATACGCGCACGATAACAGAATGATGCTCTTTCTTCGCAAAATTGACTCGGTGGGCACCGTAGATAATTTTTAGAGAGAAAAGGTATTGAAAAGTGGAAAATTATTTTTGATGTGCGTGTCCTACTTTAAGGACCTTTGTCACCCAGAGTTTGTTATTAGGGTAAAACTTCACGATTTTCGATGGTATGATGTTATCTTCACAAAATGTTATGTAACATGACACTATGTCTGTAATTTCATTCATGTGATTATTTGAATTTGTAAATACAGTCCATTCCGTGCATTCAAAGAAGCCGCGGAGCTGTTCTACTGCTTCGTCCGTGCAGATGTTGACCTCACGTTTAATAGGCTTGGTCGTCTTGAGCTTTGTCTTGTAGCATGGTGTGAGTCTCACATTGTTATGTGTTACGCAAGGGCAGAAGGAGTGAACATGAACATGCGTCCTTGATGTTCCCGTAACACAGATCCAATGTGTTTTTTTCATAGCGTGTGTTGCATGTCACATATCATTATGTGTAATAAGGGCATGCAGTTGACAGAGTGCAGTGGTTGAAATCTACAATTTAACAGCGTCATGTTTTCTTGATCATGCAACATTTCACAGATAGTGTCCCTCCTGGCGACCTCAACATTAGCATTAGGCTGAATGTATACAATGTTAAATTATAGCACATGGGTAAATTCCCATGAAAGATAATATAGTCGAATACTAACAGTTAACAGTTCAGTATTTGCTGTATAAAGTTGTTGCTTGATGTATACGTTATTTCTATGGGCCCATCTGTTGTTGATGTAGATAAATACGCCTTCGCCCCATGTCTTAGCAGCAGTATGCGCACAATCAGACCCATATATATGGAGTGAGAAGCCATCAACACTTACAAGTCACTGGTGTTTTCAATAAGCCAGGTCTCTGTGAAACACAAAACATAGCTCTCTCTACATTCCAAGAATTTGGTTATCATATATGCATTTGTGAGACAAATCGATTTTTGAAACGGCCGAAACTGTGAATTTTGGTTGCAAAATGGCGATTATGGCAAGTAGGAAATTCTGGTTCCTAGGCTTAGTTAAATATTGGGAGGTCAAATTTCTTTTATTCTAAAGCGCCCTAACTCTATTCTATTCCTATACAATGGACAAACTGGCAAGTGGGAAAAAAATCGGTGATGATGTCTTTTTCCAATCAGTAGACCAATTCTTTCTTTTTTTCAATCTTTTCTACTTTTTGAAAATGCGCGAAAAATATCCATTTTTGTCTGCAAACAGTAAAAGTGGTAAGTTGGAAAATTGGGCTGCCAGATTCTTAATATACTTGTAGGGATTTTTTTTTTTCATTTTTTAAACAGGCCAACATTTCCATTATTGGCCGTAAATAACGAATCCGGCAAATGGGTAAATTGTTGGCCAGGGTTTTGTAAATTTTAAGTCAATTTTTTTTTCAGAAATCGGTCCAACATATTCCCTTTTTGGGCTGTAAAAAACCAATCTGACTACCAGAAATTAAAAGGGCAGATTTTTATACATTTGAACGCAAAGTTTTTCTTAAGCAAAACACCTTAAAGTCGATATGTTTGGTTGCATTGATCCAAACCGGCAAGTGGTGAAATCGTTGGCCAGATTTTTAGTACACTAGTAGGCCAAATTTATTTTTTTTCTTTGAAATCGGTAAAAAATGTTCATTTTTGGTTGCCTAAAGGCAATCATGCAATTGGATGGTAAAAGGCCAGATTTTTATACATTTAATGCGAATTTTTTTAAAAACAAAACACGCCATGTTTGGTTGTTAAAAGCGAATCTGGCAATTGGAATAATCAATGGACAGATTTTTACTAAATTGGTAGGTCAAATGTATTTTTTAAAGAATTCGGCCATAAATCTCCATTTTTTTTTTGATGCAAAAAGTCAGCCCTTCAAATGGGGAATTAAAAGGTCACATTTTTATACATTTTGAAGCGATTTTTTTTTCTGAATCGGCAAAAAAAGTTTCATTTTTGACTGCAAAAAACTAAGCTGGCAACTGTAAAAATAAAAGATCAGAGTTGTATACATTTGTAGGTCATTTTTTTTGGGGGGNGGGGGGGGGGGGGGAGGGGGGTAAGAAAATACGCGAAGGTGGATGTTTTTTGCTCCAAAAGTCGAACCGGCAAATGGGGAATTAGTTGGCGAGATTTTTAGTACTTATATAGGCAATTTTTTTTTCCAAAAATCGGCAAAAATCTTCATTTTTGGCTGCAAAAAACGAATGTGGGAACTGAAAAATTAAAAGTCCACAATTTTATACACTTAAAGGAACAGGGATAGCTATCTGCTTCACAGCCTTAAAAATCCGCAATATTTTTTCATAAATTTTCAACCCCTTACACGTTTTCTTCGCCCGAGCGCTTCCGAGAAAATGCAGCTTGAAAGTCGGGATTTTCACACCGCGCGGGCCGCCATAACTGGTCGTCTGGTCAGCGCGGGAATAAGGCGTGACGTCATAAAGCGAGAGGCGAGCTAATAGTCGTTGTGCGAAGAGAATTATCCACATGCAATAACTTTCCTTCATGCTAAATTTTATGCCTCTTTTTTATATATGATCATTAAGTCTTTTGTTGAAGACTGTGAACAAGTGCCTGGCTTGGATTGCAATGCTGTAATCTTAGAAAAAGCAGGATGAATATTGGATAAAAGAAGCATCTACCTGGGCACTGAGTGAGTCGCTTTATTAATGTATGCATAGCTTATGTATGGTTGTCTGGGCCGTTTTCCCCCTTGTATTGTTTAATGAGCTCTCATTGGTCTACGGTTCTGACATTCTCTATCATTTGCCTGAGGGACTCATAGGTTGTTAAGATGTTGCACAGCAGGATATGATTTGATTGACAGCTAACTATTGTCTCAGGCAGTGTTTTCTGCGCTTAGGGGCGGTGTTAGTTACATCACTAGTCATAAATCAGTGA
>JAWQUT010000537.1:40189-54206 GCA_033807755.1 Ellobium chinense | reverse complement strand
CGGCACACGGCACACGGCTCACGACATGTCGGCACGCGACGTGCGACAGGTCTTGACCCCCCTCACATAGGACTGAGACGCGACACGTGACAAGTCGGAACGGCATAGGCAGCCACACTTCCTTTCGTCAGCATGGATTCTTCTGATGAAGATACTTTGGTTGCGCTAACATTGCTAATAAAAGAATAGCAAAACAACCTTGTGTTCAGAAATGTTTCACATTGAATGGAAATAAATTGGTCATGCTGAAATGTTAACCATTATGACTGTGAAACCTGTTTATATCAAAATTAATAGAATACCGTAAACTGGAGGGGGGAGGGGGGGGGGACTTTGCACAGTACAATAAACTCATCTGGTGGAAATTTACGATCAATATCTTCCCAAACTTGCTTTCTTTGTTCCTTTTTAGGGTAGTCTGGATTTTGGGGGTCCCAAATAAGTGGCCGGGCTCTCACAAGCTCAATACGCTTCTTCTTGTAGTCGTCCAACTCGAGCATACCTGCCACACACCTCAAAAAAAGTGAACAAGTTGACTTTTCAACACACGCGGTTTTCGTTACCGCTGTGCCGTGTCGTCCTATGTAAGGCGGTACTCTAAATCTTTGTGCCCACTTTTGTTTTCACGCGTAAGGTGCGTTGTGTGCCGCGTGCCGTGTGCCGTGTGCCGTCCTATGGAAGGCCGGCCTTATGCTTTAGGCCCTTGACAGACGAGATGTATAAAACGAAGCAGGAATTACTGCGCAGTCTGGAGATATGGGTGCGATCACACGAGCGACAGGCAGTAGTTTCAGTCTTGGCGTAGCAGATGTGTGTCGCCCACATTCTGGTACGCCGCGACACTCACCATGACCAAAGCCACCCTGACTCTCCGATCGTCCATGTTGAACTGAGCTGTAGTGTTAAATGTCGCCCGTCACAAAAGTTAGCGACACTTTATGCGCAGAATTTACTGCGCGACAATAAATTGTAGCTCGTCTGTCAAGGCACTTACTGAGTGAGAGGGCACGGAGTCGAAGTGAGCGAGTTTGGCGAACGAGTGGTTTTTCTGTTGTGACGATAACCATTATGTATGTCACGTTTCTAGACGTCTGGATGCGTGCGAAGAGTGTTATTGTCTTTTGCTATGTCGTGATCTCGTAAAAGTACTGTTATTATTACTGTATATGTATACTGCAACCAAGCCAATTTTCCATGCGATGGATAATAAAGTTATCTTATCTCATCTTATTTTCAGCATCATCATCTTATCATATTTAATAATACTAATAATAATTCTGTTTATTCTCGTATCCAGGCTAATGTCCGCTCACGCGTCTTCACATTATCATTATCCCGAAAGGCCAGATGCCTCTAAAACTTTTTCAGCTATCTTCGGGAGCACATAGTGCCGCTGCTGTTTACATGTGCTGATCACTAGCAATATGACAATATCTTAAGCCGCCTATAGCCAGGTACTACTGGTATCTACTGTATTCTGCAGATGGGTGAATTTTAGGAAGATATGAATAAAATGCTTTCCCAAGACACTTACAGCATGGCCGTGATAGGGAATCAAACCCGCGATTTTAGTTTTTGAATCTAACGCCAGAATCACTCGGCCACGCTACTTCATGACCTCTTAATTACCTCACTGTATTTACCAACGATGGCATTGGTGATTTTCCTGGCTGTAACATGCCAAGTGTCGAGTTTTGACACCGAATTTGTAAGTACTTTTGTATTTACTATTCATAGATGCCTTTGCTGATCATATCTACGTCTGTTGGCAAAAGTCTAACATTATCACTAAATCACAGAATATGATTAAAATGTTGTTGCACAAGGCGACGTTCTTCTTTAGCAATGTATTCAAAAGAAAGGAAAAGCGTCACGAATTTCTTTTGCGTTGTCTAGAATACACGTCCTACACGCGGCCACGAAGGACGAGACAAAAAACCGATAAAGAGCACAACCAAAAAAAAACCCCCCAAAAATGGCACTATGATCCAGTGTATGAACACATGAAATATGACAGGAAATCCATCTGAGTCGGGGGCAGTGTAGACGTTAACGACCTGATGACGCAGCTATGGCGCAATGCAGCCTGGGCAAATTATTGAAAGTAGCCAAAGAGCCTGTGATTAGTTGGCATACGCATTATGGATGTTATCGTTAGTGTGCAAATTTCACCTAATCTGCTGTGAACATTAACGCTAATCTATATTAATAAAACGCTTCAGCCAAATTTGTGTCACAGATTTCTTGAGAACTACGTAACGTAAAAACATGCAGTTTTCACCTAAATTCGTAGAAAAATACACAAAAAGTAACTATACACATCAGTCCTCTTTATTTTTTTTAACCCTTTTTAAAAAAAAAAAGAATGTGTATATCAACGAAATACAGTCTCCGAGAGATCTTTTAGGTCCGCCCGATTCACCAATCGTCCAACTTTTTCACGGAGTTTAATGCATTCGTCTATGATGTCTTTCGGTGCGCTAGGTATTCTTTCGCCGCTGGTGTGTTGCCTGCCTGCCCATTTGTAAAATGGGGTGTTAGTCTTGTTTATTATAATAGAGGATCTGTAATGAGTGTTTGTTTGATATCAGATTTATGAAATTCGTTGTACATTTATCGTATTCGCGAGCCTCTGGCGAAGTGGCCCTCACACTGTCCGAGACACATCAATCACAACTGAACTGAATGAGCCACACAGTTACGCGACACAAAGGATATTCAAACAGCTGACAATCATCGATGAAACTTTAGACCACAGAAACACGGTGACATTTCAAGTACTTTTAATTAAAATGTTTCACTGAACTGAAAACTGAAAGATAAAGAAAACGATGACAAGCGATATGAGAGACAGACTAAATTTTTTTTTTTTTGTAAAAAATCTAAATATCTAGAGGGAAATCCCACAGCAGTGAAAACTGTTACAAAAGAAACGACGTCACCTACTCCTACGCCTAGAGGTTTCCAAGGTTTCCTTCAAAGTATTCGTAAGCAGGCCAAAGGTCAAAGTTATGCAACGTGTGACATAACAAAAAATTATTACACACTTTTATGTCACCGGAAATGGGCCCTGTTTACATAATAAATCGGTCTCTGGGCTTTGCCTTCAACTACAGCTTATTTGCACACAGAGTGTTTCCTAAAATCCAAACACTTAACTGTTAAACATTACAAACGCGCAAATCTTTTGCTATGTACTACCATGTATTGCCAACTGCTGTCACTCAAAGCCGTCTTTTTGTATGCCATTCCCAGTGACGAGTAATGGCGATAGGCCTATACATCTGACATTAAAGAGAAAAAAAAATACAACCTTTGACAGCCCATGATAAGTAGTTTTTCTCTGTGTCTCTCCGTTTAACCTACTCGTTTGAAAACTCAGTTGGTGTCTCAGGCTTTTTCCAGAGAACAACGATTCGCACATTGACAGGCCCTATTTCCAACCCCTGATCCCAACTAATGCTGGTTTAATTTAACCTAACCTGGCCAGAGAAGTGACAAACACGTCACAACATGCCACACTTAAGGTCATGTCGCCCCTGGGAGGGAGACTATGAATTGCTTGAAAATGTATCACCCGTAGCAGTATGTCTAACATAGGTGATGTCAGTGGTATTGCGCATGTGTAACCTTATACAGGACATAACCGTTACATATTGACACAAAGTAGATCATAGAATGGAAGGTATTAACCCATCCGATACGTCATATTTTTTTCATATTGCTTGAAAATGTATCACCCGTAGCAGTATGTCTAACATAGGTGATGTCAGAGGTATTGCGCATGTGTAACCCTAAAGAGGACGTAACCGTTACATATTGACACAAAGTAGATCATACAATGGAAGGTATTAACTCATCCGATACGTCATATTTTTTCAAGTGCTGATATGCTGAATTGCTTTGAGCTCATCAGACCCTGATTAGGCTTGTTTGAATTAGGGTTTTACGATACTTCAGCATGATTAGGGCTATATTGCACCCATGTACTCACGTAGGGATAGTTCGTTACATAGGAGATAAGATGGGGGAGGAGGGGGAGGAGGGGTGAGTCGGATATGACATGGGAATGGCACTTCCGGCACTTACATGTGTGTCCAAAGGCTGTCTGGACCAAAGATTTGAGACGTCCATGTAAGACGTCATTATTATGTATACAATGCGCTCATTCCATAAATTTTGTTTTTGAGCTATTTCATATGAGGACAATCGCTAGTTTTGGTGATATTTTTTGCCTTGAAGATTATACCTGCTGTCAACCTCTACCTTAGAAAATCTTCACCCGAATCATGAGTTCACTCTGATTATACAATATCCAAATTCAGGGGCTGCCTGGGGTACCAGCTAAGGACAAACATGTGCTCGGCTTCTCAACTAAAGACCCACCGAAGAATTTTAGTGCTAATTTTTCCAGTGGCGATATAATTCCACTGGCACAGATTGGGCGACCTGATCGAGCTGGTATTCCGAGAATCTGGAAAAGTTTTTGCGCATGTGGCATTCTCACTTCCATCTGTGCGGGCCACCACCTCTGCACCGTCCCTGGGAGTTTTCTTTGGTGTCACTGCCCGTCATAAATTTGAGAATTACAAGGGATATGCGAAAAGTGTACTTTAAAGTATCATCAGGAGGAGGAAGAAGAGGCAAAGACCTGAGACAACAGTTCTGCAGTAGGTTGTATGAAGGTGCTGGATGTAGTGAAAGGAAGAGGTAGAAGNATTTTTCCAGTGGCGATATAATTCCACTGGCACAGATTGGGCGACCTGATCGAGCTGGTATTCCGAGAATCTGGAAAAGTTTTTGCGCATGTGGCATTCTCACTTCCATCTGTGCGGGCCACCACCTCTGCACCGTCCCTGGGAGTTTTCTTTGGTGTCACTGCCCGTCATAAAATTGAGAATTACAAGGGATATGCGAAAAGTGTACTTTAAAGTATCATCAGGAGGAGGAGGAGGAGGAGGAGGAGGAGGAGGAGGAGGAGAAGACCTGGGACAACAGTCCTGCAGTAGATTGTATGAAGGTGCTGGATGTAGTGAAAGGAAGTGGTAGAAGCTGCAGACTCGCTGGAAGGAACAGAACTGTCCCCAGTCAGATGTCAACAGACACAGTTAGCTTGTTTTCTTCGAGACGGCTTTTGGCGTGGGAACCTGAGCACCTGTGGGCATGTCCAGAGTGCAGTGATGATGTTGTCAGCAATAAGTAACAATACCAAATCAATACAATAGACTTAAAAATGCGACTATCAGATTGGCCTTTCCTTGTGATGTGAATGACCAGTCGGTCTAAGTGAAAACGAACGGAAATTGAAATTGTATTATCACTACCATCAGTGCAGTGGTAATAATGTTAAAGGATATGAAAGGGCAAGCGGGGATTCCTGGTAGTATCCAGGGATGAGAATCCTTGCCTCCAAACCACACAGTTCACCCTGGAGCCATTAATACAGTAATTATGACTAATGCAGTCTCATTTTACATTTTACTGTTCTTGTTATCACCTTTCCATGGCAATCATTAACAATTAACTGTAAATTTGGTATTACTTGACGTGACACAGTCTGTGGTAGGCAGCATCCATTATAGTAATGAGTGTCCCTTATTTTTAGGGCACTGCATCATTCCTTGCTAGAACGATTACAGCAGCAATAAAGTCACCCTTTTATGATCTTACCAACATCGGCAGAGGTACTTCATTGGCCATAAATAACAACATTACATTCACCATCACCCGATACGTTACGTCCTCTCTTTTATAGTCCCTGCCGTTAAATTTACTAGGGCCGCTGATATCACAATGGCACATTTCTTTAGCATAGACACTGTCATTCAGATCTGTGCCTTTTCACAGTAGTCTGTTTAGAAGGCTTGTGAAATTCGTATTTGATGATAAGGCATACCTATTGAATGAATACTTAATTTTGAGATTCCACCGTATGTACGCAAGAGGCCCGGGAGTCTCATGAATTCCAACATTTAATATCAACATTGTAGACAGATAATGTATTCCCATTCCCTGAACGCAGACACTATATTATAGAGATGTCTCTATAGATTTAAATTAATTTCATGAGGATACCTTGAACAGTTTTATAAACGACCATCTCCGGGGTGTGGAACCGGAGCTTGATGAACGACGAATGGCCAGGTTCAAATTATAGAAGGTGGGGAAAAAAAAAGGATCAGGCATACAAAGTAGGTATCATGGGAGGGAACAGAGGGTGTAGAAGCAGGTGACGGGATAGTTGGCCTTCACACGCTGTGCTGTCTGCTGGGGTGTGGAGTACAGATGGGATTGTATAGTTTGTCATGACGTCGATCCGGATACCAAGTAAACCAAGTTATATGAACAAGGTAATCACAACAATTTTAGCCCTAGGGACGTCATTAACAATAAGTCCCAGTGCTCCACATAGAGCTAGCAATCGGTTCTTGGATATTTTTATGTCTCAATGTACACTTTGACTTCTGACCTACCCAGGTGATCTCAGATTGATGACGTAAACAGTTATGGGACTCTGCGGGCAAGGTCCGTAGTAAGCTATAATATAGGTGAACATAATTATGTTTGGTTAAAAAAAAACAAACAAACAAACAAAAAACCAAAAACCAAGTTGTATCGAAAGAGTATATTTTAAAACTTCTTAAGAGTTACTCAGGTGTATCGTTCTCCAAAACGAATGCATTCTTTGGCCTTTATGAAAAGCACCCACTTTTTTTCTTGATTATGTAATGGAACACTACATAATGATCAACAAAGGTATGGAACATTTTAAAAACAAGTAAAACCAATATCATTAATAACTTTTCATTTATGTGCTTTGGTCCTGACCACATCAAATTTTGAAAGAAATCTCATACTTGAGGAAACAATTTTTTATTTTTTTATGCCATCACAGGCCCAAAAAGGCGAGACTGGCTGTGTTGGTTGTTATTGTGATGAGCATAGTGTTCCATATCCCACGCTATATGGCCTGGACGTGCACAGAAGTCTGGAGCAATCGAACCCAATCAGAGAAGCTGAGGTTTCACAGGTGCGAGGATGGAGATGTGGTGACTTTGTTGCTACTGCAGCTGTTTTTGTTTTGTTGTTTGCTGGGATGACGGTGAGAGTGATAATGACGGTGGTGGTGGTGGTGGTAGTTATGCCGGTGGTTGTTGAGGGAGGACATTTAAATTGTGATAGTAATCATGAATCTGGCTGTTGTGAGGATGAAGTCTTTGGTGGTAGCTGTGACGACGAGATATTATATGGTGTTGACAATAATGGTGCCGAAGATAGTGGAGAAAGAAATCGAGCGGATAGTGTTGGTTATGGTAATTATGATGATGATGATGATGATGATGATGATGCTGATGGCGGCGATAATATTTATGATGGTGGTAGTTATTGTTGCAGTGGCTTCGTTAGTAAAGATAATTTGCATTGTGGCTGTCGTGGTGAAATTGCAGGGCAATAGTATGCGATAGTCTTGTAGGCAACGATGGTCAGAAAAGTTATTTTAATGATAGTTGTTGTTACAGAAATTTTGGAAGTGAGGTAAACCATAGTCAGTCCTCTTAAGCACAAGTCCTTGAAAGCGCATGAAAAGCTGCAATGTTAAGAGCTGCGATTATCTGGTGCCTCTGATATAGAAATGAAGCATTTCGCTATATAGACAAAAAGTTACCATCACTAGAAAGATGCAGTTATCTGATTTGCAATTAAGCGGGATAGACTATTATTTGATGTTGTCCTGTTAAGGATGGTAGTTTTAATAGCATTGATTGTAGTTTCGGAAGAGGAAAAAATTAGATAAAAATGTCCATGGTAAAATTTGACATGGTAGACTAGTAATGGTAGATACAGAAATAATCGTTGTTACTATGATCCTTTATCAATGGCCCCCGTACATTTGCGATGTGAAGAGACTCTGAGTAAGCTGCCGAGATGCGAGGAAAGATGTCTAGACTGCCTATAACAATTCTTTTCCCGTNAGATGCAGTTATCTGATTTGCAAATAAGAGGGATACACTATTATTTGTTGTTGTCCCGTTAAGGATGGTAGTTTTAATAGCATTGATTGTAGTTTCGGAAGAGAAAAAAAATTAGATAAAAATGTCCATGGTAAAATTTGACATGGTAGACTAGTAATGGTAGATACAGAAATAATCGTTGTTACCATGAGCCTTTATCAATGGCCCCCGTACATTTGCGATGTGAAGAGACTCTGAGTAAGCTGCCTAGATGCGAGGAAAGATGTCTACACTGCCTATAACAATTCTTTTCCCGTTAAAACCCTGCGCTAGCTGTTGTTGGAGAAGGTTTGTGACACCTATTATATTAGAAGGGCAAATCACTCATTGTGTACAACCCAATTAATCCGCTAAAATATAACATCCCCTTTTTGGGGGGCCCTGCCAGCCAGTGTCAGGGTGTAGAAATATGTACAATGATCTGTGATCAAAATAAAGCATCCAAGTTTGAAGTTTCAGGTACAATTTGAGCCTTCTAGATTAAAAAAAAATAATAAAATAAAGTGTATAGGCCTATGTATTCGCATGCGGTCAAAACCAGCCAAATGAAAATTTGGGGACCAAATCAGAATTCAAGGTGACCTTTTTCGAAAGAAATGATTTTGTGAAAAATTTTGAGCCTTGACCCCATTTTCTTCCCGTTAAAAGATCGGGCAAAAAAAGTATAAATTTCTCGAAATCACAGTGGTATAATAATTATGTAGAATAACATAAAATGTTAATAGGGCCAAAAGAAGAAAAAACAATAGGTGTCAAAGACCAGAGGGCGACAAGGGAAATAATCAAGTAAATGTTGCGGATCAGTTGATGGGTTACAGGCCCGTATTGAGATTGGGGCCTTTACTCCTCTATGGATATATTACTATTAGCATTTTGAGCTGTCCTCTTAATCCAAAGTTTTAGTTTTGTCCCAGACCCGTATCACTAATATCAGATTTTAACTCGTTGTGTGGCCTAAATTTTAAGACTGACCCACCCCCAGCAAGCACAACGAATTTTGGGCTTGATTGCTATGTGGTTGCTACCTTTTCCACCGGTCAATGTTATTGGTCAACGCCAACCCTATCCTCTTCTTTCCGAACACGCCCTTCACCTGACAGTTCCAGCCCACGCCACGGCTAAATACCAGGCAAAATAAAGCAAAATGGGCAGTTTCCCATTAAATAAAAAAAAAAAAAATGACCTTTGGAGCCCTTATCACTGGAAGCAGGGCATGCCGAAAGAGGGAAATGACGGAGTCAAATAATACGCCCTAAGCTAACGTAGAATTACAGGTATGTAACCCACAAAGTATCCTGGTAGGCTTAAGTCCACTCTTTAAATTTACCCTTAAACTTTGAACAATAGTGTAGAAGCTCATGACCACTGGTCACAGTGATGAACGATTTCTTGTTATCTATGTTAAATTTCAATGACAAAATGAGACGCTTTAGAACTTGAAATTTTTGGATTGGCTTCTATAAACTATAATTTGCGAGATCCTTATACATTCACTCCTTCTCCTTCCCCTTTTCCAAAAAAGGGAGGGGGCTCTCCGATAGTCCTAATTATATAGTAATGAAATGTTTATAAGTATTCTCCTTCTCAAAGACTTTGATATACCAAATTATTAATTTTCTACACTTATGAACTCCTTCTGTTTTTTTGTCAAATTATATTTTGTAATACAATTTTACCACGACCTCAACTTACTCCATCCATCCTGTTCACCCCTCAGGACTGACTTTGGAGAAGGCGATTTCTACAACAGAGTTCACGTGATCTGGCTGAACCTGTGTGTCTCCTTCCTCGTCCCGTTCCTAGTCCTTCTCTCCTTCAACGCCCTCATGTTGGTGGCTTTATGGCGGGCACATCGAGCACGGTCGGTCAGTGAGGACAATCAGGTAGGCCAACAAGATAACACTGTACTTTAGTCTATCACTAAAATAATAATTGTTTTGTCCAGATTTAACACAAAACGTTTGAGAAATACATAAATGAATTTAGTAAAAATTAGTCCATGTTTTGTGTCTCAGTACTTTTTCAAGACTGTCAGTGAAAAGAGGAAACAGGTGAATATAACAACAGTTTAACGTTGAGAAGGGCATTAGAATGAAACATATTCAGGGATATGAGTCATTTTAAGCAACGATACGCCTAAACACACAGACAAAGCCACACTTACACACACATACGTACACTCACCACGAAGCCGCGCACGTGCGCGCGCGCGCACGCATACACACACACACACACATACATTCACGAGCACACACACACACATTCACGAGCACACACACACTTTAGTCTACATCGTGGATCATGGAAGTGCATACTGTGACGTCACAGTGAGCCTAAGATTTAGGCATGTGTCCTACCATTTTTATTATGAAATAGAACACAGTGCAAAGCAAGGATTCCGCTCAAAGAGTCAAAAACGCCTTCGAACATGTACGGGGTCTCAGCTAGTATTAAGATATTTATGGCCGTGGGTTTAGCCAAAGATCATTTCTGTTGAGGATCTGACTACTGAGGACCTGACTAAACTATCGATATCGTGAGGTATTCCAATATATATGGTAATCTCATTATTACTATTTGTCTTTAGGCCAGTCAAAATAAGGCTTAAGTCTCTTTTTGGTTAGGTAAAGTATGACAAAAAAGCTTAATCTGTTGGAATAACGTTATCCTACACCGTGACACCGGTGTTTGAAGATAAGATAAGATAAGATAAGATAAACTTTATTAATCCTTCCGGAGATTTGTCTTGAACAAGTGCACAAAGACAATATTAATTAACAAACAATACATCAATAGTGAACTCTGGTAGACTATAAAACTAACATACAATGTCATACTGACTCATAATACGTAAACATAACACACACACACATACACACTGCACACATACTCACGCACACACACATCCGCACACACACACATACACACCACACACACACACGACCACACGCATCATCCACACACACACACACACACAAACACACACACACACACGCACACACACACACACACACACACACACACACACACACACGAGCCCACACACACAAATACATATATACCTACACATACCTACTAACTCTCACATTCTCCCAAACACTTCATATACTATTACTCCTAAGTTTCCTTGACGTTGAAGGTACAACGGATTACTGTACCGCTCGGTTCTCGCGTAAGGTTGAAGTAGCAAGAGGTGACCAAACACAACAGTTTTGTACTATATAATGAATCTAATCTAGGTTTCTAGACAACACTTATCAAACACAGTAATGAACTTGCAAATTAACAGTTGGATCTCTTACCATCGTGAGAATTACATTAGAATTACATTAGGTGCTGAATGCACCTTTAGTGGTATTCAACATGCAGAGTTCATTGAGAGCTTGCGCATTAACGTTAGGATCTCTTAAAGTTAGAATTACTTTAGTGTAGCGGTGCTGAATGTACCCTAAGTAACGTTAAGACATGCAGAGTTAATGTTAGTCTTACAGTGGTATGATATCCCATCTTTAATGCATTAGCGCTATAATATCCACAGTTGCCTCCTCTTAATCCCAACCTCGAAGAGCAAAGAGACAACAATGAGTTGCGATCGTCGAGAGATGTTTAGCGAATAAAGCTCCAGTATTCCTTTACCTGAAAACTGTTGCGGTTTAACAAAGGTTGCAGTAATCTGAACTACAATGAAGCGGTGTCGATCGTACTAAAGTATTTTATTTTCTTTGGCAGAGACGTACGAAACGTGAACAGAAGCTGACAATTATGGTCGTGTGTATGACGGCCATCTTCTTTCTGTGTGAACTTTTCCCAGCCATCGCCCTCATCCTCGTCTCGGGACTGAACGTCTTCACTCAGTGTTCCAAAGAGTGTAACGAGTAAGAAATTGTCCCTGACCGTTACCTTTTATCTGCAGGGGGACCTTCACTTAAATTAACCTTTCCCAATCTGCCAAACCGGGAAAATAATTCCGTATTTGCCATGGCCTTGATTTCAACACTCAGAGAGCATGAAGAAAGCTGCAGCTGAACAGAGCTGTAATTCGTGGTCCTTAACATTTCATACTAAAGCATTTTAACCCTTTAAAGCTTTAAGTACCATCATGACCACTATGACCTCCACCACCAGTCCTACTCAAACAGCATGACAGCAAGTACTGTCCTCGCTGCTGACACTACTATTACAAGTGAAGGGCTTCATGGCAAACCGCATTATACACCGTTCGGGGGTTGTGGCAAAACAGACCAGATACAAAGCATATTTTTATGTGAAAGGCGAAATTTAAGTCTTAAATAATGTAGATCAAATGCCCTTCTATGGAAGGGAAATATACATGTATACTAAATACTCCTACTGCTACATGAAGTATGTAGAATAAGCTAAAAATTCATATTGGTGGATAACGCGTTTTGCCATGAAACCCAAGTATTTTTATCAGCATGAAGGAGACTTCTTTCTTTACGTTTTACATAGCGATATCNACATTGCGATATCCCCCTTCCACTTGTCTTTGGGTCCTCTGTAGATTAGACAGGAAGTAACAGTCGGGTTTGACGCCACGAAATAAACGTCGCGGTGATTTTGACCAAATCTAGAAATTATAGTCTGCGTTTTACTATACTTCCTGAAGCATTATACACTATGTTGGTGGACATAGACAGAAGGCCAAACACAATCTTACGCCCAAACAGTGTATCAAGGACGGCAGTGGGCCACATGTCAAGAAGTTAGAAAGGTTTTTAATTACATGCGTTGGCACTTGTACTGACCTCTATCAGTGACTCTCTCTTGATAGTATTGAAGATTCCTTTAGATTCGTTTTAATATAGTTACTGAAACATTACATGGTGTAATGAGCACATAAAGAAGGCTAAACACAAACTTGCGCTCAAGCCAGTGAAGACAAGACAGTGACGGATTGGAAGATTTCCACGGACAGATACTGTATTATTGTCTTCAGAATTAGACACGAGAGACGTGCTATGGCAGTCGACACTGGACAGATACTCTAGTTGTTTCAACAATGCGCTAGGTCTTGTTTAGATTATGGAAAGCTGGATGCGAAAGTGAACAGTCTGACAAACACACCGGTGCACGCACACACCCACACCCACATATATATATATATATATACACACACACGATTACACGGGCAGAAATAATAATTTCCTTAGACTCTCTCAGAGTAGTAATATAATATTTAACTTTCATAAGGCATTGGTCTTTCCTCTTCTCAACCAACGTCATTCAATCTCCTTTCTCGTCAGATTCACAGCAGTAGCTGATACTATGACGTTGGTCAACGCTTCTATCAACTTCGCCATCTACTGCGCCAGTGCCAAGAAATTCCGAGACGTTTTCAAGCAGCTTTTCCTGAGACGTCCGGGCCGGCAGCGTTCCATAGGTGGCAGCACTAGCGTCAGCAGGTCGTCCGGATTCGGAGCTAAACTGGCTCTTGCGTTTGGAAGAAGGCGTGGTAGGCATGCGCAGAGCAACGGGGAAGTGGCTACTTGTCCTAGCGATGGCAGCAGTACAGTTACATTCCATCTTCGAAGGACTTTGCTGACTGATACTTCCTGAAAGTCTGAATAGAATGACAAAAACATGTCCTTGTGTGTTTCCATTCCCTTTCGGAGAGTTAAAAATGAAAACCTTGTATTTAAAATTATGTGCGATCAAACATTCAGGAAGAATGAACGATTAATATACACGAGAACCAGCTGAAAAGGGTTCAGATTTTTGTTAGAGTCAGTTTTAGGACTCTTCAGTTTCAGTTCTGCGTCTGGAGTGTCATGTACAAAATTAATATAAGCTTTCTCTAACAACAGCACCGATTTAGTCGAAATATCGATCGAATCCATAACCTGTCTATGACTAAATGAACTGCATCGTTATCCTTGCGGTGCTGTCCTTCGAGATAGCCGAAATAATTATATTCTTCGTGCACATGTATGTGTGTGTGTGTGTGTGTGTGTGTGTGTGTGTGTGTGTGTGTGTGTGTGTGTGTG
>JAWQUT010000537.1:15213-30739 GCA_033807755.1 Ellobium chinense | reverse complement strand
TTTTCCTGAACCTTTCCATAGTCTGATGTAGTCATAAGCGACAGTTTGTAAGAAACTTTTATCTTCTTCAGAATGCACGAGAGAGTAAAAGATTTAAAATCTACGGTATTACATTTAAATTGTGATACCCGATGTAAAATAAAGACACCAACCGTTGACGGTGTGCTAAATTACTGGCCTGCGGCCAGTACTTTTTAAGTTCCCTTTCTTGAACTTTTCCCACTTGTCCAGTAAAACTGGCACTGTGTATAGCAGTGGATTCAGGGCAGAGTTGACAGGAAGGACAAGCACGGCCGACCAGGTATAGGCGTCTTCTGAAATCTCGTGACCACTGAGAGCCAACAAGCCCATGAATCCTATTGGAAACCAACAAAGGAAATCTGACAACGCCACCAAAGACAGCTGCTTGGCGATCATTATGTCCTGAGCCCGTCTGGCACTGTTCTGTGTCACAGCTGCTCCCGTCATTCTGTTATCTGATACGGCCTTGTAGATGAGGTACTGACCACAGGCAATGATCACGAACATGATAAAGTTAAGAACGATGAAAACCGCCACCGAATATCCCCATCCAGCAGGGCGTTCTGTGGTAAGTGGCAAACCCAGACACATTCCGCTGGACGAATATATTGTCCAATCGGAGAACGCTGGTAAAACTGGAATCAAAGCCAACACGAAACCTGCACACCAGGCTGCTGCACAGCTGACAACAATACCAACATTAGAAAACTTGTGCTGACCAAAAGGGAACTTGATCACCAAATATCTGTCGACAGTGACCAGAAAGATAAAGAAAGCTGAAGTCTCACTAGAGAGTGTAGACAAAAACCCCGCTGTCTGACAGAGTGCACTGTGTCTCCAAGCTTTCTCATACAATACATAGTTGCCCCTGTAAAGTACATCAGTCCCAGCGATAATTATTAAGTAGATACCCATTAGAAGATCCGCCATGCTTAGATTGGTAACAAATAGTCCGTAAGATTTCTTAAGAACATCGGAATCAAACACCACCCTGTAAATTATGACCACAACATTACCCAGCAAGGCGAGTATCCCGACCAACCATAGAAGTATCCGCTGTGCCCTGTCTCTCACAAGGTCAAGACAAGAGGACACAGCGTCCTCTGGTGCATGACAGATATGTTCGGGAATGCCCGAACCTCTGATCTGGGGACAACATAATGTGTAGCTGTCTGTGTAAAAATCTGAATGGACTGTCAGTTCTTTTAGGGAGTCTGGGTGAATCTCCAGAAGAGCCATCTGCCGAAGATCAAGTGTCGTGAGAACGAAGTTGTCAGGAAAAGTGTTTTCAGTAATTTGCTCAATATTCGTCCCACTAAGATTCAGTGTATTTAAAAATGTCAGTTCCTGCAGGAATTTCTGGCTAATCATAGTGATGGCGGTATCTGAGAGATCGAGGTACTGAAGACTGGATGCTTCTGAGAACGTTTGAAACCCACTGGGAGGCAGCACTGTTAGCAGCTTGTTATGTGAGAGATCTAGGTGGTGGAGATTGGACATGTATGAGAACATACTGTGGTCTGTGATTTCCGTGATGAGATTGTAGCTCACGTCCACCAAATACACAGTCCTCAAACGATGAAGGTCTGCTGCAAACTCCCCTGATGCGTCCCCAAGTTTACAACCTGACAAACGAAGTTCTATCAAATTATAAAACTGTCCCTGATTTTCATGCGTAAAGTTAAAGGATAAGTCCACCCCTGATAGGTCTAGGTATCGCGTAAGAGGACTGATAAAGGATAAACTGTGCAGGGCTCTAGACGTCTCGAAGTCATGATTAACTGTGACAGTTCCACCGATACAGCGAAAGCCATCAGCACACGTTTCATTACAGTCGAGCTCATCGTCACCTGAAGGACATTGAGAACTACCATCGCAAACTAGGTCAGGGTGAAGGCATACGTTACTACCCCAACAAGCAAAATTTCCCTTACAGCCGGAGGGTTTCGCATTCCTCTCATCTTCTCCCAATGGACAATCCATGTTACCATCAAGAATATAGTGCAAAGGAATGCAGTACGACTCAGGACACTTTACATAACCTTCAGGACAAGTGAAGTTCTGACAATCACCTAAGTGTGACATGTCTCTACATCCCACCAAACCACTGTACCGATCTTTAACATATACACACCATGGAGACCATATTGGTAGGTTATTCAACACGCAGATCTCACTTCTATGCAGTTGTCCTAACTGCTCATCCAAAGGCCCTTCAGGACCTATGCAGTCAGTGACGCCATTACCCATCATATGATGATGCACGCATCCCACTCCGTGGTTACAAACGACGGCACAGTGGGATCTAAAGTTGTTCCAGTAGTCCTCATGGTCTGGGCCACCTTCATCACAATAAGAATCATCACAATAAGTGCAGTCTTTTTCTCCATCAAAGTAATAATTCATGGGCAGACACTTTCCATCGGGGCACATGAATCCCCTGCATGTAGCACAGTCTTGCTCATCACTTCCATCATAGCAGTCTTTGATCAGGTCACAACGAGACATCGCTGGAACACACTGGCCGGACTCACATGTGAATTCCATGTCTGGGTAAGGATCACATTCCCTGTGCAAACATATCGTTTCATCACGCCTGTTCACACAATCTTGTTTGTGGTCACATACATAAGAATAGGGAACGAACGAAGCGTGCTCATTTCCTGGTTCACAGCTGAAGATTGGAAATTCTGCAGTTGAGTTTTGTAGAACACGTAGGAACTGTAAATCCTGAATGTTGGCCGTCACTGAAACAATCGAATCATCTAGGACCATGAAAGTCCCACGATGCAAGGTGTCAGTGAAGGCAGCTCTGTTGGCTGATGGAACTGTGAAAACATTCGCTGCAAGGTTAGGGTGATTTTTGAGGGGAGCTTCACACAGTGTTGTATAGGATAACCAGGTTGTCCCACAGACTCTGTTGACAAACCCGTCAACAATGGGGGATTCAGGCTCCTCAGGGTTCCATCTGAAATCCTTTGGAGTGAAAATGACATCTTTTAAAGTTAACTTTCAAGTTTTCAAGTTTATTTATCTAGGCTTAAGCTAACCACATACAATGTAATGTTACATCAATACAAAGGAACAAATGAAAAGGGAAAAAATATATATATACACATATCTGCTACTAAATTAAATTTATCATTTACCTATGTTATCTCTTTCTCGTACAACGTACTACAAAGACTGACGTTGGGGTAAAGGTGAAAAATATATATATAATATAATATATGTATGTATATATATATTTGTGTGAGGATCTGTTTTAACGAACAATCGCGAGATCTAATATTCGCAAGCCTGGCACAACAGCTTTCCCATCTGTATATGAGTACAGAAGTCTCAAGTAATCTTGTGTGACATTGCAGCCCTGCAACTCGTAAACATTCTTTGTATTGAAGAACATTTTACTACAATGAAATAATAATGATAATCAAATTATTAAAAAGACAATATCCAAATAATGAGGGATAACCACTAGTAAGAACCGTATAAGTTTTTGTTTCCTCTTGAAAATTACCTCCCGTGTCCAAATAGTAATTGTTCGTATCATGCCCTTTAACAAATTCTGAACGGAACTTCCTTTTATCAAATCAAACTTAACTCTGAACTTTACGTGAAGAAGATCCTCATGGACAAAAAACAAAAAATACTACAGCCCTTGTCATTGAAACTGTTAATCTTACTGCTCGCCCTATTGTATATTTCTGACGGAATGGCTCCCATATATCTTCAGTAAACATTACAAAGAGAATGCATGTCACGGAAATCAAATTTTCAACAGGACGGAAAAATCGTTTTGCATGTTTTACAACACTGTCAATTGTTAGTGATAATAGAAAACCGTGTTTGTTGCTGAGATGAAATTTTATTAACGAGGAAAAAAAGTTTTATTTTGTAAGTGCTGGTAAATTACCTTTATGGAATAGAATAGAACTTTATTAGGCTCTTGGCCAAACACAGTACAATGCACTCTGACACTCGCACACATCCCTCTCCGCCCCACATCCTTCCTGTCTTTCTACCTTCCTTCCCAAGCACAGCACAGTGCAATACAGTGGTCATCATAAAATAATATACATCAGGACCCAAAAGCACCATATTAATATAACAATTTTCACATTACCGATTAAACACAGTCACCTATTAAACCTCTCTCCCCTCGCCCCTTCCTACTGTTTCTGTCCCTTCCCAGACTCATCCGCTACCTCCCTCATGCCCATTTACACTCATTCCTTCCTCCCTACATTATTTCCTCCTGGTCATTTCATCTCAAGGTAGATAAAGCAATACTTCAAAGTACATTGTAATTTCATACAATAAGGAAGATCAATGTAATCGCAATACATGCAAAGCAAAGCTATTAATTAAGCCCAACGGTAACGTAAACGGGTTGTACTTTTGGGAAGCACAATGACCATACACCAGACGTACACAATTTATTCTTCATCCCTGGTTTTGATTATGTGGTAAATTTAATTGTTTCTATTGGTCTCTGTGATACGGGACCTGAATAGTATATTAGGGAAAAAAAACGATTGTGATACCAACAATTTGCGAATTTTAAAAAATTCCGACTTTCGCTGTTTGCGAATTCACCTGACGGTACGCAGTTGTAAACATCCCGTAAATAGGAAACTCTTACTCGGAGAGCGAGGCAACAGAAGATCTTCGGAGGAAGATACCCCCCTCTCCCCCTCCCCCCGTCTAACAAGTGTTTCGGTCCTTTGATTTTCTGGCACTCTAAAGGGGCTAGGCAGCACTTGGGTTATATCCGTGTAGACTTTGACACACTTTTTTTTTTCACCTCAACCCGGCCGTCAATATGATATCACTATCACTGATAGAAGTCATTGAATCTCTTCTACAGCTTTAGCTAGTCACTGACGCCACCGCGTTATGACGCGACGGACGTCATCACCTGTAGGAATACATCATAAAGCAGTGAATATTATTATTTGTATTGTAAACAGACAAAAGAAGTATTCGCAGCGGAGAAGTGACTGTCTATTCTCTTCGAATGATTTTGGCATTTAACTACTCGAGATCTAAAGGTCAAGAGTTCGATTCCCGACCATGGTCATGTTGTGAGTGCCTTGGGAAAGCATTTCATTCACATTTTCCTCAGTCCACCCGTCTGTAAAATGGGTACCTAGATACTAGACTAATTTGCCTAGATGCGAGACTTATAAACCGCATGATTATTATTATTATTAATATTATTAATATCATTCTCTTGTTTAAATGCTACGCGATACTTAAGTTGGTAAATATATGCACTTTGTTATATTCTCATCTTTTCATCCATGTTACATATATTCCTCTCTGCCCTTACAGGCTTAGGACTGTGACACATAATAGTTTGTGTGGCTGCATTAGAGATGTGTTTGGCAAGGTGTCTGTGTTTAGACCGATGTAATATTCACTGGGAGGCCATGAACAACACAATGTTGAAAACCCACGCTGTCTATAGACAGGTTAATTTTACGTGTTGAAAATATTATATGCTGCCAAAAAAAGCAAGACGGACCTCAAGTTAATTTTAGTGTTAAAATAGTTCACTAGTTCTTTTCTTTTTTTATTTCAATATGGCTGATTCAGTTTCGTTTAGCAAGCATCGATACTGTCGCTTTAATTTAGACAATAGAAAATATGTTTTGATTGCCACTATCATAGCATACTTTTTGACAATAGGAAGTTAGATTATCGCGTACGACCCACAGATTTACACATCTTCAGTCTTCAATGAGTCAAAGCACTGAGACTGTTCAGCGACTTTGAGAACTTGCGTATTAACGATGGAATCTCTTAACTTTTTAAGACTTGCTTTGGTGCATTGTTGAATGCATCCTTGGTAGCATTCACCATAACATAAAGTATCTTGTAATTCATTAATGTATTTCTTACGATAGTAAGAAATCCCATCGTTAATGCGCAAGCTCTGAAAATTAATATTACAATGCACTGTTTTGTTATCAAAAGATCCAGTAAAAGCTTTTGCGATTTTGCGGAATCGACCGTGCAAGAACTTACCCACATTCCACAGTCCCGACCCAAATCTCCGTTGGGATATCCCGGAAGCCAATGTGACAGAAGAACCAAAGGATTACCATTACGCCATTGGAAACGAGCTGCAACAGTTTCCCTGTCTCTCTGCAGACCAATGCTTATAGCCATGTAATGATAATCTTTAAATCTCAACCAGTAATTTGCTCGTATAAATAATTCCCGAAGACGAGAAATAACGAAGTCAGCTTCTTCTTGTGTTTCAATAGATGCAAGTTCCCCGCCGGTGGATGTACAATGAGTTTCCATTTCGTACCAAGTCCTAGGTGGTGTACCTAGGTAATGTACGTAATACCATGAACCAATGGTGAGACTCTCGTCATGAAACCTGCCAAGTTCATGACATAAATCATCTCCTACAGATACGCTCAAGTCATCGAAACTGAGCTCAGAGACAAAGCGGTAGGACGAGTACTGCGGGAGGCATTTCAGTACATTCCAATAACTAATTTGCTCCCAAATCACAGCATATAAGATGGTAGGATTATACACGCTGTCACAAGTCTGTGAAATGAAGATGCTATATTCAGATTCTGGCAACATGGTGGCATTTTCACTTACTCTTTCCCGCTCAGCTTCTAGGGTGTAGTTTGAAATCACTATGACCACAACACGGTTAGCGTCGTGTCTTCCTCCCTCACTTTCCGCAAACGCCTGAAACGGGGAATTATTTGTTGGCCTTGCAGTCGAGAGGAACGAGGATGTTTGAGCTGTGAAGTTGACCACTGATGTATTTAGTATGGCTTGTTTCAGTTCCGCTGTCTTGTTGTAGTCCAAGAATGAGAAGTGTTCAACTGGGCCAGACGACGTTATCGAGACGAAAGCTACCTTCAATCTGGTCATCTCAGATTCCTCTGGTAATAAAAACAGATCAGGAATTTCTGAGAAAAACTTCAGCTGCTCAGTTTGTTCTTCGGCGCTGGGAAGCTGACCATCTGCGATGAGTAACAGGTCGAAGTTTGCTGCTCGGCAGTTCTGAAGAAGAGGAGCGGAGCTGTGTCTTGCTAGTACGAAATCTGTGGAAACGGAAGTAAAGTTATGCCTTTTTAACCCTCTAAGTCCCAAGAGTAGAAAGTTAATATAGTGACAAAGCCGGTTCCGTTTGTGATTTGAATAAGTAGTTTATATATTTTCAGCTTAACTTTTATAATGTCTACATAGACTATTTATTGTTATGCCATTGTATGCTGGATCTTTGCGGAATCATTTCCACATCTTGTTTTGTTACCGAAACACCAACCTCATGTGCCACATATTACACAATGGGTCTTTGAGGGTTAAGGGCATGTTTATGGTTCATGCGGTTAGTCACGGTGGGGAAGCGTGCGCGCCTACTAGAAGTATTTTTCAGAATGTGGCATCTTTTGCGAGGACCAGAGGTGAGGGCTCGGGAAAAAAACAAAAAACGATGACCATCTTTAAGTTAAAATGTGTTAGTGGAACGTCTTATCAAAGGCCTTGTATCGGAAGGAGATGTGGCAAGAATCAACGGTGGTTTGTATGCTTATGAATGAGGCAAAGTTGTAGATAGGCCTATTGCAAATACCATTCGCAAGTCAATGCATTATTTTCTACCTCTTCCGAATTAGTCGCAGCAATCTTGGCTTGTCTAAAGACAGATTCTTCCTTGGCAAAGGACATACCACAGAATAAAAGGCTCGCTCCCTTCGCTCATACGTGGAGATCAAACTAAGTCATGTTCTCATTAATTTATGCTACATTATGAAACCTTTTGAAAAGCAATGTGACCGGAAGTCTTGAGTTCGGTTACCATTATGGCCATATTGTACACATCCTGGCAAAACATGCCACCCACAATAGAGAGTTTTTCTTTTCAACGTCGGATCTCTTACGGAGAGTTATGGCATAGGTTTGCTGGAGCCTGGGGCATTTCCTAGTGTTATGATTATATTACACTTTATGATCAGATAATAAAATAAATAATAATAATAAATACGACTTTATTTACCCTGTAGGGAAATTGTTTTACAATGTCATACATTCATAATACAAACACATATAACAATACACATCATACATGTAAATACATAACATTACAAATGAAATGCATAACGAAGTCATTGCTGGTCGCCAGCGGTGCAGCGCCCTGGTTCCCCCAGCTCTAAAGCCAGGTACTCATTTACACCTGAGTCGAGTGAGGAAATGGAAGCGAAGCGTCTTTCCCAAGGACACTACAACGTAACCCGCCCAGCTCGCGAGTCAAACACATACACCTTAGACGTGAAAGTCTTCAGTTTCTGAGTACGACTCACAAACCGCACGGCCACGCTGCCTCCCATAATTAGAGGGGAATAGATTTATCATGAAGAGCAAATAGGTGGAACTAATTTTATCGGCATCAATCTTATGATAGTGTAATCATATGCAAATTTCAACGTCTCGATCCTGATAACAACATCCGAGCTGAAGTTATTAAGCAGGTGAAGACTTTGTATCTTGTATGTCTCTATATGCCAAAAATGATAAAAGACTGCACTAGATCCTGATTTTTTTTTTCTGTAAACTTCTCTCAAGTAAATTCTACTTTAAAAGGCAAGGCGAACGATATTTCACCAGGATTATCTTAATAGTAAAGCTGGTAAGGGATTAAGAACATGGGATTGGCCTAAATTTAATTCAACAACATTCTTTCTTTATTTAAGTAAGAGGATGTAGGGAATGAAATTAAAGAGAAACATAATTAGAAAAGAGCAGAGTAACAAATGAAAGCTTGAAGACTGCAGCTGTTGGAGCACCAGTAGAACCCCTAGACTCACAAATATTCTAGCATCCAGTAAACAGTTTTGGATAGCACCCTGTAAACAGTTTTGGATAGCACCCTGTAAACAGTTTTGGATAGCACCCAGTAAACAGTTTTGGATAGCACCCTGTAAACAGTTTTGGATAGCACCCAGTAAACAATTTTGGACAGCACCCAGTAAACAGTTTTGGACAGCATCCAGTAAACAGTTTTGGATAGCACCCAGTAAACAGTTTTGGACAGCAACCAGTAAACAGTTTTGGATAGCAACCAGTAAAAAGTCTTGGATAGCACACAGTAAACAGTTTTGGATAGTACCCAATAAACAGTTTTGGATAGCAACCAGTAAACAGTTTTGGATAGTACCCAGTAAACAGTTTTGGATAGCACCCAGTAAATAGTGTTGGATAGCACCCTGTAAACAGTCTTGGATAGCACACAGTAAACAGTTTTGGATAGTACCCAATAAACAGTTTTGGATAGCAACCAGTAAACAGTTTTGGATAGTACCCAATAAACAGTTTTGGATAGCAACCAGTAAACAGTTCTGGATGGCACCCAGTAAACAGTTTAGGATAGCACCCAGTAAACAGTTTTGGATAGCACCCTGTAAACAGTTTTGGATAGCACCCAGTAAACAATTTTGGACAGCACCCAGTAAACAGTTTTGGACAGCATCCAGTAAACAGTTTGGATAGCAACCAGTAAACAGCTTTGGATAGCACCCAGTAAACAGTTCTGGATAGCAACCAGTAAACAGTTTTGGATAGCACCCAGTAAACAGTTTTGGATAGCACCCAGTAAACAGTTTTGGATAGAAACCAGTAAACAGTTTTGGAGTTTACTTACCAGGAAACAACAACAGGACGATCCACAGTCGGACGCTCAAAGATTTCAACGCCATGGCAGCATACTTGAGGGATCTGTTTTCCTCTTTAGGCGATGAGACATTTTGGAAGTAAAAAATCCGGACGAGACATTTTGTTATATTCATAAATTTAAAAAGGAATTTACATATTTTAGCCAGAGGTAACACAGCATTAAGAATTTGTTGAAACACGGAAGGTGCAAGACGTAAGTAATGCCAGAGGATAACATCTGAAGACACCCACAAATACAATACATCGATCGTGTACAGCGACACTTTATATCTGAGTAACTTGCATGGAGCTAATGAAAACTGTCTAACATTATAACTGAGTAACATTCATTCAAAGGGAATTCGGTTGGCCGTAAAACTTGCCAATATTTTGTCAAAAACTGTGGCCGGGAAAATGTCCTATAAATAGTGTATATAATTATGTCAATGAATAAAGCAGCATGTAATAAATACAAGAATGTGGATTTAATGGACACAGTATACGTTCTGAATGCCCTCTCCCCTTTACACCTCTGTTTTATGCTGTCTTGAGTTTAGTTTGGAAATCACAATATTATATTAATAACGAGTATAATATTTCATAGTCGTGCACATTCTGGCCCGAGATTTTCAATTCTTGGTGGAAATTTTGAAATCTGAAATGCAAATATCCGCCGAGGCAGATCACGTATTAATTTTTTTTTCCACATGACCTTTCCTCACTAAGCACACTTCGCCTCTACACATCTGGAAGAGAGAATTCTGACTGATAGCAAAATACGTCACCTAGAACTAGTGAGTCTGATCCCCTCTGCTAAAACAACAACTGCGCCTCCGGAATGCTTGCTGTCAGCCCCCGCATTTATACCACGGTATATGATCCGGAATTTAAGACGACAGAGGTGTATTTCGAGGTTGAACAGATAGGACAGAGCAAGCCACCCCCCTCCATCTTTTTCTCCTGGCCCGAGCCCAAGGCATCCCCTAGATAGTTAGTTGTTACTTTTTAATAACGTGCTGTGTTCAGCCCTTCTCAGTGGTATGACCATATTTCACTTTGTCTTTGGAGGGGAGAGCAGGAGGTGGCACTCTTCATTATTCTTTGTTAGATAAATATTAGATCTAGACTAGTTATCCATTCTAGGATTGGCATCCACATGAGTGAGCTCTGTGAGGAGAATGTCTTCATAGGGCACAGATGAAGAGCATAGAGCTAGTTCTGACAAATGAGAGAGAGAGAGAGAGAGAGAGAGAAAGAAAGAGAGAGAAAGAGAAAGGGAGAAAAGGAGGGACACACACACACAGACACACACATACACACACACAGACACACACACACACACACACACACACACACACACACACACACACACACACACACACACACACACACACACACACCTTTAATAAACGCCGATTTAAAGGTGACCATGGTAGGGTACAGAATCACCCAGATATAATTCAAACAATAACAACAACAATAACAACAACAACAACAACAAAATAATCAACAGGAAATGTAATATGTTGATTCAATTTCACCAAAACACAGACAAAAACGCACTAATTTCATCCTGAAAGTCTGGCTCTTTCACGATCCATAACAGTGGAGGAATGGAGAAATGGAGCCCCCCAACTTCATGTTATTGATGTAGATATAAGTATAGCTATAGATCTATAGATATAGATACAGATATAAATATAGACATACACATAGATATTGACATAGAGATATAGAGATAGATGATGATATAGCAATAGATTAAGACATAGACAAAGATATAGATATAGACACAGACATAGAGATATAGATAAAATCATAGAATAAGATATAGATAAAGGCAAAGATAGAGACATTAGATGTAAGCACAGACATAGATATTGATATAGACAAATATAGATATACACATAGATAGAGATAGAGATAGAGACACAAATTTAGAGATAGATGTTGATATAGACATAGGCATAGACCTAGACATAGATATAGACATAGAATTAGTTATAGACATAGATATATGGATATAAATATAGACATAGACATAGATGAATATACATAGATATAGATATAGATATGGACGTGGATATAGCTATAGACAGAGAAAGATTTAGGTTTAGATATAGATATGGATGAGGAGAGTTCACTTCTACAATAAAACTAAACCAAACACGGACACCGAAATGGACACTAACCTATTATTGGCCTTTACTCCAGTTCCATTCCCTCAAATCCCTTGTACCATCTATCTGTCATAGCAGCGTCTTTCTATCACAAATATGTAGCTACGCCACTGTGCTGGTCATTAAGGTAACCGGACGGACACTGACCTTTTATTGGCCTTCATTCCAGCCCCTATCCCTCAAACTCTTGTATCTTCTCTCTGTCATAGCAGTGTATTTCCATCAAAAAACTTCTAGCTACACCATTGTGCTGATCAGCACAATCACAGTCAATGATCCATTATTCTGCTATGAACAGCGATAAATCTGGATGGATCTTTCTCTTTAACAATCATCCTGGATGTTCCCAACTGCATTACAATCAGTCTACCATTAAATATATATGTGATGTTACCTCGTGGCATCCATTTCATCCTTAAATGGAATACTACATTCAATGCATTGCTAATGAACTAATCTGCGTGAAGCGATGTTAGACTGTTCTTCGACATGTTTGTTAATGGTCCTCAACAGTTCACTGGAATGTTAAATCAACCACGGATCCCCACACAATAACGTCCGTTTGAACTCTATGCCACGGCCTTCGTTTGGAGCTCCTAGGCATTAAAGACAGTGATAATGAACCAATGTTTTATCTATGAGGCCACCGAACAGTGGGGGTATGTTAATTAAGAAAAAACCACCACCACCACCACCAACAACAACAACGATAACACTGCAACAAAAACAACAATAACAACAACAGCAACAACAACAACAACAACACGGCAACAACAACACCGCAACAACAACAACAACAACAACAACAACAACAACAACAAACTACGATGTATTTTTCTGAGGAACTTCGGTGAAACGTTGGCAGGTTTTTTTTTTCCTTCAGTTATATAAATTGGTCAGTATTATCCAAAGGAAGTCATAAACAGTAAGTTTCATTTGTCGGGAAATATGTCCAAGACAAAAACATTTCAAAAGCAAATTAATATTGGCTGAAATAATGGTAGAGCACTATTTTTAGGGTTTGATCCTTAATAAAGTTGTGAATACAGAAACATTTTAAAAGTGTAACCGGTAAAAATATGTGAATATGGTGACGAAAATAAAAACTCTAATAGTCCTCTTCTTTTTCCAGGGCATTTCTTGTGTCATGTGTTCTAAGCATTGGAAATATCACTCTCTAAGCAAACCAAGATGGCTGCAACTGTGGCGGAAGAACTAAAAAAAAAATGTGCTGATGTGGGAGTAAACATGCGGCTCATCATATCTTTGCCTCATCTATTAGCAAACATGTCGCCATAGATTCTTGCCACAACCTCTCCCGAGTCCCGACACAGGGCCTTTAAAAAAATGTCCGTACTTCTACTTCCGGCGCACGCAAAAAGTTCCACTAACTCTGAAAGTGCACACTTCCCCGTTGCGGCCACCGGGAAGGAACAAAAAAAAAAGTACTCCATGTGGTCTTAATTTTGTCCCCAACTGCATGGAACACCTTTTAGCTTCCCGCATTCAAGAGCCAGCTAAACGAGGGACACAGAAGTTCAATTATGTTTGTCAATAATGTGTATGAGAAGGGGAGATGAGATAACTGCCAATACAGAAGCTTATGTTGTTACCCACGAATCCACATTGTCCACTGATAACACGGTTATATGTTGGTATATTCGCTAATATAGTGATAAAGTAGAAAGAAAAAAACGTATTACTGTTTGCCGTTGCTTTTAAAACCCATGCGAAGCTTTTCTCATACTCAAAAATATTATTGATCTAAAGGTGAGCGTATCAGAACTAAAGAGGTACGGAAGAGTTAATATTTATTATGAATCTGGCCTTCAAAGGGAAATTATTGCCCTCTGAAGTCACAACAGACATGAACGCAGACGAGTCCTGATGGTTGTAATAATATTTCTGGATAACTTTATAGTCCGGAAATCTAAATCCAGAAGTGGGCCCCAAAACCCTTGGTTTCCTCAAAACCTGCTCGATAACCTTTTTTTTTTTTTTTGTCATATTTAGAACACAATCTCTGTTGTGTTGAACGTTAGAAATTTGTGTCTGTCTCTGCCCATGAATGAAGATTTGTTTCGTAAGCTGCCAAAAATCAATGAAGGTCAAAATTCAAAACTAAATTACATCACTTTTGCGGTGTAGTTTCATGTTATATGATTATTTCTACACTCTTATACACTAGTATACTTTTATACTCTGCTAATATCCACTCGGATATTCCAATTTTTTTGACCAATTAGGCTCCTGCAACCTTAATGAATAATATGTTGTTTAAACAATTATATTAAAATGGACTTGCAAACTTTTGGTCAGGACATTCTACAGTGCCGGGTAAAATATTACATCCATTGGTTCACTTACTGACAAGCCTGAGAGATTTAAATGATATCAACTTCAATAAATTAAAAAAGAAAATCTTACCTTTAAGAGGAGCAGTTTTATACAACCTCATGCTGTTTCTTCCACACTTTGAGTTTCTGAAGTTGCAGGTGTGTTGCATATCTTGCCCAAACAGTCCTTATAAAACATCTGGGCAACCTGTAATAAAGGTATGGGTACAAATTACTGTGTGACAGTGCAAAAAAAACAAATGAAAAAGGCATACTAAACATTCACAAAAACCCATTACCAGCACTGAGAATATGATTAAAAGTCCGTTTCAGACATTTTCCAATGTTATAGTGGGGTTAATTTACTCATTTGATGATCTGTAGTCCTTAAGAGAAGGTAAAATTATAAGCCCATTTTATTTGATATCTTCCAACACCTGGAAGTGATCATGACCCTCCTATCATTTAAAAATAGTAGTGAAAAGTGTTGGAAGGTGAAACCAGCAAATGAACAATTAAACTATGTATCTATGTGATGTGGGGTGACAAGCAAACACACAAGAACATTCTAAAGTATGGTTGCTGACTGAAAAAATGGAATTTGATTATTCAGAATGCATCTTATGAGGTTCCTTACTTGGACCAAGTTACATCAGTAGGCTGCTTCTGCATGTGTGGGTGTGTGTTTCTGTGTGTCTGTATACAGTTTGGGGGNGGGGGGGGGGGAGATGGAGGAGGGGAACAGGGGTACAAGGGAAATGGAATGAAGGAGAATCCAGAAAGTTTATGAGGTACTGAGCTGCAGTAAGTGTGTGTATGTGGTTGTAGGGAAAGGGGGGGGGGATAAGAAGTTCACAACACAACACACTGACTGTGCTGTTTTTAGGTTAGTTGCTCAAGATATATAGACTAGTTCACTGGATAAAGAGGTAATGGTCAGTGTGAAAGGAGGTGAGAGAAGAGAAACAAATTCCATTACAGATTAAGCAAAGTAAGCATTTCATCATAGCTGGAGAGTGGGAGATGTTCTGATACAAAACTTGGTAGCTATTGGTAAGAGTGTTAGAATTAGTCCAGTGGAGTTCAGTAGATAGAATAGTTTTGCATTGGGAATGGGGAGAGAGCTTTGGTAGGAGGGAGGGGAGGAGGGGGGACAAGGATAAATGAATGAACCAGTAGAGGTGCACAGTAGTCATGGGTAGAGAAATGAGGATGCGTAGACTTGACAGATCTTTGTTACACACTGGTAAATGATGGCCTGTTACCGAGAGGGGAAAAGGGAATGGGGACTTCAGAAAGGTT
>JAWQUT010000537.1:0-10514 GCA_033807755.1 Ellobium chinense | reverse complement strand
AGAGAGAGAGAGAGAGAGAGAGAGAGAGAGAGAGAGAGAGAGAGAGAGAAATGCATGAACATTAGATCAAACCATATCAGAAAATAAAAGTGAACATTTCAGATATCAGAAAGCAGTGACATTCCTTTGCATGCTTTTCATTGTTTTTTTTTTCACTTTTATTTGTGTTTTACGTGGAAGTAATGCGTGAAAGTGATTAAGTTAGCAACAGTCAGTCACATTTCTCTCTCGGTATGACTGCATGGCAGAAGTAGTCCGGGACAGATGAAATGAATTGGGGCGCCACCCACAAATTGAAGGATTCTACAGTTTTTTTTTTTGCATTTTCTGACAGAGCAATATCTCTCGTAACTGGACACAAAAGTTTACCACGCTCGGAAGGGTGGAACTAGCTTTTTTAGTGGACAGTGGTCAGTTAGGGTCAGAACCCACCTATTTCCACTTAATTGCTCAAAACAAAGGAAATAAAATTAGAAATAACATGAAATGAGTTTGTTTCAAATTATTCAATTTTAATACGATAAATCTGATTTTGTAGCCGAGAATTTAAAAGAGAAATAGAGCAAAAAACGAAATTTAGGGCGGTTTTTCTCAGTTTTACGACTGAATGTTTAAAATGCAATTAAAAAGTTCCATATCAGAACGCATAACGTTCCAAATTGCCAATTTTTTTCTTAACAATATCGATGCATGAGGTGTAGGGCTACATAGCAGTGTTTGACACAAGAGCGTCGGGTCTGCAACTGTTAAGTGGACATTGGTCAACATAAGATGGATCTCTATTTTCTTTTCTTCGTTTGGAGCCAAGAAATGTAAAATTATCAGGCCCGCAAACTGCACAGTAACAAGCAGGTTTTCATGTAATATGATAATGAAGTATCTTCCAAACAATGGCACAAGAAGTCGCCCTGATCAATATAGTCGAACTGGACTGTCTAGTGGACAGTGGTCGCCAGGGGTCAGTGACCATCAATTAACACATTTAGCTCAAAAGAAGACTTATGAAATTTAAAGCAACAGAAGCATGTTTCTGTTAAAATATTGCATTCAGATATGACTGAATTAGCCTTTTCTCCTCAAGTGCCAAACAGTGAAATAGGGAAGGATACACAATTTAAATGTCATTTCCCCTGTATTACACGGAAAAGACAATGAACAACAGTTTAAGCAATCAACGTACATGATGTGATTCCCACAACACCATTCGTCTAAGAAAAATTACAAATTAATGCGTAAACAAAGATTATGACAGCTGCAACTACCCGCCTACAATTAAAGAATGGACAATGGTCAAATAGAAAACAGGTACATGGCAACCATCATTGGTATGCGCTCAAGAAGTTTCAGTCATTAGAAAAAAATAGAGCACTGTTTCTTCGAAATGGGTCTTACCCAGAACGAAAATGAGTCAGTACACTCGGTCATTGCTCGAGCTGCCAAAAAGATCCCCATCTACACACCCGAGCAGTGGTCCACTTTGATTCGTGGGACCCGTCGTGATAAACACCCATACACCGTGAAAGACATGACTGAAGGTGACTTTTACGATTTCAAGAAACTTTCAGCTGCCGTCAAGAATTTCGACAAAGATGACAACGGAGACAAGGTTCAATGGATGAAAATAAAAAGTCTCAGCATTGAAAGATCAGACCACAGTGCGCTGAAAATCAAGTATGATTACAGTGAGGATTGACTTAATGCGTGGCAAGAGAAAATCCGAACAAACCGAGCTTCAGTTGGAAAAACTGCAAAGAAATCAGGAATAACAGAGACCAAGAAAGCAGATTTGGTTTCTTTGTGCAGAATGGGACTGATTCCAGCTGCATACCATAATTTTTTTCAGCAACTTCCCACAGTGGTAGCCCCGCAGGAAGAAACAACACTGAACACATAACTCAATTACCTCTGATATTCATTATCAACTGTTTGTTGATTCCATAGAATTTATCAAACTGAAAATGTTTGCAACAGCAATGTTGCTTCAGGTTCTTGCAAACTACAATTTACCTCTAGTGGATATCCTTCTTTGGTTTAATTTTGTTGACTTAATTTTAGAAGATTTGAGAGAGGTCGATGGCTATCTTTTATACGTGTGCATCCATCAAAACATGGGTTGTTAATCAATATCTCTTTTACCCCTGATATTGATTGTCAGCTGTCTATTAATTCCATACAGTTTATCAAACTGAACATGTTTGGTTTTTTTTACAGCAAGGTTGCATTAGATTCTTGCAAACTGCATTTTACCTCTTGTGGGTATCCTTCTTTGATTTAATTTCGTTGATTTAATTGTAGAAGATTTGAGAGAAGACAATCACTATCTATCAAACTTGTGCATCCATCACTTGGTTTGTTTTCATTTCGTAAATGGGGGGCACTTATTGCTCATGTGTAGACATGATGAGAGATATGATTCTTTGGCCTATTTTACACAGTTTGATAATTATCTTATGTCAGTGCAGTGAGTGCACATTATCAGAACATAATGAATAAGAAATTCAACTTCATTTGGTACACAAGTAACCATCTTCCATTGATGCGTTTGCCATATATTTTTTTTTCGATAATGCTGGGTGCCTATAAAATATACTTTGTGTAATTCCTTTTATAGAGTTATCGCCATAGTGAATATTTGGATTATATATTGTTCATGCCATAGGTGGCATACACTTTGTAGCCATTGCATTAATCAGTTTACTTCACGAAGTAACTTTGATTTATTTTCTCCAAACTGTACTTTCAAAACGAGATGGGATGAAAGTTGTTTACAAGTTTTATTTCAGATGTAATGATTATTGGTCGCTCCATACAACAACGACAATAAAACGTTGTTTTAATCACCTTGAAGCCTTATTTTTGTTCAGCGCCACATTCCTGTATGTTTCAGTTTGCGTTACCTTTTCACGTTAATTTTTCAACAAAATAAGGGCAACAATCCTGTATGTAGATCATACCGGAAAGTAGCACTAAAATATTTCAAACCACAATCCTATAAGTCGCATTTAGGCCACTTTTGCCAAAACTATTATCTTTATGTTAAAAATCTGTTCATCATGCATTATCATATATATTTACCTACTTCCGTACCGAATATTGGCACTTTCTGACCAAAAATGTGTAAATGGTGAAGTTTTTTGCGTCTCCTGTAAAATTTTGAAAAAGTGAGTTGCCGGAGTGTTGAATCACAGCGACGTTGTGAAACTCAGGGCGGTCAAGACAGGTCTGAGGCATTTGTTATATTCTTTATTTTGAAACTTCGAAAACATTTCAACGCCATTGAAAGCTGAAAGAAGACCATTATATTCTATAGTATATTGAACCCGGGAGAACATGATCCCGTGGTTTTGTGGCAAGACGGTGCACCATACTTGTGTGGAAAACAGCTGGCCAAAAAGTCAAAGCGCGTTATCAGTCTTCCGTTAAGGCCTCACACACGTTAGCATTAGTTGCTTAGATTTAAACTCGAAGTATTAATTCAAAGCAATGTAACCGGGATATTAGTCATTACAGTCGATCTGGAACGATCTTTCAGGGAAGTTTACCTCCTCATCAGTAGACCGAAGTCCAGCGTCGACTTCCATATTTTTTCTTTATGAAATCCGCGCCGCGGGGATCTATTTTGGGCTGTGTCCCCTTGATAGCACGCTGCTTCCCTAAGTATGGAAACATTTGCAGGCCATTTTATTTGAAAATAAATTGGTCATCTAAATGGTCAATTTTGACCTCTTTCCACACTTCCGATTTTGGTAAACTTTTGTGTTGTAGGTCACACAATATTGTTCTTCAGTCCTAAGAAAAAAAATCGTAGAATCCTCCAATTTGTGGGTCCAGACGTATGTGTCCCGGACTAAAGGATGTATCTGTAATTTTAAGATAGACAACATACTTGATTGGTCTACACATTTCATCTTCATAAATATAATCATACTCAAACACAGTTACTTGTCCAAAAGAGCCCGTTTATGAAAAAAAAAAAAAAACCACCCCGGCAGCTAACACTTCCTGTGTCGTTTTTGTAAGAAAATAGACTCTAGCACTCCCGGAATGTTATTTTCCTTAGAAAATTACAATTTAGCCAGGTAAATAATACTCCTACTACATAGGAAAAATACAGCCCCTTATCACAAAAAAAAAAAAACCAACCTCTTCTCCACTTTTGCAGTGGAAAGAAACCAAAGAAAGGTTAGACATTACGAAGGGGATGGGAAAGAAATGGTGTTAACATACGTGTAACCTTGTTGTGTCCACCCCATTCCACCTCGTTCCCTGAGCCACCCCTTGTCGTGTCGAACACTCTGCACTTGTGAATATTTCTCCACTGAAAGGATATAAAAACAGTGGAAATGTCATATTTGTTCCCTTGTACTGCCAATGGCACCCTTGACAAAGCAGTCAACCTAAAATTTTCTTTGTCGCTAAACAGCAGCACACACTGAACACTGCTAGGCTGATATAGATATTTAGTGTTAAAGAACACCTTTCTAAGTCCATCTGTCTGTCTGTCCGTTTGCTCATGTGCCTGTCTATCCATCCTTCTGTGTCTGTCTGTCCGTCTGTCTCTATCTCTCCATCTCTGTCTGCCCGTCTCTTTTTCTCTCTCTCTTTGTCTTTTTGCTTATCCATCTGCAAATAACCACTCACTCGACTTGACATCTCATTCAGGCAATATCAATAGTAGCAAAACCACTTCTCCCTTTAATGTTGTCCATAAAGATTTATTGTTTTGATAATGTAGATATACGGGTTGGTCGGCCATCACTGAGCTGCTGTTTTACTGCTAACTCCAGCTGTGAAAAGAGTAATTAACTTTGTCTCGCTGAATATAAACTACGAGCAGAACTTCGCAATTTCAGCTGATCTATTTTTAAGAGGGTAAACTGTCATTCTACTGTAGATTACAGTGCATTATGGTGGTGCGCAACGACCCTATTCTGATTCAGTGCATTAAAATTTCGCATGCCAAATTGTGCACGAAAATTCTAAACAGTGCGCATATACCATTTGTGGGTGGTGATTTTGTTTCAAAGTACAACTGTTACTTCACCATCAACTTTCACACAGACGTCTATAGAAGGGTTTTTGGACTTTTTTTTCTCCCAGAATATGTTACATGAAGCTTAATAAAAAAAAAAACTGACTCGCAAAATATTTTAAGAATTAAACTCTGCAACATAATTTTGCGCTAGGTGAAAAGTTCCCAGATAATGCCATTAGTGCTTAGGGGAGACTTCACCATCAGGATAAGATTTCCTTATATTTTGATTAATCTATGTTCCTATGGGTCACAAAACTTTCAAATACCTATAGTTTCACTATTCCAAAGACATTTGACACATCGGTTCCCAACTGGACCGCGTGGTGCAACTTTAAAGGAATCGAACCGTGAGAGAAAGGGGAAGACAAGGAATAAAATATCTCACTTAGTTTCAGTACAAATATAATGACATTTTGCACAGACATTGCTTGAAAACCTACTTGATGTCACTACAGTATAATTTGTCTCTACTATTATTAGTTTTGGTTTTATAGTCATTCCTGTATGACACCATCTGGGATTTGGAGAAACATAAAATTGTTCAAACAACTTTCTTAACATCACAATCATGAAAAGATTACTTTTCATTTTATAGACAAATTGCTTCTTAGTGAATCAGCCAAACCGCTTTCCAAGGAGTACACCAAGTTTCAGCTACATTATTGTCTGATGAACACAAATTGAAGAACGCTCTGTTTCCATTTAAAAGTAGTTTCTCATTTTGTTACCCTGATGCATGTAGAAAACTGTATCACCACTATGATACCCACAAATATCCATTACAAAGACAGTTCATACTTTCTTGTTTTATGCCAAATTTTGACCCCGTAAGCATGTCCCAATTTGGCTCCAGCTAGAAAAAAAATACAAAAGTAAAGATCCAGCAACCTCGTATGATGACCAAATAATAATAATAATAATAATAATAACGTCCACAATTCTACATGCTGCATACTATCTTCCAAGAAAACACTGCAACAGAAGCAGAAGGATAGCAGTCGCTAATATGCTGTTCATTACCTTTTTTAGATGGAAAAAAAAGAGAAAAACTCGTTCATGGCAACAAAACATAGATATATTCCCTAGTATCATTTTTCTTTATTTGTGTTTACTGGTCTATCTTTTTAAAATACGAGTCTCATACTATTCTAATGAACGGGGGAAGAAGACTAAATGATATTATGTAAACATAATTAACAGTTCTTACGTCAACTAATTTGATCTTATAGCTAGACCTTCATAGCAAGACCGTCAATCTAGTCGTCTAGACTGGGCCTAGACTCATTGCCATAAATTTTATGCTAGTTATCTATCATTTTTCACATGTAGGAAAAACGGCAGTTTACATCTTTTCTTATGACATACGAGTATTTATCTGAGTGTCTGTGAAGAGGATGCGAAGCGTGTCTAGCTTGGCTTGTGTTGGTCGACGCCTTGCGGAAAAGAGTTTCGCAGAGTAATCTGTGTTGATCAGTGCCTTTTAAGTTACAGAACCATTTCCCTCTTTGGGCCAATATACTGTTTTCTTTACTGTCATTTTCAAGAAACGCCACAATCTCTAAGTCTTCTTTAATTATTTGCAGAATTCAATGAGCTTACTAAAAAATGATGTTCAAAATAAAGATCTTGCAGTTCGTTTTCCAGCTGCGAACCGATACATCGAAAGGTGTAAACAAGCCAACTAGTTTCCTTACCGACAAGTTCTCCGCACAGAAGGCCACACCGAAACCGAAGTGAATGACCCAAACTTCAGGTTTACTTTTCAAAATCAGGAGAGAATGTAAAATCCCACCCTCACGCCCCCACCCCCCAAGATATTTTAGTTCCACTCCTGTTTAGAAAATAATAAATCTAAAATAGTGCATGTCACCACCACTCCATTATTTTTTAGTATCACTGCAGTTCAGAAAATATTAATGACTATCTACACAAAAATAGCAAAGCAGTAGCCGGATAACACATTTCTCCATCTTAAGCCCTTCACGTTGTTGACTTGGTAAGGTTGTCTTCTGCTCCTGTTATAACTCTAACATTGAAAGCACGAAACCGTCGCATTACAAAGTTGCCTTATCTATCACTACCCTAGGCTTGGATTAACAACCTCAGAGCCATTTTTTTTTAACAGCTTTCGTTGGTGCCGGAATAGAAGGTACGAATAATAGAGTAGCATAGGCATATCTAAAGGTAACGGTGGATTCTCGACAAGGATAGTTTTGCAGTTGCCGTGGGAAAGCGTTTCATTCACCGCTATTTTCCTCAGTCAGTCCATTCGTCTGAAGAAAAACAACAAAAAGCCAGAAAAAATGGGTATTTGCTTTACGCAATGGAAGACATTGTCAGAATGCTGGCAATATAAATAACAATGGCAGCCTGGTCTCAGTGTTCTGATAAAGACATAGAGTGTTCGAACCTACATGGGTTATAACGTCGGATATTACTCATACTAGTAGCTTGGATACGGGCAAAATAATTTATTTATTGCTATTTTCTAATGTTAAATTATGAATCAGTCAGTTTTTTTTAAAAAAACAAATGTCAAAGCTTTTGAGAAATTATTTTTATTTCCCCTGTCGTGCCCATGGCTATAACATAATTAGTTATGTCACGTGATCTACGGCAGCGGCATAGATAAATAGAGCAGGGGTCTAGGTGGGTAAGTGATGGGGNCTAGAGAGGCCCAACAAAATGCATAGGTCGTTTTGTCCCTCCACCCTCCCCCTACTCCTGTCCTCCTTCAAACTGTGTCACACTCCTTCAATACATGTATGTATCTATAGCGCAGCACCCCTATTACGGACACGCTTAGTAGATAAACACGGATACAGAATACAGTATATTTTATGAGGGTATGTGTATGGCTAACACTTATTTCTGTTATTACGTACACTCTTGGTCGGTCCCAAAATGTAGGCATTATTCGTGTTCCCCTGTATATGTCGGGATGTCCGGAATCTCAATCACTATGCCCTTCCTCACCCCTCTCAGGCACACATCTCCCTCTGTCAGTGTCGGATTTCCTCTCGCGTGAAGTCCTCTGAAATATAAAGCTTGGGGCCCCTTAGTGTAAATATTTTCACAAGTCTCACTTAAGAAACTGGCAACAGTTAGTGGTGATTCACCTCAATTATATGTGTGCACGACAATAGAGGAAGCTATGTCATAACGAGTGATCATCACACCAGCCGAAGTTTTCACCCCCCCCCCCCCCNNNNAAAAAAAAAAAAAAGAAAGAACAAAAACAACTGGCCAAATGGAAGAGTTAGATTAGATTCATTACAAAACTAAAATCTGTAGACAGACCTCGTGTGAGGAATTTCTATATCTTTAAAATCCAAAAAAATTCCTGACATTTTGTGACATCTCCTGCAGACAGTGACGTCTTTGGATTCTGTAGATGACAGACCTTTTCCTTGATTAAATTAAGTAAGGTTGTCTACGCCTCTGTTCCAAATCAGGCATAAATATCTAAACTAGTCTTTGATCCCGCATGGTTCTGGTTATAAATGTCACTTTCCAGACTGCACATACCACTCACTACGACCATCACACCAGAACTCCGTAGCTACCTGCAAACTAGGCATAGAATCTGGACGTTTAGTCGAGGACCCTTTTGCAACACCATGATTCGTCTGACGCTGACAGCAATCCTTTTCCTTGCCATCATCGGTGAAGCGATCTCAGTTCCTACTGGTAAATATCCATCATTCGCATCATCATTATCATTTTCATTATCATCATCACTGCCATCAACATCATCATCATTGTTCATATCATTGTCATCATCCAAGACGATCAAGGAAGACATAGTAGATCTATCAAAAGACAAGAAGAGAGGCAGACAAATGACATTTCGACCGATACCAATCAGGAGTGGACAAGGAAGGTCTTCGCTGACATCCAGGTGACGGCCACAAACAGAAGACGCTAGAGAACAGTCAGCACATAGACATCAATTCTTTGATGCACCAACTACCGACTACTGTGTTTAAGGGATAGGTACCAGTGGTTCGACATTGTCATACGGTCACTGCTCTTGTGGCTGCGTTTCTATGACAACTTCAGATGTTTACAGACAACAACTGGTTCACAAGTTTGGAGATTGGTTTTTCTTTTAGCTACATGGTCAACCAACGGAAATTGGGTGGTTTTTTTTTTTTAGCTACATGGCCAACCAACGGAAATTGGGGTGTTTTTTTGTTGTTTTTTTAGTTACATGGCCTACCCATTGAAATTATTATTTTTTTTAAGCTACATGGTCAACCCACAGAAAATGTCGAATACTAAGACCCCAGATGTCTTAAATCTTCTTATGCCATACTACCAAAGTGAGAAGCGTCTCAGGGTCACAGGTGAACATAAGCTCACTCGTGGAAGTTGAGGAACAAATGTCAGGCAGTAATGTGTTGAGAATTTATATTCCTGTGAAGAATTTCTGTGTTGTAGTAGTAGTAGTAGTAACATGTTCACACTTGCAATCTGCGAGGGCCTGGATTCGATCTTCGGTGGGTACAGGGAGTTTTCTAGTTTTGTTGGTATTGTTGTTGTTTTTCAAGCTTTCTCTCAAAAGTGATGTTTCACGGTAGTTGAAGAAAATCCCTGAAGGCAAACTCCCCAGGTAATATCAGTTTGGGCTCATATTCCTCTTCCTTAATGGTAATGGAATAGAGGAATAAACTTTGCAGCTTTACCACCAGGTATTAAGTTGTACAGCGTGTCTGTCTTTGACACTTCGATTTGCGGCAGTGGGAACCGAATAAAACTACACCATTAGTTTCAGGGATGGCATGCATAGGCATGAACTTCTTTTGTTTTTTTAATTTTCTTTTTGATAGCATAAATATAATTATGTATTACTATGTTCTAAAATTTTGAAGGAGATGCCAGGTGTCTGAGCATTTCGTGTGGTCAATTCCACGCCCACCGAGTTCGCCAAGTCGCCCCTCCAAAGAACACAGCAGGGGAGACCCGAGAGTTGCAAAGAGGCTTTTTATGAACTCCTATGGGGCCGGACGGGTGTTATCCTCCGGCCGAATTGAAATGGGGGGTGTGGAGTCGTAGCTTATCCCCGCTCAGGATCACCGTGCCGGCAGGCCAATGACTGGGCCTACTTTCGGGCCTCTGGGTGCAATGAGGTCCTAGCTGGCTACCCCGACTCGCCACTCCACGGGGGTAGTCTGCGTTCGAGGGGAAGTGGGATGAAGGGCCATCCGTCCTAAGAAATCGGTGGCTCTGCGGACTGCCCCCGTTCTCCGTAGGGTCTAAGGCTGCGGGCGAGCACAATCACAAAGCTGAAATTATAAAGAAACTCATGACGTACTTACTAGTGCCACGCGATCACCAGAAGTATTCGTTACCAATGGTATGGGGCCTGCGTGCGGTAGTTGTGACTCGATCGGTCCATTGGGTAAAGAAAAAATATAAAGATCCCGGACCGGTTTGCTGTTGCAGAGAGCGGGGTTAGCGAATGCTCACTAAGATG
>JAWQUT010000536.1:389058-449277 GCA_033807755.1 Ellobium chinense | reverse complement strand
TTTTTCTTCCCGTTAAAAGATCGGGCAAAAGAAGTACTTTAACCTGCATGGAAGAAATTTCCCGAAATCATAGTGGTATATATGTAGAATAACACAAAATGCTAATATGGCCAAAAGAAGAAAAAACAATAGGTGTCAAAGACCTGCAGCGGATCTCCTAGTTACTACCTTTTCTGAAGAGATCTCGCTTAGCAATGGAGATTTTCAAGAGATTTTTCTTTCATTCATTTGCAGTCGGATTTCGAATCTCGAGTATTTGGTAGGTGCTGCTTTCGCGAAGATCTAATTTCGCGAGTTTCGTGAGTTGACGTTCACTCGCCAAATTTACTTCCTGCTAGAAAAGGTTCCGTTCAAAATGTTTCAAACGGCTATTACTAGTAAACAGATTGTATACGAGGCAGTAATTTACAAGGAAAGCGCAAATAATTAGTGTTATTTCTAATTGCAACCCCACTTTATTTGGACATTATTGATTACAGCATTTTTTTTTCTTCCAAACGAAGAAGGATTGCCAAATATATTTTATCAGCAGTTCTGCAATGTCACTTCTGATTTCTCAAGAATTATGCCCTCATAGTTTGCCATTAAATGTTTACTTCCGGTCCCCGAAGTTGAAGCCGCAAAACTCACGACATTCGTATGAGATGCCGGGTCGAGAACGTCGCAGAGTTGAGTAAATCGCTAGAGTGTACATAATCATCGGTACGGAAAGGACAAGATTCAGTAGAGTGAACATGACTTACGCCGTATGAGCCGCCAGTGCGAACATTGGTGCTTTCTGATTGGGAGATGCATGGTCATGACTTAGCTGTACCAATAGCTAATTAACGCTTCCTGCCATGCACACCATAGGGGGGTAATTTCTCCACTGATTTCATCAAAATTGCTGTATAAGTTACAATTCCGCCATAAATACATGGTCTTTTATCTTTTGTTTGATTAGTGAGCAGCGGTGTTCCTGACTGTCTCCAAAATGTATAGAAAATGGAGATTCCCATATATATCCGAATGACCCATTCCACTTTTTAAAATTAACATTCATGACGTCACTACTGTTGTGGTGTCTGCAGCCAACTTAGTGTCTAGAGACCAAATCCTTTAATTATGGCGGGTTTTTAAGGAGAATGGCGCCAATGCTACACATAAACAAAATTTTATTGAATTAGATTAGGCTATAATCAAAAGAGGTAACAAACTGAGAATCTGTAAGTATAATAAGACGTTTAAGCAAAATTTTTGAGTCTGTGGTTTTGAAGAAACCACTTACCTAGTAAAAGAGCAAAGTTTACCTAGATTATATAGTAAAAGTATTTGTAAATCATCACTGCGTAATACCTTTCTCACTATATCATTTTAAAACATGTACGTTGTTTTTTTTTCAATTGTTGTTTCCCTAAGCTGGCGGTTCCCCGATTCTCGGGCTTCTCGGCCCTGCGAGGAAATAGTTGTGGGTCTGTCCCTACCTGATTTTCTTGTAACCGTTGAGTTAATAACGAAATAGAACATTATAAAGAAGAGTAAGTCTTTTACTATTAAAGTAATAGAGAAAATCCCCTGTTATTAGATTGAAAAGAATGAATTACAGAAATTACAAATTAATTATGGAAACGGCCCAAAATTGCAATTCTATTAGGCAACTATTACAAGTTATTGTTCATCCTTTTCTTGTTTGGCTAAATAAATCTTGCAAATTTAAGGTTGCTCCAACTCATTAATTCCACTGTAGGCCCTACTGGTGTAAACAACTGATTAGCAGACTTACAAAAACATCAATAACAAACACATTAACAACGAAACTCTCAACTGTCTCGCTATTTATCGCCAGAGTCAAGGGTGCAGCTTTTTCCTCTTCCCAGTCTCCAGTCATGAAGCCACCATGTCAATGTGTCACCATTTGAAATGTATTGAATTACGCTGGCGTAACGAACTAAAAAAAAAACAGTCCAGGAAAAATATACTCCTGAACTGCTTTTTTTTTTCTTTCTGAGGCAAGTACTTGGCAGTATTATTATCCCGCGAAAAATGCACTCTCACGTTTAAGAGGGGAAAAACATTCAGCACAGGGACTTTGTCCTTTTCCTAGGAAAAAAGAACACCCTTACATATTATATACTACTTCTGTCTTTCTCATGCAGACAGAAAATAAAAATTCCGTGGATCCCATTCAATAGAGGCCAAAAGGTAAAAGATCTTTAATAGGATGTTTTGATTGTTTTCAGACAATCATAATTTCAAAGTGTGCGAAAAGGATTTTAAAAATAAAATAAAATGCTATGGCTGCAGTCACAAATAAAAGTTCATTGATTATCTGTGCAGCGATTTTTTATTCTTTCTCATTTCCTTTTTGTTCTGCTTTTGTTTGTACATCACTGTTTGGATTAATTGTTGTCGTTGAATTCTAAATGTAATTATATGATGAATACAATCTTTGTCCATCCATTATAAGCTTTGCTACCCATTTGATAGTTTCGTTTATAGCTCGACATGTATAGACTACATAAGTTCTCTCATTTTCATTCATTTTATTATCTTGGGCATGAAAACACAACTATTCACAATTACTGCTGTTTTCATGATTTCACGTGAGTTGATTGTGAGTTAACATCCATCGTAATGGAGACAAATCACTCCTACGGTTCTAAACACTAATTCCACAACTCTCAGACTGTTGTATTGAGTACTCGTGTATTCATCAGACTGTCCAGCTTCGCTAACTGGAGGCTTGTAAAACAGTGATAGAAGTTAACCAATCAAATACAATAGGGATAAACAAGACAGCGGGCCGTGGTAAAATGCTGCCGTTTTCGACCGGGTAAAATCAAAACAGAGATTGTAAAGGAAATCAAAAACACCAATAGATCTAAGGAAAGATGGAGGAAGCTAAAAGAGTGCAGCTTTACATTATGTTTGTGTGTATGTATTTTAGCCTCCTACAAACTGACTTGTTATACATTTAATTTTCTCGTGGAAAATATAAGACTTTACTTAATTTGACAATAACACTGCTTTCCTCCTCCACCACCCAGTACTGCTACTATTACTGCTACTACCACTACTAAATCTACTTCTCCTTCTTCTTCTTCTTCTTCTTCTACTCCTACCACTGCTGTAGCTGCTGCTGCTACTACTACTACTACTACTAATACTACTACTTCCACTACAGGTGCTGCTGCTGTTGCTGCAGTCAACATCAACCATTACTACAGTTTCTGCTTAATTTCTTCGGTTCATACACCCATTCTACCTTTCCTTTCTGTTTTCAATAGAAGTACATATAGCTGTGCGGTTTTTGTTTTTTCTTGTAGTAGCAGAAGCAGTAGCAATAGCAGAGATAATAGTGCCTATGGTAGTGGTCATGCATTCAAATCAATGACAGTAAAAGACATGGTAGCAACAGCAGCAGCAGTAGTAGTGTAGTGGTAGTAGTAGTAGGTGTTGTTGTTTTTGTTGTTGTCATCGTCGCTGTCGTCTTCGTCGTCGTTTTTTTATGCAGCAACAGCAGTAGTAGTAGTAGAAACAGAGTGGTGGGTGTGGTGGAGCGACGACGGTAGTCATGGTGCCAGTACACGATTCATATTGTGTCTTTTGGGATGGTCAGTAAACATTTACTGACACTGAACTTGATGCAACAGCTCATGCAGCATATGATTTCTGTGGCGGAAAATAGTTTTGGTTCCAGACCTGTAACGCAGCTGGGACCTTTTCTCCTATTTGGATTATATTAGCCTTTGGAGCTACCCTCTGAACCTAAAGTTTTAGCTTTCACCCAGACATATATCAGATTGAAGCTCATTGTGTGGCCCAACTTTTAAGACTGACCCAACCCCAGCAAGCCCATTGAAATTTTGAGTTTGGTTGCTATTTGTAAACACACCTTACCTTTTTAACTGGCCAAGGCCGAACCCCTTCTCTTCCGCCTGAGCACACCCTTGACTTGACAGTCCCAGCCCAGGGCTAAACAGTGCTTAGCAAAATAAACTAAATGGACAAAGTTTCTCATCGAATCAAAATTTGCCCCATGGAGCCCTTATTACTGGAAACAGAGCATGCCGAAAGAAGGAAAGAGGGATGTCAAATATAACCCCTAAGTGGTAGGACCCAATAGTGAAAGTAGGACCCAACAATGAAAGTAGAGTTACATGGATCCAATTGTGAAAATAGATTTACAGGCCTTTCGTATCCCCCCACTGAAGGGAAGTCACTCTATGACGTCATGTTTGCAGATCTAATAATGCCGTTGTCTTCCACGTCACTTTAACCTCTTCAGTCCAACAGAACATGGAGAAGGTGAGTTTTTCTCAGGAGGGCAGGGGCGTAGCGTAATGGTAGTCAAATAGTCATTGACTACCGCTTAGAAAAAGAACATCAATTCTCATAAAATGTTTACAAAAACAACTTACCAAAAAATATTGAAATAAATGCCAGTGCTCATAACTCATTATTAATTCGCCGCCTTGTAACATACTAAGCCTCAGCCCTCTCCAAAAAGAAGAAAAAACGCTGCACAAATCGCTTGAAATGTTTATCACATTAGTGGTACTTGCACCCTGACTGAGCCCCAGTTCAGCTAGCCAAGTAGTCATTTTGGATTTTGACTACATAGGTTAACTCGCCGGCAGCTCCTCTTCTACTATATTATGCGACAAAATTAGCTCTTTAACCCAGACTGAGCCTCAGCAACACCCGCGAGCAGTGTTAGAATTTCCATGCCTATAGGCAAAATACTAAATGCCTACGGAGGAGAAACGAGGCCGTAAAGAAAGAAGTCAGATGAATGACTTCCCCTGTTTTCATTCACCAACTTGGAATTGGGCCATGTGGGTTAGCTAATGCCTGTGTGTTTTCTTGTCTGGGTGCTTATAGGCTAGACTAGATAGATCTAGGTCTAAAGTCTAGATCTATACCCTGAAACTGTATCATTTTTGGCAAGATGGACTTAATGAAACTCCTAGAATATTTGGCTGTTTGCCTGCCAGTTCTTCTTAGCGACATGCGACGAATAAAAGACACTCAATTGTGAGGTAAGCCAGACACCATAAATAAAAAAAAAACCAATGTCTAATGTTCTTTGCTGCGGAGGCAAAGTTGATCAAAGAATTATCTTTTTTTTTTTTTTCGACACCGTCCTCAAGTATTTTGCCCACATGCCCTCCGTATCTGTAAGGAGTAAACACTAGGTCAAAACTGTTGCTGTTACTGTTGTTGTGGGTATTGTTGTCGCCGTTGTCATTGCTTAATAATGCAGCATTCGTGGTTTAGATGGTAAAGCATATCTTTGCTATATAATACTACTTTGTTTCATACATGATACCGCGTCTCTACTTAGTGTGAATATAGTGTGACGTTGAGGTAAAATGCCTACCGTTCGCCTAGCACTGTGCAAATTTGCCTACCAGGTTTCGACCCCCGCGCTACGCCCCTGCAGGAGGATGCTTTTTGCCCTTTATAGTGAAGGTGTTATTTGCCTTGATGTGATGTTCTTTTCCTAGGAAAAAAAAACAACACCCTAGGATAGTTTTTCTTGAGGAAAATAAAATACTGGGAGTATTTTGTATCAGGAAGGGAATTTTTTTTTTTTTGCCTACACCGATAACGACTGGTGGCTGTAAAGAGTTTTACCGGACTATTAGAAAAAAAGTACTTTAAAAACTTTGAAAGTACAGACTGGACATTTTCTCAATTCAGCCTACTCCTCCATTCCCCCTGAATCTCTTTCAATCTTTTCATCCATGTCTTTGTCTCTTCATGAGCGTGTCTCTCGTCCTCCAGCCTGGAATCCTTATAGCTCGGGACCCTGGGTGTTCCCAAAGAAAGAAAAAGGCAATGGGATGAAGAGAAGAGATGAGAAGAGAACAGAAGAGATAAAACGCGGGGAAATGGGATCTCAGCCTTGAGCCATGGTTTTTCTGGGGGTGGGGTTGTGATGGCTGAGGTAGTCACTACTATCACTGCCCGGGTGTCGCCTTTCCAAATGCCTTAGTTTACGAACTTATGCCCATATGCATAATCCTTGCGTTAACTAACTACTGTTAACACTGCTATGCTTTGGGGGTGCGTTAACTAACGTAAGGATTATGCATACGGCCACTGAGCTCTGCTCTGCATGTTATCGTCTACGTAAATTTGATTTCTCTGTGAAACAGGTCATAAACTGTTTTTGTAACAGTTGTGAGCTAATTTCACCTTGTCTCATAATACATGACACGTCAGAGTCACAGTTAAGTGTGAACTGCAATCACACACCAGCCAATCAAATCACGTTCCCTGGCGTGTTTAAATATTATGTTGAATATCATCTTGAACGTAAAGTGAAGCGATCATTTGAATCATTTCTGACTTGATAGACCGTCGGTGGTCATCGAAGCAACTTTTGTCAATGTAATAATTTCGGCATAATATGGTGAAAACCTGCATGTATTTGGTAAGTATTGCCTGTCTTGGTTGTTGGTTCTTTGGCCAGAAAGGTTGCGTTGCTCATAGTGTGGAAGCTTCATAAATCTAAATTTAATACCATTTTGTACTTTTGCTCACTTCTCATTGGAAATTGTACTCAATTTCTGTTCTCAGAATCCAATGAAGCCTCTCTGATATAATAAAATATTGACACTGTTAATAAATGTATCAGACTGAGAATCCTCCAGCTTGCAACGTCTGACCTTTCTTTTGCCACTACCCACTTACGATATGTATAACAGTTTAAGGGGAGGATTTCCATATGTGTACCATCCTGCATTATGCAGCGAAAAACAGGATTGTAAGATTTGAAAACACACTTTTCTTTTTTTGTGTAACCCCACCAAAAAAACCCTCCTCTTTTATACCAACCCCATTAAAATCATCCTTTTTCAGTCTCTTTAGTCAGATACAATATGGAAATCCTTCCTCATCCTTGGGCCACTGCTTAAGGTGGATGTAGAGCTAATTACCTATATGGCGTCAGTGTAGACAAAGCGGTGCAGACAGATGGGAAGGATTTCCATATGTGCGCCATCCTAAAAATTTAAATATGCTCTTGACCCGTATCGATCAACATACTAAAGACATTACTTTGATGGGGCTGATCTAACAAAAGAACGGCTTGGTTTTATGTGGGGATACACAAAGAAACAAAGAAAAGTGATCGTTTTCAAATCTTGAAATCTGGTTTTTCCCTACATTTTGTAGGTGTAGAATGGCCCGCATATGGAAATCCTTCCAAAAATTCGTTTTCAGTGTGCCGTGAAGACCAAATGCAGTCTGTCTGCTTGACTTGATATAAGCACCATTACAGATCAAACGGGGGGAATTCCAAATGAGACGCATACCTCTTGCTCCTGTATCGACGGGCGTTAGGGTTAAGGGTAGGGTTAGGGTTAGGATTAGCTTTTGGATTGTAATGGTAAGCATAAGCTCCGGTTAGGGATGTGAGACTCCCGAGCAATTCTTCCTCAGGGTTCGATCTCCACTCAGTCACCATTGGCTGTGAAGCGCCTTTGGAAATCCTTCCGATCAAATATCTAAACTTATCTTCATAAGCAAGCAATCCGTTGTCAGTTCGCCAGCAGTAGAAGTGACCTTACAAATTTTGAACAGAAAAGAAAACAAGTTGCGCAGGTCATATCAATCGGGCAATATGGCACAGTAGTACTCCCATCGACATCTTCAATTACAACACTGGCAATACTGTTTACTGCCCAAGAGAATTAAAACCATCTGCTTACTCACTCATGAAATGTCGAAGTGCTTCACCCCTAGCATTTTTTGACTCTCTGTCATGAAGCATAGCTAGTATTGGTCTACTCCAGCTTTAGTCCCCACCACTGTACTCATCGATTCTAAGCCTGATTGGCATCAGCTGTGGTTCATATTAATTCTTGTGGTGCTATGATAGAATTAATTCTGTCTGCTTGGTTGGTCCATTTGAATGCGGCAATAGAATAAAACCTCATCTCCTTGCTGAGTCCCGAGTGTGACGGCTGAAATTTGCGGCCCCATGTCAGGATTAGCTTTCAAAGCCGTGGAATTAAGTCAGACTGTCGCAGTCGCATTGAATATGGCTTGGGGCGCAACTATCTTGGATTTGACAAAGAAAACTTGCAAGGGTGCCAAATGGTGTGTATTTCTCAGTGAGTGGCATACTTTTTCACTCCTTTCTCTTCTGATATTGTCTAGATCTTGCTAAGAACAGTCCATTACTTTTAGATTGATCTAGAAATGTTTCTATCCATTATTTTGTGGCAGAAATTTATCACCAAACGATAACTGACACTCTTGCCAACTGGTGGAAACAATGATGCCGACACTTGGATGTGCGCGCTTAAGAATTCGCTTGAGAAAAGAATCATAAATCAGTGCTTAGTGCACTAAAATCTGACAGGTTTTATTTCTGATATCAAATGACACTTGTAACTAGCTTATCAATAAAATGCTCAGAAATACAAGACAAATTATTCTAAATGAAAAACAAAGTACCCAGTTCCAGTTAGCAGCCATCTTGTCTTGTCACACCAATAGTAATAGGCATGACTATCCCCCTGAGTAATTTAGCGTTGAAGACTTTGGTTCAGGGAATGCAGAATGATTAAAATTTGTCGGAAAATTTTAGTCTGATCTGAAAACAGGACATTTTAATAAGCAAGTGACAAAAAACAAGACAAAGCAACTATTTTTGAACAGAGACAGTTGATTTCTGAACATTGTCATCATCTGCTGTTAACCCTGTTTATGGTTTGAAACTTCTTTCTGACACCCTGACCTCATTATTGCTTCATCCATTATGCCATCATTGTTACAAGCTGGCAAAACTAGTGCAGTTTTCACTGTCTCTTGAACCATAACAGATGTTGCAAGGAGGCATATTGTTTTCACATATTGTTTTATTGGTGCAATAGAAGTGCTGTTTTTTCATTTTTTTAATTTCATATTTTATTTAGTTTACACTGCTGTGGTGCATTAACAATAATTATTCCATGATGAAGTCAGAATTGTTTTTGAGATAATGATAATCATTCTACTATTGTCAAAGTTAATCGATAGGTACTGACGTTGTGATGGTCTTACGGAAATCGCCTAGAAGCAAACTGATAGATCATACATACAAACTAGATTTAAGACTTTTTAACTTAGCTCTGTATCTTATTGCAGATGGAAAATAATTCAAAACATGCATGTCACTTATTTGTCTGTGATTAGATAACACAAAATATTTCCACTGATGGCATCTGCAGCCTCCAAGAAATACTAAATAAACCCAAGGAAATACCAAACACAGCAGGGACAGAAATGTTCCTTAGCATATGTTGTGGACATCAATGTATCAGTGTGTCACAGTCAAAATATAAGATTGTGCATTTAAATAATCAGCCACTCTCTCTTCAGTCAAATTTCATCATCTGACCATAATTGTTGCACTATTCCTGCATTTTTTTTTGTTTCAGGTGCATTTTCTCACCTGTGTTGTTCTGGCATTGTCCTCCTGGAAACTATTTGATTGTGAAGATGTGAGTACAATTTTAGAAAAGCTGCTCTATTTTGTGTGAATTATTGTTGGGAAATTGAAACTTGAAATTGCTGAACTTGCAGTCAATTGGAGGGCATTGTGACTGTGCACCATGTGTGGAGGAGGATTCTAGAAGCCTTGGAGTTGTGTATTTGATTCTTTGAGTCGGTAGTGACTAGCTATGACTTCATTATAATCTTAAGTGTAATTTTGTGTATCTATATGTACATATTATAGATGCAAACTATAAACTTCGTATAGCAGTATAAAACATTTTCGGAAAGATTTCCGTATGCAACAACCCGGAAGTAAGAACATACTAAAGAGGGATTATTTTGATGGGGCTGGTATAAAAAAGTGGGGCATGGTTTTTTGTGGGGGAAATAAAGAAAGAAAGAAAGAAAGAAAAACGGCAAGTAAGTTTGCTTCTTCAATATTGCGTGCTTGCGGGCTTTCATGTTATGGCATATGATGATGATAACATAATGATACACATTTGAAATGGTCTGTGAATATCTGAAAGAGAAAAACACCATACATAATATTAGTACATGCACAATGTGGATTAGAACCTGTGACCGCCAAGTCCTTAGTCTGCGGTATAGCCGATATCACCAAATGACAAGTTGTAGGTGAGTGGAAATTTGGTGGTCATATACTAAAATTAAAAAATAGCGCCATATTAATGAGTGCACATGCTTTGTTTCATGAATATAAATGTAAAAACAGGTAGAAATGTTTGTTACAGTCAGGATTTTATATCCTGAAGTATTATCAGAGCGCATGTGATTTACATCTTGAATTCCCGTGACCTCTCGCAATAACCTCGAAATATGCAAATTTTAAGGTCAAAAAATACAAAAGTAGGATCCGGGTATATAAACAAAACAAAATACCATAATATCCAGGATTCCAAGCTATTTTCAAGGGCGTATCAGTCGAGGCGAGCGTAAAAAATAGGTTGGATCCATATAGATACATATAGTGCCAGGGGGGCTCCGCCCCCCTGCGACCCCCCGCAAACGAAAAAATATCTATCATTGTTCCGGCCAGGGAATAAGTGAAACTTTTGGGTCTTACCTCGTATTGAATGAGGTCGGCAAAATGGCGTCCCTGGAGGCCGCCGAATCACCAGTTCGCCTAATTAAATTGGATTTATTACAAAGATTTTGAACCAAGCACCTTTTTAGTTCAATTACAGTAAGTATTGATTTGGACACCAAACCTCTAGAAATATATTTTGCGTGTGTAGGTGTTTTAGTTAAAATTTGGCTGGTTGTTGCATGCGGAAATCTTCCCACATTTTCTGCCATGGGGTTAATTTAACCTATTTCCATTTTTCTGCTATTTTATTACATAAAGATGTACATTACCGTGTTAGTGAACACTTATAAATCTAGTAACATTAATATAATATTAACTCTACAACAGGACCTCACAATTCAGATTCCAGCAAACCCTTCCATAAATTGTGTGTGTGTCTGGGGTTTCACAATTACCTTTAGTCCAAACATCACAATGAATGTGTTAATGACTAGTATTAGACCTGGTTGTTATAAGCTTGGTTTATATATTAGCTTCCTTCCTCCCCTCTTTCATTCCCAAGTTGTTGCACACTTGATATTCCCAACCTTATTCCTCCCTCCATTCAGTCCTCTCTATATCTTCACAAGTATGGCTGAGGTTGTAAGCACCATTTGCCATACGCTACATACCGATGTGATGCTCCCCTCAAATCCACAAAGTTGCTCAACCGTATCATAGAGAATGAAGCAACTGTCTGTAAATGAGGCGTCACATTCATAGTGTAGCTTAGAGTTTGATAGAATTACGCCCCTATGCGCTGCCAGCAACAATATTAGTGTCATATTTCACCAGGTCTTCTTCGTTCTTCCACTTCCTCCACCCTACCTTAATATATGGTGCATGTTTTTCTTATTCCTGCATACTTATCACTTTTCTCAGGCCCCATTGGTGAGCAGGACACGGCTATGGATAGACAGTCTTGCCTACAGTGGCACCAGCTATTGGCTAGAGCTGGAGCGCAGCATGAGGTTTTCAAAAAACAGGGTTCTCAAATTGGATGGATGTTGTGCTGCTCCTTGGAGCTTTGTGCTGCCACAGGCAACCCTAAAATCAGGTGAGCTTAACATCACCGCAACGGTTCTGATGAGAGATCTGCTCTATAAGTCCTCTTTCAATATATATTATATACATATTGTTCATCTTGATGTGAGGAGGCGTCTATCCTATATGACAAAGTTGGAATTGTGATCTTCTTACACATCAAAAAAGGCAACTTTTATTTACCGATGCTGAGGGTCCTTTCTTATTTTTTGTAAGATATATTTTTTTTTGTTTTTGCATTTTGTGTAACAATGTTTGACTAAGTTTTCTAAAGCTGAATATGTGGCTAATAGGAATAAAGTAGCACTTTCAGCTTGATCATTCTAAAGACACCCCATAGGTGACAAGAGCATTTATGTGTTAGTTACTATACGCTTGGTGACTACAGCCTGAGGCGCAGATAAGTAATAAACTCAGCAACATTTAGCTGAATGATCTGTAATAGTTAATGCTTAGAAGGATGAACCAAAGTAATTAATCCTTAGAAGATGAACCAGGGTAGGAAACGTAAACTGATATCCTTGTGTGGATTTTGTTACAGATAGAGAGTTGAGAGAAAACCTGGGCACAACTGCTCTGCCTGTCCAGTCTTCATTGTTGGTGAACAACTACTTGATCAGCCAGCAGGAGCTGTGGAAGTGCATGAGATTTACACACTGCTGTGTGCTTCAATCAGATGAATTTTGTGCTCCCCACCTAGTCTCCGTAAGGTAAGTCAAATGTCCTTTGGATCAAGCAAACGTTGCAGATTCTAACCTTAGGTTTATACATTGTTAAATGTCTTGCAGCCACACAAACTGAGGTTTTAAGTTGCTTTCTGACTTCATCAGGTTATTAGTTTGACATGTAAACTGAGAACATCAGTACTGTGTGTTGAGGAACTGTTCATCCTTATTTTTTCACAAGGTTTTATTATGTATCATATCATATTTGGTAAAAGAAATGTGGTCATCTCACATAGCAAGGAGTCGTCCACCCCCATGAAAAGGAAATATTCTAAGAATCGTAATTTAAGAATAAATTTTCACATCAAAACCATTCGAGTTTTCCTCACACAAAAAAAATAATAAAAAAGTATCTACAATTAACAAGCCACTCATAAAGCCAATACTTTTGGGTACCGGCATGACTTTCTGTAACAAAGATTTGATATCAGATTGCTCCAGTCACCTTTAGTACTGATACATCAGTTCTTGGACAAGGAACATAAACCTGATTTTGACCAGCTGCAAGACAAATGTACTTCTTCTATATACCATGAACTAAAGTCGTACTCTAGCTGTCTGTCATTAGTTAATTGGGTGCTTATGATAGATTAAATGTATGGCAGCTATTATTATTTTAGGTTTTGTCCAGTTCTCTGAAAGCTATTTCATGAATCTGACAGCGATGCTAGTCATGGAAACAATCCCCTAAAGAAGCCACACTCTGGCTTTTAGTATAGGAACTCAAGATTTGGTTCTTCTCAAAGTCAGAACATCTCAAATGCAGGTTTTGCACTTTGAAAATCCCCTGACAGTTTTGAAATCATAGGTGAATAAGTGTGGTCGGAATTGTTCAGGCAAAATGAACAAGGAAATTTCATCCAATAATTTAATTATTCTCAAAAAGGTGGAATATTGCTGTAATAGGGTTGAAATTTGATAAAACCCAGCCTGAAAAAAGACAAATAGCCAGTCAGTTTCATAAATGAAAACAGATCTGATTTGGTGAGGACCCCGACGTTTTGCAGCCTTGCAGGGATCATGGTTACCTTCACTGCAGTGCTTGACAGGCAAAGTTTCTTGACTTTGCCCCAAACACCTAGAACACGTAGTCCGTGCTGATGTATAAAGTTCATTCCTTAAGTTTAGCTTGAGGCAAGGTTTGCTTGAAGTTTGTTCCCAATTTAATGTGGTTTCTGATTGCCGTGTATTAGCATTATTGAAACTCGTGTAACAATTCAGTACCATACAAATGTAAGAATTCTATAAGGGATTAAGTTTCATGATGTTAATAGACTTGCATACCATCTCCTCTTCTCCTGAACCTATTTTGAAAAATAAAATTTGTACATCAGTATGACATGTTGAGGAACTAATGCAGCTGTCTTTTGTTATTTTTTCATTATCAAAGCTTTTACGTTGTTGCATGTGTTGTATAGGTTTGATGTTGTATCTCTGTGTTTATTTGTCTCTGCTGTTTGACTTTTTCAAATGACCCGTTTTCACATCAGTGCTGTCCGTTTCGCTCTCCATCAAAATCTACTAGAGCACTATTTAATCATATCCCCTCCTCTCCTGCCCACGCAGTCCCTAGCCTAATCAAGAGCTGCAGTATGACCGTTATACACACCTGCGTTCCCATCAGTCTCTCCAGAAGGTCCTAGCCTATGCCTATTGGGGCATCTTGATGTGACTAAAGGATATACAGTAATAAATGAGGAACATTGGAACTACTTTCCCATCACCCAGATATTTTCTGTTTAGAAAATGCATGGAAAGACCAGCCTGGCTGACAGGCTTCAAACTGAACGTACATTTTAGATCAAAATCCCTTGCAAATTTACTATTCAGTTATCGCATTTTTAGAATAGCTTGCAAATTGCATAAGCTTTTCTTGGTTTATGGAATTAGGAATGATGATCAATATCCAACAGTTCATTGTGCCAAATTTCTACTCAATATATTTGTAATCAGCATTTTTTGAGTCTGTAACAAAGGGGTTTTGTAGATTTATAACTTTATACACAGGTATATTTTGTCTCTCTGATCCTACAGGAATGAGAGTTGCCATGGAGAAAAAGTCATCCAGGCTCATTCAAAGATTTTTGACAACTATGGTGAAAAGTGGAACAACAGACTTGGCCATGTCACAGACAGCAAGGGTGAGCAACAGTTTCATGCAAGGTTTCACACGGAGCAGCAGGAAAAATTTACTCCACTAGAGGGTAGCCTAGAGGACAATGGACATGAAAGAGATCAAGAAGAAGATGAGGGGGAAGAGATAGTCATAGCCGGACAAACGAACAGCCAGAGGGAATGGCGGACCAGGTTTTACACAGACCAATTGGGGCAGCTTGCTCTGCCGGATGTTAGCATGGAAAGGAATGGACATAATGGAGATCAACAGAACTACAGGACTTTCTGTGATGTAAGTAAATGCTATTGTCTCCAAATGTACTGTCTGGCTTAGATTCCCTATCTTACTGGCTGTTTCTGGTAACAGTTTCATAGCTCTGGTAAGACTTAATCTGATTCCCGTATCTTGCAAGTGGAGTGAGTTTATCCATATTAATATATTATATAAATATATCCATATTACGGAGATGACTGTCTAGCAAATTCCCTGTAATCTACATACCAAATAGTATTTTAATGTTAACCTGGTGTTCATCCATGACCCTGACGTACCTTCAAGCTGTACACATGTGTATCTTCTGTAAAGTGTTACAGAATATCATCCTTGTTTATTTCTTAAGTAATAGTAGTAATAATGAAGTCTATACGTTTCTAATCCAGGCTGATGACCGCTCACGTGACTTCACACTCTTACTCAAGTAGGCCTGATCACTGTATGACTTTCTCAGCTCCCTGGGGAGCATACAGTGCTGCTATTTTGGAGTGATTGAGCAGTAACCGTCTAATTTATGATCTGATCTTAAAAATTTAATGTTGATCTCTTTCCACAGATTACAAAAAGATGCCAACTTCACAATGGCAGCACATTTTTTGGTGATGTCAGCCTTCAGCATCAACACATGCAGAGGGGGAGGGCAAATACATCATCCCTAGTTCTGCTCTCCCCCAGTATATCTTCAAGTTTTCCATGCCCCCTTATCTACATATACCTATCCTGCATGCTCTTGGTTATTGAAATGGACTGCACACTAAGGTATGTGAAAGATAATCAAACTTATTTATTTTAAAAGGATTGTGCATAGTCTGTCATTCTCAACTTGGAATATAATCTACATTTTCTCATTTGAAGAGTGTTTTTCAAAAACGCAGTAAGTGCACTTTTGTTGTTTAGCTCTTCCTCTAAATTTTGACACAAAGAAAAATGCCCCTCAAGCAGTCAGCCTTTGAGAACTCAGGCAGTGTTTATCTGTCTCTGCTGTTTGACCTTTTCAAATGACCCACTTTCACATTAACGCTGTCTGTTTTGCTCTCCATCAAAATGTATTACAGCACCATTTCCTCATATCCCCATCTCTCCTGCCCATGCAGTCCCCAGCCTAATCAAGAGCTGCAATATGACCATTATACACACCCGCGTTCCCATCAGTCTCTCCAGTAGGTCCTAGCCTATGCCCATTGGGACATCATGATGTGACTAATGGATATATACAGTAATAGATCAGGAACATTGGAACTACTTTCCCATCACCCAGATATTTTCTGTTTAGAAAATGCATGGAAATACCAGCCTGGCTGACAGGCTTCAGGCTGAACGTACATTTTGGATCAAAATCCCTTGCAAATTTACTATTCAGTTATCGCATATTTATAATAACTTGCAAACTGCATAGGCTTTTCTTGGTTTATGGAATTAGGAATGATGACCAATGTCCAATAGTTCATTGCGCCAAATTTCTACTCAATATATTTCTACCCAGCATTTTGAGTCTGTATGTAACAAAGGGGTTTTGTTGTAGATTTATAAGTTTACATAGGTATATTTTGTCTCTCTGGTCCTACAGGAATGAGAGTGGCCATGAAGAAAAAGGCATGCAGGCCAGCCAAAGATCTTCGACAACTATGGCGAACAGTGGAACAACAGACTTGACCATGTCACAGACAGCAAGGGTGAGCAACAGTCTCACGCAAGGCTTCACACGGAGCAGCAGGAAAAAATTTACTCCACTAGAGAGTAGCCTAGAGGACAATGGACATAAGGGAAATCAAGAGGAAGATGAGGGGGAAGAGATAGTCATAGCCGGACAAATGAACAGCCAGAGGGAATGGCGGACCAGGTTCTACACAGACCAATTGGGGCAGCTTGCTCTGCCGGAGGTTAGCTTGAAAAGGAATGGACATGATAGAGATCAACAGGACCACAGGACTTTCTGTGATGTAAGTCAATTCTATTAATAGTCTCCAAATATACTGTCTGGCTTAGATCCCCTTACTGGCTGCTTCCGCTAACAGTTTCATTGCTTTGGTAAGACTTCATCTGATTCCCTCATCTTGCAAGTGGAGCGAGTTTATCCATATTAGTATATATAACATTTCCATATTACAGAGATGTTGACTGTCCAGCAAATTCCTTGTAACCTACATGCCAAATTTTATTTTAATATGTAAACCTGGTGTTCATCCATGACCCTGACGTACCTTCATGCTGTACCCATGTGTGTCTTCTGTAAAGTGTTACAGAATATTATCCTTGTTTATTTCTGGTTGAAGTTATTGTAATAATAATGCAGTTTATAAGTTTCGTATCCAGGCTGATGACCGCTNAGTCATAGCCGGACAAATGAACAGCCAGAGGGAATGGCGGACCAGGTTCTACACAGACCAATTGGGGCAGCTTGCTCTGCCGGAGGTTAGCATGGAAAGGAATGGACATGATGGAGATCAACAGGACCACAGGACTTTCTGTGATGTAAGTAAATGCTACTGTCTCCAAATATACTGCCTGGGTTAGATTCCCTATCTTACTGGCTGTTTCTGCTATGTTTCATTGCTCTGGTAAGACTTCATCTGATTCCCTCATCTTGCAAGTGGAGTGAGTTTATCCATATTAAAATATATAATATATCCATATTACAGAGATGTTGACTGTCCAGCAAATTCCTTGTAATCTACATGCCAAATTTTATTTTAATATGCTAAACTGGTGTTTATCTATGACCCTGACATACCTTTAAGCTGTACACACGTGTGTCTTCTTTAAAGTGTTACAGAATATTATCCTGGTTTATTCTGGTTTAAGTAATAGTAATAATAATGCAGTTTATAAGTTTCGTATCCAGGCTGATGATCGCTCACGTGACTTCACTCTTATTATTCAAGTAGGCTTGATCACTGTATGACTTTCTCAGCTCCCTGGAGAACATACAGTGCTACTATTATTTTGGAGTGATTGAGCAGTAACCATCTAATTTATGATCTTATTTAAATCTAATCTTGGTCTCTTTCCACAGATTACAAAAAGATGCCAACTTCACAATGGCAGCACATTTTTTGGTGATGTCAGCCTTCAGCATGAACACATGCAGAGGGGGAGGGCAAACACATCATCCCTAGTTGTGCTCTCCCCCAGTATATCTTCCAAGTTTTCCATGCCTCCTTACCTACATATACCTATCCTGCATGCTCTTGGTTATTGAAATGGATTGCACACCAAGGTATGTGAAAGATAATCAGACGTTTATTTCAAGAGGATTGTAGATACGTCATTCTCAACTTAGAATATAATCTATATTTTCTCATTTGAAGTGTTTTTCAAAAACGCAGTAAGTGTACTTTTGTTGTTTAGCTCTTCCTCCAAATTTTGACACAAAGAAAAATGTCCCTCAGCCAGTCAGCCTTTGAGAACTTAGGCAGTGAAGCAGATTACCTAATATTTCAGGCCTTTTCACTCAGTAAACAGGGCAACCTTACCCATCTAGCAACAACCACAAATTGTATACTTCAGTGGCTAAACCTCATCTCTTCTGAGTTTACACATGTATTTGCACTTATCTAAGCCTTTGAAATTAAAATCCACCCCCCCTCCCCATGGTCATGTTTTCTGATTTTATATGGACTATCTAAAATTGCATATTTTTATGCCAGGTGCTATTGGCATCTTCATACCTCTACATACTACCCAATGTCCATCAAACCTGAAGCAACGGTCAAATGTTAGAATGAAATGGCACAGTCAATGAACGCCTATTTATTCACGATTGTTCCAGTTGTAGTTATCAAAAAGCTGATAACGGAGAGAAATCTGGAACTTTGCTTTATGGGGTGCAATTGTAGTTTCAAAGTCCATTAAAGGTTCATATGCCCTCACATTTAACAATCTGTGAATTCGTTTGATATCTTGCCTGAAAAATAAGCATGCAGGCTTACAATGCTCTGCATATGTTGCATGTGAATTGCTGGCTTTCTCACTTACTTGTTCTTTGTTTCTTTGTTTCTTTGGGTTTTTTTTGTTTGTTTCTTTCTTTCTTTCTTTCTCTCTTTCTTTCTTTCTTTTGTTTCTCTGTCTTTATGTATTTGTCTCTAAAATTTTCTTCTCCCAACCAGATTTGAGTGTTTCTCTCTTTTTTGTGAAAATTACCTATTTTCGATCTCTTATCAAGATTTCAACTAATTTTATGTTGTTATATTTCAGTGACAGCTGACTGTGAAACAACAGGCTTCTCCAGCAACTTCATCAGCATCAGCATCACCACCATTGTCTGCACAGCAGCAATTCAAGGGACAGATAGCGACATCTTTAACTAGCAACATCATGCTGTCCAGCCCCAGATTATCATCTTTGGCATTGACATAATCATCTTTGGCAGTGACATAATCATCTTCAGCAGTGAGATTATCATCTCCAGCAGCAACATTATCATTTTCAGCATTGAAGTCAGCAGCTTCAGCAGCAACATTCCTTACAATGAAATCTGCAGGCGCTAGGCCTGTCTTCACAACCTCTGAACTTTTTTTGTGGTGATGGTGGGAGGGTGGGAGAGAATGAACGAGGGGGGATTGGTGGATATGGCTGGGGGAGGGGGAAGAGAGATCTTGAACTATGATGCCTGATGTAAGGATACTTTTCCATATACTGTATGCCACATTTCCTACAATAGTCATTGGAGTATCCAGTGTTGGAGTTCTTATGAAACATGGGTTTTATTGCTGAGTTTTTTTATTTTTAATCTGATAAACAATAGGCAGGCCTATGAAGTCCGTTATGTCTTGGAAATTATGGTTCTTCAGGAATTTTAATCAGTTTTATGAATTTAACAGGCTTCATTTTTACTACAAGTTCTAGCTCTTTTGGAAACTTCTTTTATATTTAGCCCGTGACATTCCACAGTCTCTGATAGATTGCTCTGTAATTGTGGTGAGAGCAACTTTTGTGGCTCTGGCAGATAACAAGTGTGGAATCACATTCCTGTTCTGCTGATTTTGGGCTGAGGCAGATACTGTGCATGAGGTTATAGCTGCTCTGGTGAGGTCTGATCTTCTGTAGCCACACATGACTAGCGGCGGTTCCTTGTGTGTTTCTGTTGTTCAGTTTAATCTTGTCCCCATGTTTCCGTGTTGTGGCGTGGTTTCAGACAGGAGTACAGCCCCGCTGGCGCATGCTGTGGTTATTAAGAAAGTCCCTAGATGGTCTACTTCTCTTGGCCGGCAGGGCTCGGTGCGAGGTTGGAAACCCATAAACTTTAAGGAAAATCAGACTAAGATGTTGCATTATCTGCTGTGCAAAGGGAAAATTTTGCAGAGCAGAGCTGGATGATGGACTTCGCAATCCAGATATTAAGAGGCTATAATGTCATGTAGAGACAGGATTGATTCTTACACAGTGATACTGACTTTTCAGAGGGACACATAATAATTTAACTTCTATCTGCATGTATTAGTAGTCTCATATATTGAAGAATGTGAAATGATTTTCCTTCAGGATTTCAAGCAGGTGTCATGGGTTAACAGGGGCAGATTTTACCACCATTCTCAGTTTTTCTAGAAGCTTCTTGATATTTAGCAGGAGCATTCTGCACTTCCTGATTGTCTACTATTTTATTATTGCTAGATCTTTAGATCTTGGATTTGTTTTGTTCCTCTGTCTTCAAGCATTCTGTTTTACTTCCATTCATGAAATGCTTGCTTTCTGCTGTGGATATATTTAATCTCAGTGCATTCTTGCTTTTTCCTTGGAGCTTGCAATTATGCAAATTCAATAGAGAAATGATATGCTGCTAGCTGGTAATATTCATCAGACATTTCTTAAGTTTCTGCTTGTTCTGTATCTATGCATTACATAGGCACTCTACACTTTGCCCTCTTCTTTATACTTATTACTAGTAGAGAATTAATTTACTGCTTGCTGGTTATATTCATTAGACATTTCTCTGCCTTTTTTTCTTTTCTTACATCTTATTTTACATTTACACTAATTTCTCAAGAATAAATGGAAAAAATTATCCTGGAAGTGACTGAAAATGAATGCTTTGAGAAGCACTAGCTATGTGTCTGTGTAGATGTAGGAGAGGAGCTAAAAATAGTTTTGTCATGTACTGAGTGCCAGAAGAAGCTTCACACTCTTGGGCCTGTGCATCAGGCTGTCCATCCCGATATATCGTATTTAATGCTGTAGGTCATATGAACTGGCTGACTTGAGCCTGTTTGTATCTGTTGTTGTACCTTCATATAGACACCCTCCAGGAGATGCCACTAGTCAGGTAATCCTGCTACAAGAGATGGTCACAGAGGATCAAGACATCATTTAGCATCGTGACTTCCAGTTCACACAGTCAAGTGTTTATGGAGACATGCCAACATCCTTGACTGCTTTTTTGGGGGTGTATGGAGCCTTGACACAACCATTCAGACTTGTTGTTGTCCAGCTTACCTGTGAGATGTTTCAGATCTACAGCTCTGGCATCAAATGCGATGATGGATGGGAGCAATTAGTGGAAGTGATGCATGTACAAGGATTCTAGAGAACAGGCATGACATTAGCAAGACAAGAGTGCGCTACAGATGAAATGCTTCTTTTTTTTCCACAGATACTGTGGAGGATGTAGTGGCCCCCAGTATTTGAGGCACTTTTCATGACAAAAGGGTTGGCTCTAATCATTTTTCTGCCAGACATGTATCTAGCTTATCCTCATTGCATGCTATTCTGCATGTAAATACACATTGTGTACAATTGACATCACACCTAGCTAACTTAATAGCTTTTCTTTTTCCATTTCTAATTTTTATTTACCATATTCTTGAGTCAGCTGCTTCTGCTTGATCCTGTCTAATGTATCTAAAGGTGGCATTTCTACTTGATCCTGTCTATTCCATTTATCACAAGATGGTGTAATGGTCAAGACTTTTATTCATGATAGCCCATTTCAACTTCCTGTAGACCAGTGGTGTAGAACTCACTCCTGTTCTGCCATTTTGGCATTGAGGCAGATACTGTGCATGTTATAGCTGCTCTGGTGAGATCTGATCTTCTGTAGCCACACATGACCAGTGGCGGTATATCCTTGTGTGTTTCTGTTGTCCAGTTCAGTCTTATTCCTGTTTCTGTGTTGTGGTGTTATTTTGGACAGGAGTACAGCCCCCGCTAGCTAGTACTGTGGTTGTTAAAAAAGTCCCTAGAGGGTCTAATTCTCTTGGCTGGCATGGCTTGTTTGCAAGGTTGGAAGCCCATAAACTTTAAGGAAAACCAGACTATGAGGTGACTTCATCTGCTAGGCAAAGGGAACGTTTTGCTGAGCTTGACCATGGACTTCACAATCCAGATAGTAAGAGGCTAAAATGTCATGTACATCTTTTGTTCATCACTACTGGTACCTTCTTAGGTTCAAGGGGAATTGTATTGATCCTGAATACATATTATGACAAATGTTCACTTCCTATAGACCTGTGAAATAGTCACATTCCTGTTTTGCTGATTTTGGGCTGGAGGCAAGAACTGTGCTTGAAGTTATAGCTGCTCTGGTGAGGTCTGATCTTCTGTAGCCACACATGACCATTGGCGGTATATCCTTGTGTGTTTCTGTTGTCCAGTTTAATCTTGTTCCCATGTTTCTATGTTGTGGCGTTACACAGAACAGGAGTACAGCCCCCACTAGCAAATGCTGTGGTTATTAAGAAAGTCCCTAGAGGGTCGAATTCTCTTGGCCAGCGTGGCATGGTGCAAGGTCGGAGGCCCATAAACTTTAAGGAAAATCAGACGAAGAACTCACATTATCTGCTGAGCAAAGGGTTTTGCACAGAAGGAAAAGTAGACTTCGCAGTCCAGATATCAACAGGTCATAATGTCATGTACATATGGGAGTGATTGGTTCAATTTCTCAAATATTTCAGTCAGGATAATTCGGTATTTATTTCGGTGCAGGTGAAATACATAGAGGGACCTAGATGCCTGCAGAGAGATGTGGACTGGCGGGTATTTTTTTTCCCCTTTTTATGAAAGAGTGGAGGTTGGGAAAAGGAGACAGCTTTTTATTGTCAAGAATTTTAAGCTATAGTCTGACTAGATGATTAGAATTTCTTGAATATAAGGGGTTCTGAAGAAGTGTTGATACATAAAGCTTTGTGTTTAAACTGGCTTACTTCTTTTGACCCTTAACTTCTGTAGGAAATGTGGCATTCAGTTTATTGTTTTTTCTTTCATCTGTTTATTGTATTCTACCTCACCATGCATTTTCTGTGGTCAGATTTAGAAGAGTAAATGAGGCTGGGACAGTGGGAAGGTGCACATGGCAAGCAAATGTGTTTAGGACTTCCTTCTCCAGATTCTGTCACTTAAAAGCAGTTTTGTCCATAAATTTAGTCCACATTATCATGGAACTGCAGTTTACTATGCCTAGAGATTCCTGCATATCTTTCCGGTGATGCTGTTTAGGAATAGGTATGGGTTGATATTTTACAGAAATATAGTGGAAGCAAGAACACGTGCCTAAATCAAGCTATCTCAAAGCCTTGAAGATGTAGTCCTTAAAGTCAGGCTACCTCAGATCACAGATTAAATCAGGCCAACTGAAGTTGCACAGATGTCTTGCATTGGTGGTCCATGAAGTGGGCCACCCAGGTCACACAAATGTCTTGCATTGGTTGAACTTAGAAGTCAAACCACCTCAAATTTTACAGATGCCTTACATTGGTGGCTCTTAGAAGTCAGGCCACCTCAGGTTAAATATATGTCTTGTATTGGTGGTTGTCAAAGTGATTTTGAAAGAATTGATATGGACCATGCATACGACTGTAGGCATTACAGTTTGCATCTTGGCATATGTGTCATTTACAAGACAGTGTACAATATATGGACAATGTATATAGTTTGAAAGAAGTTTAGCATTTCATTTGCTTTGAATGTATTATTTCTTTACATGAATTTGCATTTCTTAAGTGTTCCTCGTGCGGGGTCCGGGCCCTATAAACAGAGATGTATCTTGATCACATACCCCTCTGTTTATAGGGGGAGTAGAATGTCCCCGTTACCACCTGCTAGCAGGAAGTAAAAGCCCTTCTATTAGCAGGCAGACTTTGGGTACTCATTTTTTTTTAATATCAGTTGATTTAATTTGCCATACATTTTTGCCAAACAATTCTCCCTGCACATTGTTACGAAAGAGATTGCTGAACTGTGGTGTTTGTTAAACGAAAGTACTTGCAAGACTGAACATTAGCGTGAATAAGAAGTAAAACTTTAAGACAGCTTCGGCTTGTGTTCAGTATAGATGATGTCAACTATGCTTGTTCGTCATAGACAATGAACTGAAGTGTAACTATTTCAGTGCTACAGAAGTTACCCGCTTCCACAGAGTCCTACTTTGTGAGCATTTCAGTCAAATTTTCCCTTAGCTAACTTTTAGGGAGAGTGGTACAGTCCTGTCAGTTTCACTAAAAGCAAATTATCGAATGTGGCCGTAGCTTAAAACTTCAGATGAAAACCTGCATTCCTTCCAGTGTTTTTGTTCCTCACACCCCAGATGTTTTTTTTTTCACCAGTGTTCACAGTCTTGTTTATGATGTTGGGAAGCCAGGCTTTAAATTATGGATGGATCTCGCAACCTTGAATCTGATACTCTGAGAAAACCAGCATTACCTTGTAATGGTTTGGTCGCATTATTCATAAAGAGATTTGACAACAGAATATAAAGTCTCATCTACAGTATATGGCCTTAACACTCGTGTACCACGCGCCAGTGTTGGGTCCAAATTTACAGCCCCTCTGTGTGCCTGTGTCACAAAAGTACAACTGAGCTATACCACAAGTTATCGTAAGAGAGGCCTTGGGATTGAAAGGATAATTAACTTGACAATGAACTGGCACACAAATGTCAATTTATAGTTTGGCTTCCCAACACCACCTATTTGCAGATACACTGAAACCTCGTTATACCGCCAAGTAAGGGGCGAACAGAAAAATGGCGGTATAACGAGAATGGCGGTACAACGAAAATACCATGTAGAATCAGGGAAATAAGTATTTTACCAACATTGGACTGGCTAACATGTCTAAAATAATGCAGTTATCTACTTTTAAAACAATAGAGTTAAATTAAAAACAAGAACTAAGGATTGGAAGCGTATAGTATGTGTCAAGTTGGAGAATGATAAGAAAAGAAGTTGACACATTACGTATCCGGGTCGGAGAATCACACGCGCGCTAGGCCTACGTCATAGATCAATGTGTGCTGTTTGCATCGTATCCCGCGACCGGTGCGAACCAGTTGAAGCATCACCTCGCACGCGCTTACGTTCGTTCGCAAACTCTCTAGGCCTATTGAGAGAGAGGAGTTTGAACTGTGACCCGCCTTTCCCACTGCGTACCCCATCAGTAGGCCTATCAGGACTTCGGATTGGTGTTTCAGTAACAAGCACAGACTGTGGCGCCAAGTGATGTTCCGTCTGTTAGCTGGATTTAGGTAGAGGTGGGGAGTGGGGAGTGGGGGTTAAATTTACGTTGGCGGTATAACGAGCAATATTTACTATACTCAAGTTATGAATGTAACAGTTAAACTGTTGGCGGATGGCGGATGGCGGTATAACGAGATTTTTAGTGACTTTGTATAGGTGTCAGATCCGTTCCACGGCGAAAAGCTGGCGGTATGCGGGAATGGCGGTATAACGGGTGGCGGTATAGCGAGATTTCACTGTACTTCATGACTGACGAATGTAATGATGTTGCATTTAATTACCATTTCCTACTATAGAGGCTCTCACAGGATTTATTTTCATGATCCTCTGTTCTGCTTTTTTTTTGTTTATTTGTTTGGTGTATTGGTATTAAAATCTGGCTTATTTGAATGCTTGTTCTACCAATCTCATCAATTAAAGCAAATTTATATTAAATTTGTCATTAATTTCCTGCAGCATTGTGAAATAAAAGTCAGTTATCCAGCACTGCCACCTTTTGAATACAAGATGCATAATGAACTCTGGGTTAGACCATATTTAGGAGTAGGCCTATTAAGTTATGAAGACGGGCCAAAATTTGGCTGGGTATGAATTCATAATAGGCTGGATAAAATTAAGACACAACATAGTTTGATTTGGAGTCCAGCTGAGATGTATGTCACGCTGTCACAGCAGAGGTTAATTTGAAGTCAACTTTTGATTTTTAAGGCATGAGTTCATGGCACAGGTTAAATTAAAACCCATCCTTGATGTATGTTATCAGATCACATCACAGGTTAAATTGCAATCCAGATATTTGATTTAAGGTATGGGGTCATGACAGATTAAATTGAAGTCCATCTTTGTATGTTATCAGATCACAGCACACGTTAATTTGAAGTCCATCATTGATGATTATCATTAGGTCACAGAACAGGTTTATTTGGCGTCCATTTTTGATGCAATCTCATCACAGATCATTAATTTGAAGACCCATTTATATCTGTTACACAATCAGAGCACGGCTTAATTTGAAGTCTAGCTTTGATTTTTACTCTCAGATCACATAATTTAATTTTAAGTGCAGCTATGATGGTTATGAAATCACAGCAATTGCTAATTTGAAATCCAGTTATGATGCAGCCTGGTAGAGAGGGTGTCTGGAAAAACTTTATTACATGGTAGGGGATTCCCATCTCTGACTTGCTAATCTTAACGAACCTGAGAGGATAGAACCATTCTGACAAGGTGACAATATGTTGTTGATCAGCGTGGCTATAGAGTTATGGTGCAGTATGGAACAGTATCAAGTGGTCATGGGTTAAATTCCCATAGTGGTGGTAACGTTAATGAAAGCAATCAAGATTTCGTTAATGCAATTGTAAATGATAATCTGGCTGTAGGCAGATGGCAAAAGACCTCTTGCTTTAAAGGGAGCTGAGAAAATTACAAAAGTGATCTAGCCGGACATAAACGGATATTTGCCTTGATACAAGACCAGTATTTTTTGCAGTGTTATTATCATTATTCATTATTACCTGTCACCTTTTGTCCAGTTCCAGTTTTTGCAAGCTTATGAAATTCAGATTGTGAGCCCACTATTTTGTGCAAATCTGAGTCACATGTCATTCTGTTTGGGTGATCAGTGGAATGTGTAGCTCTTGCTTTGTGCATGACAGTGTAAATTAACTTTTACCTAAGAGTTCACCACCAAACTTTGAGTAGTTTTTAATATTTTTTATGGTCTAATTTGTCATGGCATAGCAGTGATTCTCAGGAACAGCATTCATCTGATAGCTTCTTTATACTCATATACCACTTTGCACTGACTTCACATATTGTCTGGGTTGATGTATGAGGTCAACAGATTAGGTCAGATGCACATTTGGTATAATTGTAGAATACCGCCCATCTTGATAAGTTTCAGAATTTATGAAGGAAGAACGAGTTACAGGCACTTGCTCTCTACATGGCAATAAACAGGTTATTGGTGGTTCCATTTGGTTTTTGGCATCTGTGAGCGGGGCAAATCACTCATTTTGTACAACCCAATTAATCCGCTAATATATATAATATCCCCCTTTTTGGAGGCCCTGCCAGCCAGTTTCAGGGTGTAGAAATATGTGAAATGATCTGTGATCTAAATAAAGCATCCAATTTTAAAGTTTCAGATACAGTTTGAGCCTTCTAGATAAAACAGTGTGTAGGCCTATGTTTTGCCTAAATAAACAATCTTGTATTAGCACGAGCTCAAAGCAGTCTGATGACAAATTTGGGACCAAATCAGAATTCGAGGTGACATTTTTCGAAAGAGATTTGTAAAACAATTTGGGCGTTTAACCCCCTTTTTCTTCCCGTTAAAAGATCGGGCAAAAGAAGTACTTTAACCTGCATGGGAGAAAATTCCCGAAATCAGTATTTGTAGAATAACACAAAATGTTAATAGGGCCAATAGAAAGAAAAAAAAATAGATTTTAAAGGCCCATTTGGCTCGAAATCTGTACTCAATACAGCTATCAACATGGACGTATTTGCTCTGTACCATTAACGACAGGCTGTCCACCAATGGGACAATCTAGACTGGAGGCAGTGTCCGATAAACAGCTCAGGCCAACTCATAATTTATTAGTAAGATTAATAAGAATGGTCGCTTGGAACTTCAAGGCTAGCAAAAAAATCTTTATGACAACCGTTCAAACGGTTAAGCCGAAAGGACCGCTAAAACGAACGGAAACTAGAATCTTTGCTTATTTTCCTATTTTCAGGCTTCTCTGCCTACACCGAAAATCGGTTTAAACCGAACAAATGTTTTTGGTCTGGCAGATTTCGTCATACCATTGGCCACTGTAGCATTATTCAGAAATCAAGTTTTTTGCCGTCCTTTGTCATTTTGAGGTCATATATCACCTTTTATGATAGACCTTATGATGGTAAGAAACGAGGTCAGTGTGCGCATCATTTTGCATCGATTCCCAATTTTGCTTCAATACCGTACGCACTGGAAGCACTGCTATCAAGTACGTTTAGGATCCCTCTGGATTAGGAGGATGGTAAATTTCCAGCTGATCGATGGTAATCACCAAAAAAAAAACCCACACAAACAGATGAAACATAGTCACATTTAAACACCGGGCCGTTCCGAATAAAATCTACTCCATAAAGGTGTATTGACGAACACGAACAGACACACACACATGCGCGCACACACACGAAATGAGACAATCAAGCTCTTTGCGTGCCTTTATTATCGGAAAATAATATTACGAGTTGATTTATTGTTTCCGAACCGAACAGCAATTCTACTGAGACTAGTTTATTCTCTACACTGCAGAGCAAAGATTCACCAAATCAGCTTACTCGGGCGTCTTTACCAGCATATCACCTGGGATGCACATACAGCTGCAAGATGTGGGTTGCTAATGTGGAATCCATATGGAAGGTGCTTAATCTCATCGTATTTTTTTTTTAAGATTTAGCTCCTAAGCTATTGTGTTGAGCGATGTTTATTTACATTTCGCATGTAATGTGTAATATCAGTTAAATATATACACAAGATACGATATTTAATATTGAATAATATATTGCTATATAATTATCAATATATATATAAGTAGTAGTACATTAATATATGATCTATATTAGTAGTATAACATTATAATATTCTAAAGATATAAATGTATAGCCGTAAATTATTCTACAGTAACGCTGGTCAGTGTGCTGCATGAAAACATTAAAAACTGAGTTAGCTGAAAATCGGGCTGTCAGCTGGAAACATGTCAAATCTACAGCACAGCATCTCAAGAGTTCTTGACCTATCTGATCTATCAGTCTGATCTGAAATTTGAAAAGTATCTGAACACATTGGTGACAGAAAAACTACCAACGCCGCAAAAATGCTGGTTTTTGCATGTGCCAAATATCACGCTTTACTCTATCTCCGTTGGTGTTATAGTCATATTACTGTCGAACCGGCTCTAAAACATACCATGGTCATCTGTGAGCAAAGTATTCTTAAAGATATTTCTGCACTGGAATTATTCAAAACCTGGACGATAAAATATTTGGTTTCCTCTTAGACCTCTGACTCGGTTACTGTTGCAACACAACAGCACAAATCGTAGAGACACCAAACCCAAACATTTTGTTTTCTTTATGGAAAAAATGGCGATAATCCTGTGTCCTCTGCTTTCTTCTGTTTAATAAAAGTCCTCATAGCTTTCTCTCGACGCTTGTCCTGAAATAAAAATTCAAGGGGAGATAATCACAAGTGCCAATGAAGTACCTGAACAAAGTATTCTTACCTTGACCTCTGTGTAGACTGACGTAACGGCTTTTGCAGACTGTTCAAAACAATGAAACTTTGTAAACAGGACAGAAAAGTACCTTGATATTCAGAAAATGCCATTGTTCCAGGACTATCAGAAGTAGTCGAGTAAACGAAATTAATGACTTAATCTGTTTCAAAGGAGAATTGAAAAATGTTAACGAGTCTACATGATTTTAAAATGTTAATGTTAATGGTTCATCAGATTTCATTTTTCAGTCTATTAAGCTTGCCTTTTTTCAACTCGGCCTAATTTCATACGTTTTCTGTTCTCACAAGTGTAAACAATGTACTGTGACATAGGTTTAAAACAGTCTTTATTTAATCAGGCCCCAGGTGTTGCAACAACACGGATCAGTTTAGTATAAACGTAGTTCAATGGATATGCAATGGGCTCGACAAAGGACTCGACAAAATGACCCAGACTAGCATAGTTGCTTGACACTTTGTGATCTGGTCTAGAATTTTTTTGTTACACATCGTATTTAAACAAACTACTGTAGATAAGTAGATAATGGTTTGATATGAATTCCGGGGGAACAAAAACTTACGTTTGGTTTAAACAGTTTCGATTTAGACAGACAAGCTTAACAATGGGAAATAGACGACGCATCTTGTTGCCTTCATTTTTGGGGGGTTTCACATTTTTGTTTTAACCATTGTCTATTGCTTTTCACAAGTTGTTTTTGTTGTTTTAATTAAATGTAAACATATATTCGTGACCGCGTGCCATACCCAAACTGCAACACAGAGTTAGCAGGTTTATAAAGAAAAGTTGAGACTGCTTAGGAATTTCAATATATTTATCTACATTTTGGTGCCTGATAGATAAATACAGCATTCCCTACTAAATGTCTTTTACTAATATAATGTCGTAAGGGAAGTGCATAAAATATTATTTGGCAGTTAGCTGGCTGCTGTTGGGTGGGTGGTTTATATGACTGGTTGGTCGATCGGTTGGTTGATTGGTTGGTTGGTTGTTTAGTTGGTTGGTCGGTCGATTGGCTGCTTGACTGGCTAGCTGGTTAATGATTCCCCTCTCCTCCTCCCCCCGAACAAAAAATAAAAGGCCCCGCATTTGTTCTTAACTTTAAATTTTGCTTAGGAGGAAATCTAAACTCTGCTCACTGCATTTCAAACTTGCTCAGAATGTAGACTAGTTAGATCACTTTCCCATTTCTCAGCCTTTTTTTTTCCTTCTATTTTTTTAACCTCATTATTACAAAAACAGTCTGCCAGTAGGGTGTATTAACGAGTCAAAAAAAAACACAAAACTGACAGCTTGGTTTTCTAGTTAGTGTTTTGTTTAAAAATAATTATCTCCAATAATCAACATAGCTTAAACTACTGTTTCCTTTACGTCTACTCTTTCTGTGTTATACTTTGTTCCATTCTCTTTTACATTAAATGTTTCAAATAATTTTGAACTAAGTAGGTCATCTAATCTGTCCCGCTAATTTATATTTATATGCTCTATTTTCATTTTTTTTTCACTGTCTCCACATGTTTATTTATCCAGCATGGCTTCTTCCCGTCCCACCTTCTGACTGAATCAATCTGTGAAGTTGGATATATTTAGAAAAGTAAGAGGACTGAGTTGCTGAAACTTAAATGGTACTTTCATTTACATTTTTTTTAAGATCACATGAAGAATGACGTTATTGATGCATCCATTATCTCTCAAAAGATCGGCATTTCTGGGCATCACGATTTTTCCTTTGCATGGTTTATTAAGACCTGATCTGATCTAGAGATAGTGAAAGGAAGCGCTATTTTACTTCAAGACCATGCTGCGGTCTGCTACACATCGTTATCAATTAATTCAATAATCAACTTTCAGGATTTATTAATGTGGCCAGATTCCTGATTCCCCCCCACCCCATTATTTTTCCAAATTTAGGCTACAGTTCTTTCTTTTCACCAGGAATTACAAAACGGCTACGCTTATAACGAACCCGGTTTTAACGACAAGAATTCTAAATCCCCGTTCCCCCTCTCTTTGTTATTGTTACAGCAGTGTTTAATTATTATCACGGACCTGGAGGAGCGAAAACCCCGACTGTTTCAGCATAACTGCCTCGCAACAGTACTAGTTTTTGTATGACTACTATGACCAATGTGATTTGACAGCTACTGTGTCTGTGAAACCAAACTGAAATAATAGTATATTTTCGGCTCCCGTTTTGACTCCTACGGCACAGTCCCAATAACCAATAGATAAACAAGATCTTGGATTCGGAACGTTTGCCTGCGGCAAGCTTCCTACAGTGTTTTACATAGGCCATCGTATGATGTTTAGACGGTGTTTGCATTTTCATGTAACTACTATACGCGGACCGTTTAAGGCGAGAATATACTGGAGCTGAGCGTTTCACGACGTACGTTTCAGCACACTGTCTGCTACTATCGACTAGGATAGTCCATTTTTTTTTTTTTAATCAATTAGGTTTCTGCAACCTTGATATCCCTCAACATCTCGAGATAGTCTTTTTTACAGAGAGAGTAAGGTCCTTTTGGTTGTAAACAGAAGGCCAAGATGTAGATTAAATTCATCCTTTCATTCACCGGTCTACAACTACAAAGGCGTTTGGTTTGTTTGCTACACTTCGGCTATTGGTGAGCCGTCGCGAACAAGCAACATCGAACGGCCCTGGCGCTAGACGTCTGTATGGAGTTATTTGAACATGCAATCACCGCTGAAATGACATACGACAGCCCAGATAAAACACTGTGCGAGGCCTGCCGTGGCAACAATTCCGAATCTAAGTCTGTGATCTCAAAGCGCAAACCTGAAATAAGCTGCCAAACAACATTAGTCAAGTAGTCATGCATATGAATGGTGTTATAATAATTGTAGCAACATGTTTTTTTTTCGCTCCTCAAGGACCGGTATAATAAGGCTATTTTTAACAATAACAAAGGGAGAAACGGGGATCTGGCGAGTTCTCGTTATAATCTTGGCCGTTATAAATGAGTTCCGCTGTATAATGATATATAGATCTATATTCAGTACACTGGCTCTTTAGGCCTACCACGCCGGACTTTGATCTAGATGTTCACGTAGTCGAAAGTTAACTTAGTAGTGATATTTATTAAACTACCATATTTGCCAAATCTTAAACTTTTTTTTCAAACCGGATTTCAGGAAAAACAAACGCCTCTTGGGCTCAGATGTTCGAAAGAAATTAGTCTTTATATTGCTCTGGGCTGATTTAACTTTTCTTCTCTCTGCCCACTTTTACTTTAGTTTTAACCGTAGGTTACTTAAGAAAAAATCAGGACACGTTTTTTAAAGATCAGCTCGAAACGGGAAAAGGAATCAAAGCCATCACAGCTACGAACGGAAGTGAATAAAGTACTGTTTGCTTGCCCGAATGATTCATCTGGTTAACATTGTGACGTCATGCTTGGCACTACACGTTCTGTTTGTGTTGCGATGATTGTTATGCTCCCATTTCGAAAGCCCCATTGCTTTCATTTCGTGCACGCACATTAATTACTTTTCAGTATCTTTACGATCGTGATGCTCATAATACTAAACGCACATTCTAGTTTTTACAGACGCCCAGTTGTGCGTGATTTCCACTGAATTCCGAAAATGAATGAAAAGTATCGTGTTTCTCTAAGTGTTGATACCACAAGAAGACGATTATAGCAGTTATAGGCCTACAATGCACATCCCAGGAATCCAAAGGACTGAACGGGACATGAGCTGAACAGCTCTGCGCTCACATCAATCGATGTTTCATTTTGTACTCTATTTTAAAAGAACATTTTACAGTACCTGTGTTTTGTCTTTTTTGGTCAAACAGAGCTAGCATTTGTTTCCTTTTGGAAATGGTGTGTTGTTAACAAGGGAGTCTGAAAATGGCAGATCTAGCACTATTACTGTTCTTCAGACTGTGAGATGGAACGTGTAAATCTATAATAATGCCTCAAGCTAAGCTTACTGTCCACAACCACGATGTACTTCATTCACGTCAAGTCTCCTCTTTCTTTATCACTCATTTGTGTTCATTATCACTTTAGTAAGGAGCGCATTCAGCATTGTTCAGCACGCCACAATTGCATGTTATTATGCCATCGTTATACAGTTAAAAGACAACATTAGTCATAGCCTACGAGGGAGAAGGGAATGGTACCTCGTTTCAAGCAGACCCCACGATACATGTATGTGTCGTTAAAAATTCAATGCACGCTCCCCCCCCCCCCCCCNGCCCTCCTCCTCTTTGGCTCATATTTTGTGACACTTTTTGATCATTCCTTTCATTTCATAGGTGTATACTGTATACCATATAAGGTTCTATCCAACAGTGCTCGGACTGTGCGTACAAGGCTCATAGACTTTCTTTAGGTGTTATATTCCACCATTACCTTCGAAGTACGTCAGTAAAAATTACCTTTCAAGCCTTGGAGCACCCTTGAAAGTCTTTATGTATCAACCCGTCTTGTGCCATCTGCGACTGGCTCTTCTATCGTCCTAAAACCCTTTTTCTTTGAACTGAATATTCATTTTCGGGAAGCCAGAGAAGTCCAACGATTACGGAGTAAAGGGATGACAGCTGTGATGTTAGAGGCCAAAAATTGCGGAACTGATGTCGGAATGCGCTGGTACGTTTTTATGGTGCGATACTCATTCGTTGTTGCGCCACTTCGCCGGCTGCTTCGGTCTCGGATTTTTGTGCAATAACTTCAAGATCTCCCAGTAAAAGTTACTGTTGACCGTCTGACCTGCAGACTTAACTCCATACCATTTCTTCCTCAGCAAAAAAGTGAAATTTAGGGACTAGAACTGACCACAGGGGCAATAGACATGTAGGTTGAATCGCAGATAATGCTGAACAGGTTGACACATAAAAATTTTCAGGGATGTTTCTGGTGGTGGCAACAGTGCTGGGTTGACCGTTCAGCTGGATTGTTTTGCTAACTCCTACTGGAATTATTTCGAATGTAATAGAGACAAATAAATTTTTAGACAACGCGCTTTTAATGAGCGTAGTCCAGAAAGTTTGGATCAGTATAAAAAAAATCCCAATTTAAAGGAGAGCGTTTCACAAGGGTATGCCTAATAATGAATCTTCAATTCTTTGACATTCCTTCCACAGCCATTTCATTAGCTTCACGGACAGTTGTGTGTTTTGCGACGTGATTATTCCATCTTCGTTCCTGAAAAAGCTCCATAATGTTTGACTAGCGAGGGAGTAGGCTTTGTCAATGTCATCAAAAAAAAAAAAAAATGAAAGAAAACTGTTCATGTCGTTTATTTGTTTTGGAATAAAGACATTGATGGAGGAGAAATGAAACGGGATGGATAAAAGAACGGACGAGCGACACTTCGATAATAAACTGAACAAATCAGCGAACGGACGGACGGACGGACGAACGGACGGATGCACGGATGGACGGACGGATGGATGGATTAGCAGATGGATGAATGACTGAACAACGACAGATTTACGAACAATTAGACCGACAATGGATTAATTGATGAATAATTAATAATCAGATGAATAGATGTTACACGGATTGGCCGATTAATGGGTTTGTAAAAATGTACATGTAAATGGATGAGTGCGTGCGTGGGTGAGTGTTTCATTAAAATCACCTACAATCACTAATTGTTGAGTGTCTCTTGCCACACTCAAGTGGGTATCTGTAGAAGACATCTCTTTTAAAGGGCATTATTACTGTACCCTGACGAGGACTTCAAATCGCTGTCGGGCTGTAGCCGCTCCCTTCCCCATAGCATTTGTTTCAGCGTCTTCCGGAACCTCGAGCTCATCTTAAGATACATGAAAATGTTGACGCTGGCGTTAACTGACTCTGCCACAAAGCCGAAAGACCACGAGATCTGGTTGGCGTTGGTGTAGCGTCCGTTCTTGGTGAACTCCGGTACCATTGACATGACCAATTGATTGACTGTGTTGGGCGTGAAGCAGACAATGAAAATAGCTGAGATGAGGGATACCATTTTTCCAACCCTTTTATTCCGATTCGAAACAGTTGGCATGGCATTTCCTGGGTGATTCCCAGCTACTGTTGCAACCGTTGTTTCACGCCATTTGGTTTTACTTTTTAGGCTGAAGACGAGGATGACAGCACATATGCTGACGCTTAAAAACGAGGTCACGGACAAAAAGACGCCCACGCCGAAAGCCACATTATCAATTTGAAAACGGTCAGGGATGAAGGATAGTCCGACGTATGTTCGATTTCTCGATGGGTCAAATTTCTTAGCCAGTCTGCTTGTGTAATAGGTTGGAGCGACGCTGGAGAACATGACAATAAAAGTTACGATAATGTAAATCAGAGATCTCTTTGGCGTGATAATGGATCTGAAAGTCAGGGGGCGTGTTATACAAAGACATCTTTCAAATGATGCGAAAGCCAGGATCCAGCTTGAAGCCCTAGCCAAGGACAGCCGAGGTAGCCCCGCCGTCAGATAAACGACATCCGTTGGAGCGAAGGGCAAATCGAGATTCTTGAAAAGCGGGTTGAAGCAAATGCTCAACCAGGATGCAAATATCACTACTCCCAAATCAGCAATGGCCATGCCTGTTAAAGTAACGTTAATGGCGTCCTGAAATCCCATCTTAACAAAGACCAGGATGTTCACGATGTTGGCGAAAATCCCAAAAGCACTGACCAGCTGGCACAAGATGGCCATGTTGATAATAATAATTATTTGTCTTACTTCATTACTAACCAAATCACTTTTCTTTAGGTTTGGGTCGTTCGCAGTGTTTTCAGCTTCAATGGTGCCATTATCAGCCTCACATGTGTGGACTGTGAGATTGCCTAAAGGCTCACAATCAATATCCATTGAAGTATTATTGAACCAGGTCGCATTCATAAACACACTTGTGATATTTTCGATGATGTCGTCGTACTCTTGCGTTGTCACATCCATTGTTGTTGTATAGAGTCGCACAGTTCTGGACGCAACTTAAGCTGTTGTTATTTTGCAATACTTCAGAGAAATTAAGCACTTATTATATTTATTGTCAATAGCTGTATTAAGATTCGAATCTACTGTCATATCCATCGAGGTATTATTGAAGTAAATTGCATTCATAGGTGTCCTTATGACATTTTCGATGATGTCGAGACTTCGTGCTGATGCATTATGATATCCGCTGTTTTGCAGTGTAGCACAGTTCTGGAAAAAAAAAGTATAGTATTACGCGCTCTTGGGCAGCAGTGTAGCACAGTTCTGAAAGCGACGTTAACTTACTGCTATTTCGCGAATCCTAGGAGAAAATGTAAGTAAAAATCTTATTCATTGTCAATAGCTGTGTTAAGATTCAGATCTACTGTCAAACGAAATAGTTAATGTAGATTTGCCCGTCGTAATTCCTCGTAGACAACTGGGTTCATCTGCTCAGATGGAAAACAGATTAGCCTACATGAAACATGCAGCCGTGAACCTGCGAAATTTAATAGAATTGTTCTCAATCCACATGGCATGTACAAAAGATTAACATTTACATATATGCCACGACCGCCTCAGTCACTCACGAAAGAGTAGTGGCATCTCATGCGTGTTTGATATTTATACCCTATGATCCGGTTCACTTTCGCTACGGCTAATGAACTCTTTCACGAAACCTAACAATAAATCAATTAAGGATCTGGACTGAAAATTCCCCGTGCTTTGAACAGCTTTTCACACAAACAATACCAATGGCGCATGTTGTAAAAACAGGACACACTCTTAAAGAACATTTCCGCTGATCTAGAAAGCTGAGGATATAGAGCTGTAGTGCCACAGGTTTAATTTAATCCATTAGCCATCTATTCCCTATGGAGTGCGGGTTAGAAGCAGGGGCGAAGACTGACCTTTTTGATGAGATAATCGCAGTCGGAAACAGATGACGCAGTGGATCTTGGGGAGACTTACCTCAAAAAGAAAATATCTTTGTCTTCTAGGTGCCAGAATTTCATCTTGTCGGTTGCTGACTGAGCGCCTTATTTTGGAATTTGGTTACATATTATTATATAAATTTCATACAAAATTTTCTGTCTTATTTCACTGCATTTTTGTTCCATTTAATATTATTAGCCGCAATAAGTGAAGCAGGTAGACCTCATAATCAAATTGAAAGTATCATTTTCTTAAGCGCAAGTAAGAATAGGTCCGACCAAGCCTTGATATCTTTTTACTAAGTACTTGCTCTGTTAGAAGATCTCATATGGCAATCAGTGATTATCTAAAATTATACAGACCTTCGCTCCTGTTTAGAAGAATGAAGCCACAGAACATTCATGTAATGGTTTATGAAAATCTAAACACTGCACTGATTGTCTGATGAGAAACAAAAAAAAAATATATTCAATTTTTATTATATTATTATACGGAGCTTTCAAAACATATTCGTTGTTAGGGATGCTCTAACCAGTCTGCTTCTGCAATTTGAGGACTTCAAAGTCTGAAATAATCTAGATTTACAAGAGTTTACTCGTGTGAAGTTGATGAAACACTCTAATTGCAATTTAACAGGCACTGAAATCACAGAGATATTAAATGTATATTTTCGGTGAATTGAAACGGCCTTTTTTTAATTTTTCATGAGCTAGTCTGAACCTGGCTATGGTCTGGCTTATGTTACTATAATTATAATACATCAGCCGCGTATGAAGGCGCTTAATGTGAAAGTCGGGTTATGACGATACGTTTTGCGAGTCCTGGCGGACAAATTCTTATGTATTTTTGTCATATAATATATTAGGAGTGTTAATACAAAAAACACAAACATTAGAAGCATTTCTATATCCTCTGCCTCTTGGAATTTTTTTTTCGGTTTAAATCATAGTACATCTCTCACTTGAAATAAATCAGTGCCCGCGCTAGCAGGCCCAACAAAGCCAGACCTGGGCGGGCTTGTTATTCATTATTTAATAAAACCCAGCGTGATCTTTCGGAACCCATGCTTTTGGTTGCCATACTGTGTAGTAAACTGAGGCGGACGAAAGCCTTTTCTTTACCCATTTCTTCGTATCATGAATGATTTGGAATGAGCTATTTACACAAGATGATTTAGCAAGTATTGTGTCCGAATTATTTTCAAACCACTGAAAATGACATTTTGCACAAGTTGTCTGTGCCATTCTCTCATTATAAATTAGCTGTGTATTATTATTTGAACTAGGACGAACTCGATATACACACGTATAATAATATACTGAACGCCATTAGAACGTCTCCATTATTTTCGTGATGATCATTCAGGTACAAAATGCCTTTCATTACTACCATCATGACTCCATCATTCCTAGCACAGCAATCCCATTTTCATAGTCATCTTATCGATATCATTGATTAAAAAAGAAAACCATTGAATTACAAAAATTTAGAATGCATGAGAAGAGAAAGTGAGATTAAATTAAATAAATGCGTAAATAAAAAGAAAACCTAAGAAAACTGATCGAAAAAAAAAAAAGCCGTCTGATCAGGAGTCGAATCTATGAGCCTACGAATGTCGCTGGGATCTCTACCGACTGAACAGACGGTAGAACTTGGCCACAAATTCGAGTCGATTATCTTTATCATCATCATCACCTACATCACCTCCACCGTCACTACTATCCTTGTGGACCAGAATGTTGTCTCTGGGCAATGATCATCACGGAATACAGGATATCTTCTAATGGAATACGGTTCTGGTTGCGGCGCGTTAATCGCCCGGGGAGATGAGTAGGGCTTCTAAACGTTAGTTAGAATTGCTGTACATCGGAAGTTGGAGCTCGGCAACAATGACTGTTTCAAACTAGAACTTTTTATCAACGACCTTGTGTCGGAGGGAGATGTAGCAAGAATCAAAGGTGTGCTAATAAATGAGGCAACGATACAGTGTAGCAAATATCACTTGCAAGTCAGAGCACTCTTTTCCTTTTCTAGCTCTTCCGCATCAATCGCAGCCATCTTGGCTTGCTTAGGAATATATACTTCCGTTCCTTAGAATTTCCGAGGGACCGCCCACACAATAAAAGGACCGCCCCTTTCCTTCCCCGCAGTTTGACTCACGACGCCTAAACATATGTAGCCCTAGCGTTCAGAATTTACATATCATTGTGCAGAAGTACTTTCACACAGGCTTACATTCCGAGTAAACAGGTGTCACAGAAACATAACTTACGGACACATGCGGTGGCCGGCTAAAGATGGCCCTGTCAAAACCGATCGAAGCAACATAGGTCTGAAATTACTGCGGCATCCAACACCACAGCGGTAGAATAATGGTTGCATTTCCCATACTCACAATGGCAAAGAGTGACCATGAGTCCTCGTTTGTTAAACTTTCATACCTTCATTCCAAGAAAAGTGCGTTTTTCAAGAGCACTGAACTGAATTATGCGAAATTCTCATTTTAATCACAACAGAAATGAAACTCACTATGGACTCTATGTTGGGGAATTTGCAGCTAAACCGTTTGACTATCAACTGAAAAGAAATGAAATTGAAATAACAAAAATCTCAATCGGTTAACGACTATGATAAACAGCAAGCCAACATCCAACTTAAGTCGAATAGAATACAGTACAATGCAATAAATTTATGATATGACTGTAGTCTTATGCAGGGGCGTAGCGTCCATGTAATCTATGAATCTGAGATTACCAGTTCAAAATAGCCATTATACATTCATTATATAGTTTCCATCTAATACACTAATGCTAATTAATTTCTACAATGTTCAAATACCTTTATCGTTTTACATGTATTACACTTGCGTACCATTTACAAGCGTTGGCGTATAATCTTGTCAACACTACTTAAGTTTTTTGCAGTACTAATCTGTGACCCGGTACTCGTCTCGCAGATTCTCCAGCCCCATACGCACAGTGTATTGCATTCGAAGGAAACGTCAATAGAAAAACCATTTAAAAAAAAGAGGTCAGTAATCTGAGAGAAAAATTTGATTATCCTCTTCGCAGACTGTATTCCCACCCCACTCCCCCCATTTTTTTTTTTGACGTGCCGCGAACGACGTCAAGAACTCAGTGCCAGTTTTTATCAAACGGGAGCCAAATCACAACCGAAAAAGTACCAAAATATAGCACCGAACGGCGGCCTGGGTCAAGATTTGACATAAGATCAGAAATTAATGACGACATATGTTTGTAATGGATATACACTGATATTATACTTAACATAAACATTTTTTATTTCTACAGATATTAGAGCAATGTAAGATCTGACCTATAAATGGAAACATTTTTTTAGATTGATCCTTAATTCGTGCTCATCTGGCGACAGAAGTACCGGTACCAAGCAGTTTGATAGAAGTACACGTAAACTAAATGTGTTTCTAAAAGAAATTAGTAACTATTGATGTATAGTTGGTTAGAGTTAAAAATGAACCAAAGGGTCAATCAGTTATTTGAGAACTACGTACTTTAAATATAGCCAAAAATCTGATAATTGGTTCCGAGAGAACCAAATTTGGCAACCCTGTTCCAGAGTTTTTTCTTCCTTTTATTTTTCTCCCGAGGACTAGAGATAACAGCACCGTAAACACTAAAATATTGCAGAGCTCATGGTGATCACAATAGCATTAGTTCATTTTGCTTAAACATGAATAATTTCTAAGACCATTAACCTTACAGCTTCTTTTAGTGGGAGCAAGAAAAGAGACCTCAATACCATTTACATTAAGTGTCTCGTCCTGCTCTGTTTGATTGGTGTCAACGCTTCTTGATGACAACTTTATTATGATACTGTACATGATATTTTTACATCATTTTGAATACCCTACTTTGAGGTGACGGTCTTGAGGGAGACTGGAAGCTTTTAATTTTTTTGTCTTATTTTTACACGAATACCGACTGGTTTTAGGCGAATTTGCGGGTGTATTTGTTTTGCAATAGAAGAAAGACATGGATCAGTCAAGAAGTTAGCAGTCTGATGTAAGTGGTATGGATGCTCAGTAAGCTAATTTATAAAGACATGACTGTGGGAAAGAAATTTATAAACAATACAAACATTTTGAGCAAACGAAAAATAAATGTATCTATATCTTGCCCGCCCCCCCCCCCCCCCCCCCCCNCAATGCTGGTTAGATGTAAGTGCTAGATTACCAAAAAAATCACCCTCGCTACGCCCCTGGTTCCGACACCACTCGTCAAAAAAGGTATACACAAGTTTATTACTGCGCAAGAAAGTCTAANGTCTTATGTATCGCTTGAAATTATCACGTCTTGTGAATGGGATGTTTCCGAATCTCGATTGTTCGCAAATTGCAGGTCGCCCGTTTCTCAGGTCCTCGCTTTGTTGTGCTGGTACAAAAAGAAATAATTTGCAGCTAGAAAATCTTTGTTTGACTCTTCATAGTTTCATTGCATTACCATAATAACTAATGGTAGGCCACTGTTTCATTCTTTCTTTGCTCCCCGTCCATAAACTCGGTCGTGTCTTTCGATTTGTAGTAAGGAACGAAAATATGTGCATTATATTGACAAAACGATCATATTCTGTGTTGTCGATAGACTACTTCAGATGATAAATCTGAATTCTTTGAAACTCGCAAACTACAATGTTATAAAAGCCTCTGCAGTCTGGTAACCACCTGAAATACGTTGTATAATGAACAAATTCCAATCTCCTTTCTATTTTTACGAAGTCATAAAAATAATCATTGCTAGCGTGTTCACGTTCCAACGAAAATCCCAGATAAATCTACTAATGTACTCTACCAAAGCTGAAAAACAAATTTCAGTTAAATACAGTCACGTTGAGTCCGATCTTGTCCCTAGTATACTGCTCAAAAGTGCAAATTGAGTACTAACTCACCTCCACTTCTCTTTATCAAACCTTCAGCATATCGACTATTTAACCCATGTAAACATCGGACTTGGAAAACGTGGAACTTTGAAAAAAAAAAACCACCAGTGTGGTCCTAGTCAGACAGAATGATATTTGTAACACAGAAACATGGCAGTTTTTCTACGAATACAGTAGATCTACTGCATAATTTCCACACAATATTCCTGGGGTGTAATACAGTATATGTCCACAGCCAAAGAATTTTACCTCTAACTAAATTTCTAGCACTGACGTTGTAACTCACGTATACTTACTTTTTTGGTCATAAATTGAACAAATATTGTTCGTTAGGACACTGGTTCGGAAGTTTGTTCTCCGTAAGCAATGGGTTAACGTTTTTCTCAAATACGTCCGCAGAGAGAAGCTTTACTACAGAAATGTTCCCTGGAGTGAAGGGAAATTGGATAACTGACGTCCCTTTCATTTCAAGTGACAGAATGTCGTTGTCACACGAAACCGTGCATGACAATAAAAGCACTCATGGATCACGGGGTTCGTCACCAATATCCGGTTTTCATCCAATGAACTCTGCTGTCTTAATAAACAAAGGCAGGGACTTAAGCGGCTAATGTTCCGTTCACTGATTGGTTCTTCACACTGCCAGCTTGAATGTTATGGCGAAGTCCAGTCCAGTGTTTCGCGACTCGAGGGCTCGCAAGGCCCATCCTCTGCTTTCAGTTACCAATACCTAATGGGGAATCACTCTCAGAACTGTCTCTTCACACTTGGTGGCGCTGACGTTCTGTAGTGTATTATATTATCCATTTGACGTGATGCAAATCGTGAGAGTCATGCAAAGAATTTGCAGGAAGACGCAATTCAACGATCAAACAAAGGTTCGTTTTAAAACAAACACACACATAGCAGGAATATTTTGTTTACTACTTGAACATCGTAGGATAACAAAATAAGCATTGATTTACCTCCCTTTCCCAAATTGTCCACGTCATAATATGAAAGTAATATAAATAGATGAGGCTAGAATTATAGGCTCCAAGCTCCTCAACACAACCAATAGTAACCCCAACATTGCATTTTGAAAGGCGTCTTTATTTTAAAGAAAGTTTCTGCGTTGTCTGTTGGGTGAACCCTTCGAATCGTCAGCTTTGTTCAATTAGCCTAAGCTCTCAGGTGCCCTATGTACATTTGAAGACTATCCTGGTATTGTATTAAGTTCTGGGTAGAATTTTGATACAACATACATTTACTCGTGCTTCCGCTTAATGAATGTATCATAATATGTGCTCATTTCGAACTAAATGACTTGTGCACGTTCTTGAAATGTAAGAGATCAATAGAAGTTTTGCGTCGTCAGCTGGGGAACAGAAACATTAAGGATAGAGTTACTGAGCAGTGAAACGAAAAGGTAGAGACTATTGTATAGTAAAGAAAATCTGTGTTGTTTATCGCTTTAATTTCAATGTACGATGAAGGGAAACATACCTCTAAACATATTGACAGGAATATTATAGATGGTAAAGTGAAACAGATCAGTTGTTTTCAGTCTTATTTCTCATTATGGTATTTTGTTTTTAACCCATAACGATCAAACTAAAAATTATCCTGTCATGTACAAAGGGCAACCCTGTTGCCGTCTACCGCCTCTGGCAGTCGGTCATGCTGTGCTACGATAACGTGTGATATCATTAACGTTTGGTCAATGCTATGTTCTAATTGGTTGTATGATACCAGAGCACAAAGGAGAGAGTACGTGGAGGATGCTGAAAAGTGCCAGTAGTGGTATTATGTAACACCTCTTTAGAAATTATCTACCGGAAGAACAAACATCTTTTCCATACGACAGTTACTGTGTTACGAAACAAACATAAAAGCATTGTTGACTCACTGACCTACTAGTACTAAGCACAACCAAATGATTATACTGTATAAGTGGCACTTCTTTGTAACGGCCAGGGCTGTGACGGGAATTTGGATCTAACGGGAAAGACAGACCGTCAACAGTAATAATAATGAATACAATCTGCGTCTTCTGCTATCAAGGTCTATTTATAAAATAGTCCCTTTATATCCGAGTTCCATTACACGCATATACAAAACTCGTATAATACTGCTCTTGATTTTGCTGAACGCAGAGACAAATCGCTTCATAAGCCCTAATCATCTTAGTGGAACATCCTATATGATTGTCAAACGTGTTTGAAATGATACTTGCAAGGAGGGTTTTTCAGCAAAATTCTTTTCTCATTTACATCCCCCAATATCTGTCATATTATACGCTGCGTCATATCCATAGGAAATTCGATACTGAGAATCTGATAATTAAATATGAATTTCTTGCATTGTTGATTTTTCGTACCTTGAGAGCTATCGCAGAGTCACATGGTAAACTCGCGGCACGTCACGTAGTGTCTTGCATTCAGTTGGTAAATGAGGACTCTTCGATCCTCTGTTCTCTCGGAAATGGACATTTTCCTACATCCTGTCCTCACTGAGGACTTCTGATACCCTAAATGACATTCCGTGACCAGAATGTTTACAATAGTTAAGGCATGTATCTCAACAAAGGCTCGGTCTACGTGTTTTGTTCCATGTTACCCTAGTTGTATTTGTTAGAAAACTGAAGGATGCTTTAAACCCACACTGTTATTTATACTTGGACACGCTTAAGACGAAGTGAATAGAACTCGCTAAATCATTTCGTATTAAACATAGTTCAGTTCATTCACGATAAGGACTAACGGTCTCCCGTTCGGTCTAGTTCATAGCATGGTAACCGAGATCATAGTCGCCCTTGTCTGGATTTTACTGCTTTAGTTACCTGATAAAATGGGGGTAGCTTCATGGGAGGAGACGGAAGGGCTGATTTATTGCAACTGAGAATGACTGGGATTTAATTTTAAAAAATGTGTGGTAAAGGATGAAAAGACATGTTTTCGGATTAACCTTTCTCTCATATTGCAATAGTCATAACAAAGTATAATCATGGTTTAAGCAAATATCATGAATCGCAGAGTTTCATTACATCCAAAGGTTTGAATTAAGCGTTCTCGTAATAAACATGTTCTCATGTTCTTTTCATTCAATTCATGGTTTGAGCTTTGCTGGACTCTACTTCTGGAAACTGGTAGCCTCAATCCACCTATTATCTTTAAAGTTAAACAGGCTCCTCCTCATTATTCCCAAGTTTCGACTGAATGCAGGTCACCGCAAAAGACCAGCATAGTGTTCCGATACCACCTCATTATCTTAAAGTTAAACAGTTCCTTCTCATTGCACAAAAGATTCGAATGAAGAAGAAGACTAACGAACTGCTCTACTAGACCTCATTATTCTTAAAGTAGGTTCCTTTTCATTGCTCCAGAGATTCGAATGAGCTCAGACTACCGTGCCGTGAGTCCCCTGATTGAATTCAGCGAGTGAAAAAATAGCTTATAATGTGACGTACTAGATCGTAGCTTGGGGGCAATACCCTAATAAACACCAAAATCTAAATTTCGAAGAAGTAAAAAAACTCATTTTCATGAAACTGCACCTCGCAAAGCGATTCATTGCACGTAAGTTTTACTGGTGGAAGATGTGTAATCTATGACAGCGTTCAGTCCACTGCACTGAGTTGGAACTTACCGATCCACAGTCAAGAATAGGTTTAATCGGTTTTTATCATGGGTATTGTCGGTACAAAAGTCTGACACCAGCTTATGTTGAGAAAGAACACAAGCTTTCTCATTGGTGATATTTTGTGGACTGAAGTGTCTGAAAAAATGCGTGTAACCTTCTGATATATGCTCCAAGCCGTGAATTACATATTTGCAGCTTCCTATTGTCCAAAGAAACTAATAAAGCCAGAGATAAGACATTCTGGCACAAAGTACATAACCTTTTTCAACTTATAGGCAGTCCAAAAGCCAGATTTTAGTCAGTGTGACGTTTACTGGGTTATTGCATACAAGCCACGAGGTCATCTCGGTGCGACGCTTATAATAAGTATGCTCCGGCTCACTCCATCCAAACTATAATACGAACAGTGCAGTAACTTCCAGCTGCTTTGCACTACATGCTTGGGCAGCTGAAAGAGAGGACATGGCTTTCCCATATTATTTGTCAGACTGCCGTGACACTATTTTAGACCTAAATGATAACCAAACCGATGAGTTCTTTCCCTCCGCATCTCCTGCTATTGACTGGAATCCAAAGTAGATGTCATTTCACCCGAGTTAACACAGCCTTCAGCTGAGAGATTCCATTGACCGGCCTGGACACTGTTCCTCATAAAGTTTTCGGAAAATAGAGCAATCAGAGCAAAAAAAACCATCTAAACACGCTGCTATTCAGTGACGTAACATGGTTTGCAAACATCTTGTGTCACTTCCCAAGATCAAGACTACACTCGCGTGAGTGAGCTTATTAATTGTTCTTTACGTGAAGTGATAAAGTCCCAGCTCTATTTGGGACTGCTCAGACGCTCCTGAGCTCACAATGTGACTGTATGCTCATGGTCTTTCGAAAAAGCCCTTCATACGCCAATAGGCTATAAGAGGATGTATGTTGGATGATGTCAACAAATAGGGTATTTTAATGAAAACATGACATTATCTTTCCCTCCTCGCTGCATTAACCTCTCCTTCCGTCAAGCTATAAGTCACTGTTCAGAAATTAAATGTCAAATGTCATAAGGTCTGTCAACATATTCCACTCTATCAAATGAATTATAATGTATCATTGTAATTCTTTCAGCTTTATTTTGTTCGTATGACGACATCTTATAGATGCCAACGACTAAAAGCTGTCGGAGAATAATATGAAAATGGCATTAGACTTACATCGCCAGAATGTGCATTTGGCTAATAGAAAAAGTCATTGAAGTATGCAATTAAGTAAACCGTATCATGCTACTGCGTATAAAATCCAGCAAGCATCGTAGTGCAGTCGAAGCTACGGTTATCATAGATTCAGGGTGCAGTGGGTCGCGAGAAGCTTGTATAAATATTATGCTTTGAGTAACTTTTCTTAAGAATAAACCATTTCCAAACTGGGTCTCGATTTCGACCGCCATGAAACTAATTCGTGGAACTTTGTGAAATACTGTATATTAATGGAGGTCAATATATTTTTTTCATAAGCTGCAGCCACCCACTATCTTCAGGGCTATTTCTGTATGCCATCGGTATAGTTTAAGATGAACGTATTTTATATCTGATAACATTGTGATTTAGACCAAAATATTATAAAATCATACTTAATGTGCCGTCTGATTCATGACACCACGAGCTTCCTAGAGGCCCTGCAATGTAGGATGTTTTTTTGCTGAAAGCACGCTTAAAAATAGAGAGGGCAACTAAAATTGGTCAAAGGGAAATGGCAACTTCTTGTTGTGTAAAAGCTATATTCTTTCACGTTAAATACGCTGCTCTCCGCTACTGAACTAGTATACCAAACACGCAAAAAAGGGCCCCTGCAGATCTTCAATCCTAAATAGTTTCGAATATTTCCACGAACCAGTGTAATCAAAATTTTGATATATTTTTGACTGACTACGAGTGAGTGAAGGAGGGGGGGGAAATTCTTGTGGAAAAGTTATCTAATGTCAGAGCTTGTGGAAATGCTCCCTTAACTTATATCCATTTTATTAATGGATAATAAAAATAATAATGAGAAAAAGAAAACCCAAACTTAGAATTCTGGCGGGTTACGCATCATCCATGATTGCGTAACGTTGTTGAACGTCTTTGCCATCATAATGACAGCATATCATAACAAACTCTGGGCGAGAATATGAGTAAAGACCACTGAAGAGCAGGTGAAGAGGAAACATTCATGCAATCAAGCGAGCTAATTCAGTAGCAATTAATGTTATTCCCCAAGCTGACTGCCACCAAGTCAATTAACTGAAATAGGACAATGAACTCTGTAATAAAAACTATAACTGTAGATCTAATCAAAGTAACCAAGCGTACGAGTTATTAGTGTTGTCATGTCATAAGCGGGTTGCTAGAACCTGACAGAACTGGCCAGTCAGTTTATTGTATTTTTATGCCACATCTTTTTCCACAGTCACATACCGGACAATTCATGAAGGCTGTCACTATTTCTGTCACTCTCCACCTCAATGAAAACTGTGGGGCTACTGTACGCTGTGCCGACTATTTTTGGTTGCGTGTGCGCTCGGGTGGGGTTTGGGATGGGAGATAAAGGTCTCCGAGAAAGGAATGGTCGCTTGGTTATTATCCTCTGATAAACGTCGCAATCCAAATTTAGCAGAAACTATAAACTGTCTAATATTTGTACTATTGCACACAGCAGAGCAATTCCTTGCCAGTAAGCTCTGTTAGTGAATGCGGTGTAATGTATGATAGAGGTCAAAATGTTTAGCTATAATTTAAAGAGGCAGAGTCAAAAATTAGTTTTATCGGTTTTTGCAACCGACACTGCTAAGCCTATGTCAGAAAGGACACTTAACTTTCTCAGTAATATTTTGTGAAGTGGCTGAATAAGCGTGTGCAATAGTCCGATATGTGTTGCTATAGGTGAATTACGTAAGAAATAATTCGCAGTTTCCTGCTAGTACCACGAGATTATTAACACTCGCTGTATGAGGTATTGACACAATGTGGGCGATCTTAAAGGCAGTCCAAATGCGTCAATACCCGAATTTCGATCAGAGTGGCGATTACCAGAGCACTGCACTATGCGACGAAACTCTGACTCGAATATGCTTGTAACGAAAAAAACTATGCTACTCCAGCGCCCTTGGCAAGTTTAAAAGTGATAGTTGGGCTCACCTTTCATAAGAATATTACAAAATAGGCTTAATCCAAAACTGAGATTCAAAGCTCTGTGAGAGTAACACCGAGAATACATGCGGGAATATGATTTTATGTCTGCCTCACATACCCTGGCTAGACTTCTCTCTCTCTCTTCTACTGATCCAGCCATGGATGCATTAGAACTCGCATACACACCCACATCAGTAACTGAAAACGCCCACGATAAAATACTCCAATATTTAATGATGCAAGGCAATAACATTAACGTGAACGTTCATTATGCATTGCTTGAACAATTCGTGTTTAACAATATTATCCGTGAAACAACGAAAAAAAACGTAAATCGAAAAGAAAGCTCACTTCCTATTAAATCGAAAAGAAAGATAACTTCAAAGATAATACAAAATATTTCAAAGACAAAGCTCATTTCAAAACAAGTACTTGATAATATCACAAGAACTTATTGGCGAACATGAATTTCACACACGAGATATCGTAACTAGCGTAAAGGTCTCAACAAGAACCAAATCAGTAACAAATAGAGGCAAAATTGGTTCACTCAAGAGCGTTCCAAAGTCTTCTCGAGTTTTTCTACTTTAACTGCCAACTCACATCATTCTAGCCATAGCGGAAACCATCAAATCCATTTTCATCAAAAAGCTTTTTACATTCAGTGATGGGCAATTCCAGTGGAAGGCCACGTCACTCACGCTAATTTCTGAAAAGCTTTGACTTAACATAAATCACTTGGGGTTACTTCTAACAAAGGCTGATTTTTTTTTTTTTTTGGTTTAAATGTAAGCCGAAACACAAACGTCTATAGTCACAAAGTTTCTAAAATGAACGTTTTGAAGTGGCATTCTGCTGGAATTGCCCTTATCCGATCGATGCTTGCTATATAGGCCGCATGACGTAACGCTCATAAAGCCTTAAATTATAATATGTGTAAAGGTTTCTCCGTTAAATTGCCTAATGTTGTTAAACATGCTGCATGATTTTAATAGGGTAGGATTCGTACAGACTTTTTACTGGAAAAAGTATAATAACATAAAATTAGACTGATATAATTTTACATCCTTCCATTTTCCATGAACGCCGTATGATACCAGAAATTTAATGACTTTGGTCGAAACTGAGTTGGTAAGCAAACTTTCTTACTTCACAGTGGATCTCACAACTAAACGTTAAATTATAAGGAAAATGTAAGGCAGATCAGATTACAGACAGTCTCTGGAAGCATTACACAAGTCATTAAGAGTCTTTGATAGTCTATAACTTTGCCAAATAATCACACTGAAATCTTGTAAAATGGGTTGTCTCTGTTCTGTCTGGACTCATCATATTATACTGAGAAGAGGACCTATCATGCAAGTCGTTCGGTTAATCATAGCATCTAACAATGGCAGTCGAAACTGTTGTAGTTTTTTTAATGCTAATTGAAAGAAGCTGTCTATTGGTCCTATACTCTTTGATTCGGAAAACAGAGAGTTTAACTGTTATATGTGTGTTACCTTTCTTCAGGATACAACTTCAGATTCCACAAAAGTTTGTGTCCACCAGCTTACGTGTGTAATATATAACAACATATAATATAATATAATACTGGTTGTACACTAGAAGGCAGTTAAGCTGAATTTGAGAGAACCCAAAAAATCCTTTCGTTAAGAGAGTGCCAATTTTACCGACATAAGCGCAGCAGAAGGAACATTGTGTGGTTAATAATATAGCTTACATGACGAGTGCTATCGATATAGGGTTATCACGCAAATTTACACAGCTGGTAAGCTAATAACAAGCATATGAACTTGTTTCCACCTGTTGACCATTGTCTAGACTATAAAGGATATCAAGCTAGATGTTACACCTCACATCACCACACTGAAAATTCTTACACCTGCCTCACTTTTGCAAAGACTGTCGTGAATCATCTGGAGTGGGGATTTCACTGAAAAACTAGAGTATCTCGAGCTCATTTACTAGTGGCAAGCATCGGATCATTGAATGAAGAAACCCCTTCTGCTAAAAGGCATCTGAGCAATTTCTTTTTCACATAAAGCAGAGTGTGTTTTTTGTTCTATGATTATAGAATAACCTATATGAAATGTGGATGGGCTGTGGAAATCATCCAATCCCAGTTGAAACTATTTTCTTTCGGGTTGACCAACTGCCCAAATAACACTCAATAGAACGGGAATAAAACCATACAATAAAACAAGATTGTTTTATAAGAAAGACCATCAAATCAAATTGTGGCACATATTTGTATGGTTTACAGAAAATTGACTTCACATGAAATGTTTAGAGCGAGTGACATCAAGGACGTAGAAAATCACTGAAAAGACGGACGGGATGGGGAAGAGAAGACGGAAAAAGGTAGAGCTATCTGGCCTTTAACTCTAACTAAACCTTCTCCAGGCTCTTCAAAAAATCAGTGTGGGCAGACTGTGGTTTAAGCTAATTTCCCGCCATATGATGGCCCATGCTCCAGGGCCCCGCTCAAATAGAAAAGAAAAATGTTTATGGAGACAAAAACAGGTAGATAAAAGAAAGAAGGAAGGAGAGAGAGAGAGAGAGGGGAAAGAGTGAGAAGAATAGAGGAACGTGAGGGGATGGGAAGAAATTCATTTTCTATGGCAGATTATACCCTTAACAAGATAGCCTTTCAGTTCTGCGGAGCCTTGGGCAAAGTCTTATATTTCTTAAAAGTAAATTGTTTTAAAAAATTGTTATTTTTATGTCCAGGGAAAGATTAATTGCACAGAACATCAAACCAACAATCTGTAAGACTCACTAAAACGGTGACTGATGCCTACTAAGGAACACAAAATTGCTGATTTCTGTAATTTATCTGAAATACACGGATCATTAAAGGTGGATAACTTCAAAGCATGCTTTCTCCACACCCAGCGGAACTTTTGGGTAGCAACAGGAAATCATCATCTCATACATCAGACTTTATGTGGGGTACCCATCCCATAAAATCTGCGGAGTGAAAATGGGAGTATATGACAGGCCACGGTTATATCTTCCTCTTTAAGTTGCTATTCCCAAGTTATGAGACTAATAATAAGAACTGTTGCAGGTAGCATAGATGGGCATATGTGACTGCAGATGAGTGAGTTGGCAGCCCATATATTGTAGGAAATACAGCTATATGTACAATGTCTTCATCTCGTGGCGTTTGACCACGGCTTGAGACCTCCAAAATTACCCGCTCAACACCCCCTTCCGCCTCCTTAGTTTCTTCCAATAACAACATAAACCTAAATGTAGACTATGTTACATCTACTGCTCTTTCTCTAACTAGTTATAACAGAGATACATGGCTGTATAATGAGAATAAATCCAAAGTTAAAACACAAAAGAAATGCAGTGAACAAAAATTATATATACGTTTTGCCTGGCCTGTATTTTCCGATATTAGATATTATATTTTATTATTCTTCGCTAAATTTTACCCGCACCGCACGTGTTGCACTTATCTGACGAACCACCACCTATCTTCTCATCAATGCTAAATGAAACTGATAATGAAATCATAATGATATCAGTTCCATGATGATAACAAGTAACTTGAATGAAATTCAGAAATGATAATAGGGCTGCAGTATAGACTTCGTGCAAACTGGCAGCACCATGCCCAATTACCATACTCTATTTTAGCCCAAAAAAGAAAGATGTTAAAGTTTTCAAGATAACAATTCCTCATCCACATAGCCTATTTAAAATTAATAAAGAATACATCAAGATTTGTTCCAACGTATGACAGTAACATGTTAAATGCAAAGCTCTGTGCATTTGCTTGCGTATTATTTCTTTCTCCTCAGAACATCATAAGACTGAGCACATAAAATTGAAAAATCACTCTTCATTTACATGTAGTTGTCAGTTCAAGCAGGATAGTGATGGCACCAATTTTCAGCTACAAGTGCTGCTGGATATGAGCCTCCCTGACTAATCAGTTCATCTTAATATTGTCTGAAATGGTTAATAATGATGCTAGAATATAATGGAACAATAAGAAGATGAAAAAGCAGTCATATCTGCGGCAGATGTAATCAGAAACTCGTTAGGCTGATAAATAAAGCAAAGGCAGAAAGAGCCAACTTTCGTTTCCACGGTGTAATCCCAAATAGTGAACTGAAAAGCTTGGGATTTAAAACAGCGCCCTTCACAGACGTGTGCTTGGCACAGAACCTCATAAATTCGTACCGTTTGTACATCCGGTGTTGGCACTGCTTTTCAGCTATGCCACTGCTGTGCTTGTTTGGGTGAACTTTGCACAAAATCTCTTCTGCATTGTAGTGTAATTTCCAGATTAGGAACTTAGCCAGGTGATGCCATGTAACATATACAGCGTCACAACAACAGGTCACAAAAGCAAATGAACCAAAACCAGATTTATTATTGTGCAAAGTGGCTCAGATCCTGATTATCCGAAGGAGACCAGTCACTTACAAAGACGGTACTGTTTAGGACAAAGTTAAACGAATTCTGTTACCTGTCTCACCTTGGGCTGCCTTTCACTGGCTCCTTGTGAACAATAAAAAGTATTGACAGGATGCTGGAGATTAGCGCCAGAAAAAGGCCATGTCACGTTACACAGAAGACGTCAAAAGAGTTAAAAATTACCAGCCGAGTATTGTAAAGCAGGCTTTGCCAGAATCGCTTAAAATCATTGGCAACAACCAGTGTAACATCATAAACTGGAGCAGCTGTTAATAGGTCAGTTAATTCATCACACAGTGTAAGAAGTAGGCTACAATTTTGAAAACACATTAATAAGCTATCTTGCATTGTGTTGTCCCATCTTACACGTATGTGGTCCGAGCAGTGCCTGATCCTGAAGTAGCCAAACCTGAGCCTTGTCTTTCAGGTTTCAGGTAGTGTGTATTCCTCTTGGCATTCTTCATGATTCCCTTTGGAGTCACCGTGGAGTCACTTGGTAGTGCGTATGTATGACCGATGGGTATCGTTGATGGCATTGGTGACCTATCCCTTGACTCGGGTTTACTTTTGTCACTGGGGTCTCTGATAAACAATCAAAAGTATTGGCTTTATCATCTTGTAATAATATAAATCAAAATATGGGACTGTTTGTAACTGGCCGTGTGAGTTCATTCTTGACCGATTCTGCTGAGATTTGCTGTGTGAATCCCAAACTGACTGCAAAAAATCACTTTGTAATGACCGACAGTCCCTTGCCTATCCCCGATTTAATACAAAATGAAAATTTCTACCTCAGAATATCCCTCTCTATTTTTTAAATTTGTCGATTTTCTAAGTCATGAAGTCGATGTATTCTGCAGTACAGGGTTTCCAGTTTGGCATTATGAGGCCAAAACTGTCATTTCTTTCAAAGCGTAGAGTGAAAAAAAAAATATTATAGGGTTTGGGCCTCCTCTTTCTTCACCATTCGGTTTACCCCGTAACTTATGTTGGGAACACTTTTGATTGCTCATATAATATCCTTGTGATAGGAACCAAATGGTTATTTTTTAAGTCTTGAGACAATTATTACTGTAAAAGGGGCAGGATGACGTAGTAGAGATATGGGATGCGTTACACAGATATAAATGCAAACAGAATGATGCCTCACATTATTATGTTACAAATGCCCAGAAATGTTTGAGATCATCATGGTCAAACCTCAGACAGATGATTAAAACCAATGCTATTAAAAGGCGAAGCTCCAATTTTCCAAATATGTTCACTATGTTGCCACGGCCGTTAAACGAGCACGATTTTCAGCTGCATACTCTCCACAAATGATCACTATTTTGCTACATGCCAACCTGACAAAAAAATACAAAGGCTCTCCAACAGAGGGTTGCATGTATACATATGGCACGCTTACCCTTCCGGCAATCAGCGTACGTAAGCTTGTGTCGGATTCTCGACTTTCGGAATTGGGACTCTGCCCCTTACCATCAACACAGGTCCTTAATAAGTTCCAAGATACTGCCCTGAAACCATGCGCATAGTTAGACTGCCTGGTACCGCATACATCTATTTATTTTCCTTCATGCGTAAATATCACAGGATACTTCGGCATAGAGCTTGATTTTGGGTTAGAGGCAGGATTAGGAAAGCGAAACCACATTATGAGATAATGTCTTAGGGCGGTTCTAAGTTCACTTTCTCTTCCTTAACCCTACCTATAACCCTGCCCCTTATTCTAAATCAAGCACTAAGGGACAGTCCTAGGATACTGATTACGAAATTTGCCGGATTTTCCGGGTTCAACTTGAGTTCAATGCAACGACGTGTGCAAAAGCGCGACCCTCTAATCTCATGGTAATCACCTGGTGTTTTCCTCCTTGACAGTAGCCATAGGTGTCTTATGAATAAACAGCTCTTCCTGCAACAGTTGAAGCAAAAAAATATTATGTATGAAATGATACACAATAACAACAAAAAACCCGACGGCCAATTCTCTGTGATGAAGTGTGCAAGAATATGCTGTGTTCACAAGACCGTCATGTAATAGCTGACAGGTTTCACGATTTGTGGCGCTCAGAATGTGGCTTTCTTAACGTATGTTGTATTCTACATAAATGAAGTGTGCAGAAATAATGGATCCCACACGATAATTTTATTAGAAGATGTTCAAATCCTTCAAAGCTTCTTAATTTGCTCAGTTCCTAGCTGGCTGTGTGACCTAGTTTTACCAATGTTATAGCGGATCAGCGAATACTGCCTGACGGTTAGGACCCGTTGCCAGGATACACGGCGGCACGATCGCAGCAGGTAGAGGTTGGTTGAGCGATGCGTATATAATACTGCCGCATTGAACGGTAGCGAGCGCACGGATCACCGCATCACTAGGGTTAAGTGGTTCAGCATATGAACTGTCATGATACCGTTATTAAACCAGCCTGAATTTTGAATAAAGTGATCACAAAATTTGCACATGACTCAGTTTAAACAATACGCCAGCATGGCGATTCATAATGCAACAAAAGTTATTTTTACAACCATTAGTAAAAACCTCATACATTATAATTATAATACGGTTGAAAAAAAACCCAGTGCTATTATAAGGCGAAGCTCCAATTTTCCAAATATGTTCAGTGTGTTGCAACACAGCCAGCCAGCCAGCAAACCGACCGACCGACCAACCAAAGTCACTGATAGCCACATAAATGAGGCTCGTAACACCTATCTTCTTCAAGGATAGTGGTTCCTCGGCAAGAGTATGCATGATAAAAATCTAACGGCATTCACAAAAGTTACATAAACTCGCTATAAAGAAAAGTAATGCCTACATAATCATCATCGGAATCATAGGTGTTTTCAGTGTCCAGATCCCCATCTGCCATCATGCTTGCCCCTAGCATAAAACGAGACTGTATGAACTCTCGTCGGCGCCTTTGGTGGTTGTCCTAAGAATATGGAGGGATAATAGCATTGCTCATAACTTATTCACAAGATGTAACTGATACAGTCAGTGGCGTAGCATGGGTGATTTTTTTTTGTTGTAATCCAGCACTTGCATCCAACAGCTGACTATCGGAGAGAGAGAGAGAGAGAGAGAGAGAGAGAGAGAGAGAGAGAGAGAGAGAGAGAGAGAGACAGACAGACAGACAGACAGACAGACAGACAGACAGACAGACAGACAGACAGACAGACAGACAGAGAGAGAGAGAGAGAGAAAGAGAGAGACAGGAACATGAGAGAGGGGGAGAGTCAGATGCAGAGACAGAGAAAGCGGGAGAGAGAGAGCGAGAGAGAGAGAGAGAGAGAGAGAGAGAGAGAGAGAGAGAGAGAGACACAGAGAGAATAGCGTTCTGTCTCTATCAGCACCATCATTTCATAAGCATGGTTTGTATTTCACTGTAAAATATCACAAAAAAAGTTGACATTGAGCAATATGGCGGCCACAAGGTGTACAGATCGTTGTGTTGTGCTCTGCTTATTTCTGTCTGGATTCTAGAAGTACGCCAGTTCTGCACATTATATTATATTGCCTGCAGTAGTTTTTTTCTCAAGGAATATGTTGTTGAAATCCGATGCCTAGCCCAGGTTTGTCCTTTTTCGTGGTAGCCTTGTTACAGTAAGGCCTCACTCAGGATCACCAGTTATCGAGCCCTGAGTCCCGACCCCGAACCAAGTACGCCTCGTGCTACAGTGAACTCAACATTTGGACCATAAATTCATGGACAATAATAGTATGAAGTTTTCAGTACACCAGAGCCCGCCCCTATTTGTGAAGCAAGACACTGCCCGTTACCGTCCTTGCTTTCTACAGTAACACGGACTAGTTTTGGTGGTGACATCCATTCGTGCATAACATAATGCGTAATGCTCACCACGTTCAATGATATCTCGTCATCACATGCCACATATGACACGCAAACGTGTACTGTCTGAAACTCCCCCCTCCTCCAAAGCTACACAGCAAAAGGAAGGTGTACTGAGAGGGAAAAAAACGAAAGTCACTCAGTCAAAGAAAGTAATGGAGAAAAATTCTTCGGGAAACCCCTCCCATCCTAATACAGCCCAGTGGGAAAGTGTGCCACTGTGTGGACGATCGGCCTCCTTGGTAACGAACGCTGGCGGCCCCGTATACACACCTGGCAGGCAGCTGGTCTATATGACACTGAACAATGGAACTCCCAGCCCATCTCCCTCTATGCATCAGCCACCTTTATCCACCACCTACTCTTCTACCGGAGTGCTCCAGCCTCATCACCTCCTAGTAACCCCACCCAGCACATCTACTCTAACCAGACTGCAGACATCCCCTGTCCATACCGACACCGACAGTGCTTGCTCAACAGTACTTACTCCTCAAGGTGCCGTATCTTCCCAGGCTCATGATGTGCCCCCTGCATGGGCACAGGCTCTGATGCAGTCCATGAATGAGCTAAAGGGGGACATTGCCGCCATCACTGCAAAAATGGCACGGCTCGAAGTTATAGAGACAAATTTAGCAACTGTCGTTCACAAAATCGGTGAGATCGAAACCTCTGTCCAGTTCTTGAACGATATGGTTGAAGATAACAAAAAGAAGACGCAGGAGAATCAGGACAACATCAGAAAGCTGCAGCACGATGCAAACTTAGATTACAACAAAATCAAAGAACAAGAGGAAAGGCTCATCGAAACTGAGACTCGTGCTATGAGAAGCAACCTGATCTTCAGGGGATTGCAAGAAGGTGGCATTGAAGAGGATCCGGAGGCCACGGTAAAGAAATTTATCGCAAAGGAACTAGACCTTGCACAGGACATTAAATTTGAAAGAGTCCACCGCCTTGGCCCCTTCTCACGTGGCAAAACTAGGCCAATCGTGGCAAAGTTCACCTACTTCAAAGACAGGGAAGCTGTGCGCAAAAGTGGACCAAAGCTCGCAGGGAAGCCTTTTGGCATCAATGAGCAGTTCCCTCGTGAAGTAAATGAGAGACGGCGCGCGCTCATGCCCATTTTCAAGCGCGAAAAAAGTCAAGGCAAGAGAGCAACTTTCATTGTCGACAAACTTGTCACGGACAGGGGGCGGTACCTTGTGGACTCTCACGGGCAGGTCGTCTTGGACTCCAGATTTACCCCACATCCCAATAGCGGCCACAGAACAGTCAGAGAACAATACGTCGCTAGCACCACCAGAATGAATACGTCTCAGAATAGAGGGCCGGAGCAAATGGAAATAGCCCAGTCGAGCGAAACAACCAGCCGTCCCAGTGCCCCAAGATCAGACGCTTCTGCAACACCCACCGACGCACTAGGTGAACACGGAGACACGAACATAGACACTATTAACGGACAGGGAACAGCCAGCGACAGGCCGGAGAACAGCGGCGTCACCGTGGACAGGGAGACGGAGACAGTGAATACAGCTTAGGACAGGAGAGGGCACTTGCTCTATGGCCCACACAATGACTGTGTATATCCTTCTCATTTCCTAGATAAATATTCTTCGTTTCCACCATCTTCACAACCACTATGTATTGCAAATAACGAGTATGCAATTGTAACATCCCCCACTCCTTTTGAAGACGAAAAGTATAGTTATGATGTTATAACTACATGCCCAAACAAATTAATTGTTCATGCATCATCATGTAACTCTACTCCTCTAGGTGATGAAAATATTGGCGAACGCCTTAGCAGCGGGCGAACAGAAGTTTGGGATGAAAAGGTTACATACATTACTAATAATATCTCCCCAGTTACTCCTCACTTTCCATCATCTACAGACGTTGATGGTCTATACTATAATACGGATAATACAGCTGATGACAATGCAGTCGTCAGATCTTTTTAGAGAATGAGTCTTGGAGTGTGAAAGAAAGATTGCAAAGTGCGAATCTGCCACTTGTTAGAAAGACTAAGTGTAGACATCATGTCAATAATTGGGGAACATGTTTATTAGATCTTGTTAAATCACTGAACATGTTTATTTGCAACGGACGATTTGGAAATAGTTCAGCAGAATGTACAACTGTTAATGAGTCCATAATCGACTATGTAATTGGAAGTTCTGATATTATGAAACTTGTCTATAATCTCTAGGTGCGAGATTACTGCCCATTGTTATCAGATGTCCACTGTGCAATTGATGTTAAGCTGAGCGGGTCGGTGAACCGTGGGCAGCCGCGCGCTGACTCGGCGCAACCACTGGATGCCCACGTTTTGGGTGACGGTGGGGGCGCCGGGGCGGTGAGGGTTGGTCCGTGGGACTCGATCCGCTCAGCTGAGTTCATGCAGTTAATTGACAAAAATAGAATAGATAGTATGTGTGCAGCTCTAGACTCACAGGATCATGATCCAGAAAGTCTAGAGAAAACATTAAATGAAATATGTGATGAACTTCAATCAATTTTTACAGAAGCTGGAACTAAAGTATTCGGTAAACGCAAAGTAATTCCCTCAAAGATCTCCAGAAATAGAAATAAGAAATATGATAAACCATATTTTAATGCAGCCTGCAAAAACAAACGTCTGTTGTACCATCAAGCAAAGAAACGATATAATGTAACTAAAGGCAATGAGGAGTTTGAAAATATGAAAAGAACTGGAAAGGCATATAAACAGGACATAAAGAGGGCCTTTAAGATCCATAAGACAAACGTTCATAGCACTATTAGACATTTAAGAAAAACCGGCAATGCTAAACAATACTGGTCGATAATTAATAAGAACAAGGAACGTACTGATGACCAGAACCTGAACGCACAACAATTTTTCGACTTTTTCAGAGATCT
>JAWQUT010000536.1:375526-385526 GCA_033807755.1 Ellobium chinense | reverse complement strand
TATCAGCGAAGAAAACTAGCAAAGGTTGACAAATTCGTATTGTTAGTGAATATGTAAAAGGCTCATAAGAGAGGCAGTACAAAAATGATTTGAATATTTTTGCAAATTATTTAGGATTAGTTGAATTCAATTGGATAAAGAAGATACTTTACTGGTAATCCTGGATCTATACATCACATGCAGGCTACGCCCTTGGGTAGAGTCGCGAGGAGAGAATTACTGATAACTACCCAGATGGACTCAGTGGTGCTTTATCAGAATTAACCTGCCGAGATATACATACATGATATAAAGTACAGTACCTGTTTCTTTTCCCTTTGATAACTATTTACTCTCAAAAAAGCGCGATATCATGTTCTTCACCCGCTTATATCCTTTTTCTATCTAACCATAAGCAAAACCTTACTCAGTCTTGTGTAGTTTTCATAGTTAATAGTAAATAAAAACAATTACCTGCAGGTAGATACAGAATGACGGCGGGATCCACAGTACTAAGGACAATAATATCACGGCCATCACTATATTTGTCTTCAAAAATTTCACTGTAAAAATAAAAAACAGACAAAAATAGACCAGAATGCATTAGTTTTTGGATACGATATTGTTAATAAATACCGAGTTCATAGCTATTAGGTATGGTTGCAAGAGAAAACAGTATTTAAAACCCACATCAATGTATTGCTATCATTAGTTGAACCTTTCATTGCAAACCTCCATTGTTGAATGTTCAATTTTAACAACTTCGCTTCTAATAGCCCCCTCACCACCCAGTTAAAATCGAAGCCGCCATTAGATATGCGCTTTTACACTGTACTTCCGAGTCTGTGTACTCTGTGGCGTTGGTTTCTCTCGCTGGCTTCATTTGATTGAATAGCAGGGATCTAGAAGTATCTTATAACAAGTAGTTCTCACTAAACCCCATGTCATGACGAGTGAGGTCCAAGGGCAGAAAATGTCACTAGCATCCTTTTAAGACGGTGTAGTAAGTATTCTGGATGCACGGATTATGTAGTAGCCCACACAAAGCCTAAAGATTATATTCAAATATGTGGTCTGTCAGAATCCAAGGATTCCAGAGTTTGAATTATTTAAACACTTCTGATATGTCAAAATTTGGCAAGTCATTTGTATATACAGTGTACCTGGAAAAGTATATCGTTTGAAAGATGCCATCATTCTGGTAAGTGGGTCTAAAATTACTATGAGTTAATTCCCTTAACCCAGAATAATATTTACCAGCAGCTAGTACCTGGCATGTATCGACTTAGAAACACAATGTTTACATCATGGCGGTCGAGGGGGGCATCTAGGCTATCTGGACAGTCTTTTAAACTTCCTCTCCTCTAGGACCTTTAGGTCTTTAACAACTATTGTTTTTTCTTCTTTTGGCCCTATTAACATTTTGCGTTATTCTACATACCACTGTGATTCGGTAAATTTCTTCCCTGGAGGTTAAAGTACTTCTTTTGCCCGATCTTTTAACGGGNGGGGGGGGGGGGGGGTCAACGCCCAAAATTTCTCATAAATGTCCTTTGAAAAAGGTCACCTCGAATTCTGATTTGGTCCCCAATTCTTCATTTGCCTGGTTTTGACCGCGTGCGAATACATAGGCCTACACACTTTATTTTTTCTATCTAGAAGGCTCAAATTGTACCTGAAACTTTAAAACTGGATGCTTTTTTTAGACCACAGGTCATTTTACATATTTCTACACCCTGACACTGGCTGGCAGAGCTGGGGATTTTACACATTAGCGGATTAACTGGGTTGTACACAAAGAGTGATTTGCCTCTCTAATAGGTGTCTGAAACCTAAAATGATTTGTTAATTTGTTTTCAATGCTCAAAATGCAATCTAGTCCATTCTAGATACCCATAGCGGAACATCAGGTTTTCGGCAGGAGCTTGATTTTAAATAAAATACAACTACATTTGGTGAATTTTAACAGTGGATAAATTACAAATATCTAACACTAAGGGGAGTCAACAGTTTTTGTTTCTTTTCCTATCATCTTTCAATGGCAGTCTCAGCAAGCTGGGCGCGCCGGCTCAAAGTTTTCACGTCAAGCTTGCAGTATAGTCTGAAGCCAACTGTAAATCGTCGGATCGCGTTCCCAGTCATATCTATTTACCTCTTTATTACCTACTCAGGCATGTAATACAGAAGAAGAAGGTTTGGAGGAACACTTGCAGATCAGACAATTCTTGTGGTAAAAGCACACGATAAAAACCAGCCTAAAATATAAAAAAAAATGGGGACCAAGTTAGAAGGAGGGAGTGACTGTCTCTGAGAGAGATTTGTGAAAAACTTTGGGCGTTGACCCCCTTTTCCCTCCCACTGAAAGAGAGGACAAATCTGAAATCACAGTAGAATTTGTAGAGCAATATATTTCTTTTAAAGAAGAAAAAATAACAGGAGCCAATAACCGAACTAGGAACGGCTAGATTCAAACTCTCGACGGTGGAAAAAGGATCAGGCAGGCAAAGTCTATCGGGAAAAGAACAGAGTGTGTGGAATCTGTACGTGATATGGACATAAATTAGCTGAGGTGGACGAAGAACACATGGGGTTGCCCGGCGTGCTATGAAGCTGATCCCAAAACTAAGTAAACCAAATATTCCTGGTATAAATAGGAAACTCTCTTACTCGGAGAGCGAGACAACAGAAGATCTTCAGAGAAAGATACCCCCGTCTAACAAGTGTTTCGGCCCTTTGACTTCCTGACTCTCTAATGGGGCTGGGTCACACTTGGGTCATGACTCCCAAGTGTCCTTCTGTTGATTTTGGGACCATGTTTAAAGATAGTGACTCATGAAATTCTGTAACAAGCCATGGACATACCTAGATCGGAGGTGTGCAACGTTGTTAGGTAGCTGTAAATTCTCCTCACGTTCGACGCAATGTATACTTCGCAACGACCGTTCTGAAAGATACAATATGAAAAAAAAAAAAGAAGAAAATCAGGTTTGGATAGACAAAAACGCGCAAGAACAGCATCAGAAGGCTTACCAATCAATACAATTCTAATTGCATAGCAGGAAATTTAAAATTATGAATACAGAGGCAACTTTACCAATGGAAGAGCAAGAATGCGCTCTTTTAATTATTTCGTTCGACTTAAAATCTTATGAAACATTTATAAACTGTTCCTAAATGAACAGCATAATGTCCACGTCTAAAACGTGTAAAACTCTATTATTATTTTAATGTAGTTCCGCAAGTGTCAACTCAACATACTAAATTCTGTTATGCATTATGTCGCATTTACTAATGAAGCTTATCGCGAAAAAATCACTCTGCTATATGCAAATTTACAAAATGAGAACAGCCTTTTGCTTTTCCTGTAAAATTTGGAGTCTGGCGTTTACCGGTGTATCATACTCAAGAGACGGTGCTTGCTTCAGTCTGGTCTAAGCCCGTGTAAACTTTGCATAAATGGCCTATGGGCGTCAGTCACAGTCATGGACAAAACTATATTGTTCGTGCTGACCTATAATTTTGCATTCTACATATCTATTAGAAGGTAGAAAGAAAAAAAAAACTCAGAAACAGGATTATATACAACCATTTTATTGAAGAGACCTCCTTCGGGGCTGCAACAAATATCCTCACAATGCGATGGAGGGAGTCATGAGGCCTCAAAAAGATTGGAGGCAAAAAACAGGATAAAGAGAAAAGAAAAAGAGAAGAGAATGGAGGGAAGAAAGAGAGAGAGAGAGAGAGAGAGAGAGAGAGACAGAGAGAGAGAGACAGAGACAGAGAGACAGAGGGGCATTGAAAAAGTGGGAGCACGCGACTGCTCATTATGACACACTGACAACCAGTAATATTTAGAAAATTGGAGAGAAAGAAGTAATGTAAAAAGAGACAAAGAAATAAAAGAAACATCAATTTTTCAATTATGTCACTTATAAACATAGCATAATAATTTTTTTAATCTTATAGTAGTATCAAAGAGACGGATCGAGAAGTGTTTCTGTTGTGATGGAGGAAAACAAATCTTGCACACACACACAAAAAAAAACAACCACCAACTAAGCCAGTGACTATATATCAGAATGAAAAGAGCATCTGCAATGACTGTGAAGTCTAACTGCCCGTAAAAATAGTGTATAAAATGAAAAAAAATGTCTCTGGGAACTCAGTTTCCTTCACACAATTGCTCTAACTCACCATGCAAAAACCTTTATAACATGCCATGCCATTCTTGACAATCTGATCAGAATGCTGTTCACATACCCCTGGGTTATTCGGGTCTGAGGAGTCATAACAGCACCACCTGCAAGCTGCTGTGTCTGAAACAGGAAATCAAATTTGCTAGTGAACAGCTGTTTATGCAATTTGCCAGACATTCACTCACAGTGAGAGACATAAAGGCGACATAAAGTAAGCAATAGAAAGTTGTGTACAGGACACACTAAATTCTACAAGAGAGAATCATGAAATCTATTATTTCCTTCCGTAGGGGACATCATCCACAGCTTTCATGAATTTTCATTAAAGATTTAGATTAGCAATAGCAGGGAACAAGCAAGAGGTACAGCTGAAGACTGAGAGAGAGTGTTAGACACATACCAAAAAGCAATGTTGTTAGAGATGTGGATGCATCCTTTCTCTGAATGGTTTTCGATTCTTAAGTAAAAACGGCGATTTGTCTCGGTCAGGAATGATGGCGGTCTTCTCATGTCGTTGACAAGACAGGTTGCGCAAGTGTTTTATCTTTTGTGATCTGTCCATGCTATGTCATCTTTACCAGCTCAGATTCTACTCACAAACTATTCCCAATGAATGGACTGTTTCCTTGCAACTTACCCTCGCACACATTCTGGGACTCGCACAGGTCATTTAATTTGCAAGCTTATTTAATAATTCATTTTCATTCACATCATGTGATTGCGATTTTGTTTTATAAATCCATTACATGTTGCTGCATTTGTATCAGCGTGCATCCATGCTCTGTCGAATCATCGATTTCTATTTTGTTCTTCAAAGCAGCGACTTTTGGTTTTCTTTTAAGACTGTCACTGATTTCTAGCACTTTCACATATCGAATGATCGCTCCAAATGAAATGAATTCACTGAAGACTGAAGACGAATGAGGAAATGAGAGGTAAAGGAGTGAACAGAATATCACCTTCTAAAGTGAATATTGGAAATGGTGGATATAAAGATGAAGTCAAAAGTTGTATCTTTGTAAGAAAGATCCACAACCAGACAACAACAAGGACAGTTCGTAGAACCATTCTTTTCTGTGTTCTGAATCGGCTAACAGAGCAAAGAGCTAATCGGCTAACAGAGCAAAGAGCTGTTTTGAGTGCAATGATATTGATTCCGGAAACAAGTAACAAGCAGCACGACTGAAGACGTAATGGAACATCCACTAGCACACACCAGCCCAGGACAACCAGCGATGCTAACAGGCCATCTTCCTAGCCCCTGGCTGAGTACTATTATTTAATAACATGTCCTGCACATTCACTAAACCAGTTAAAACTCTCATGCCTTATATGGTAGACTATTCTTGGACATTGGATAGTTTTAGTATAACAATTCCATGTCATTTGAAAAACTGGTTTATCTTCAGGGAGTAAAAAGTTTCCAGTATGAATTGCAGTAGTGCCACGGCTGCTGCGCTATTGGTGAAACATTTAATAATGAAAAATCACCAAGGAAATCTCATGTTACTGTGGTCTATGTACCTCGTAGTCCCCAGTATAAATGGGTAAGGCCATATCCTTTCTAAATTCATATCTCAGGCGGTAATTTATGAGCCACTTTTTATTCTGCCTGAAAAATGGAACTGTCTCCTGAAATCTTTCATAAACGCACATGTTGTATTTATGACTGATGGTCAGCATTATCTGCCAATTGTAGCCTGAATAACTAACTTGATTCCGCAACAAACAAACTGTCAACGGCACCAACGAACCGTTCATTTCACAAAAGCATGGCTTCAGGTTTCTGTTTTCCCGGATGGACTTTATCTCACAGAAACCTTCACACATTCCCTTGAAACACTGTCCACTGAAAATAAAAAGGAAATATTCGCAGGACCACATCAATATCACCACAGAAATCAACAATAGCAGCTATCGTCATTGACTATATCATCATCATCATCATCATCATCATCATGAAGATGCAGACTTGATCATTTCATGTTCTATTTGATATATTATAGATACTTGGATCAACAACCCTGTAAAGTTCATAGGTAAAGTCTTAGCTTGTATCAGTCGGGCTGTGGACTTGAGGAGAAGGGAATTAACTTCACTTTTGATCCATTCCACTCCCTGAGCAGAGCCAAGAAGACCTCATCTGATCTTGACATAGAAAGGGGATGCCTCAAGCCCCACAACTTGGACTTGGTCATATACAGTGCAGATCAACAAAATCAGGGCTGCAACCTGCACCTTTGCTGTCTCCAACACGCGGAAGAGAGGAGGGTTCCTGAGCCCGCAAAGAAATGGGGAAAAAACGGGTTAAAGAGAAAGAACTGGGGGAGAGGATCTACCAGGATGAGCACTAAGTGATGGTTTTGAGGAGAGGGGACTGAACGAGTAAGTAATGGTCCTGAGCATAACTCTGCCACGCTACTGTCATAACCAAATACAAATTACTTTTTGTAGTACGCAAGAAACATAACCTACCCAAAAAGACAATCAGCCCAATCTGCCATGACTTCAGAGTCCGGACATTCGTAACTCATGCCACTGTGTCCATGGTTAAGAAAATACTGCTACATGTAATTGGTCACATGAGCATTAAGATGATGCGGATGCACATCTACATCTACTGCCATATTCATCGAAGCTATTATACAAATAGACCATAATATAAACGTGTTCTTCTGATTACGATGCACATCTAGAGCCTGAATGTTTGCTGCTTGTCTTAGCACAAAGGATGAAAACAACTACAGGATAGCAGAAGCATGGCAGAAGCAACAGACACATAGAGAGATAGAGAGAGAGAGAGAGAAAGAGAGAGAGAGAGAGAGAGAGAGAAAGAAAGAAAGTGAGGAGAAAGAGAGAGAAAGAGAGAGAGAGAGAGGAGAGAGAGAGAGAGAGAGAGAGAGAAAGAGAGAGAGAGAAAGAGAGAGAGAGAGAGAAAGAGAGAGAAAATCAAAATGGCTGTGAACAAGGCGAGATGAGATGTGAAATTTCAACAATCGCCTCAGATATTCAAATTATAAAACTGGACAAAAATATGCAATTTTTGTTTTCACCGTAAACACTATCAACGGGCCCTGAAGGCTTTGTCTTTAAAGATAGGTTGGCACGACCTGATGCATCACGATGAGTTCTCTTGGTACTGTTTTCTCTGTGATTTGCCCGAGTACTGATTTCTCTGTAGTTTGCTTAACTGACAATACAAAAACCTGCCGGCACAAACAAGGGACTCAGACCTCGAAGCTGCCCGTTGCATTATGTCTTTACAACTAAGGATCCAAGCCATGATCCGTGAAATGGTTTGGATTTTGAAAAAGGGAATGATTTGTTGGTTCAATGAATTTGCTCAGTGTTCTTTCAAAATGTTGAATGTTTATGAGGTATTATTTCACACGAGATTTAATACTTCAGCTGCATGTATGTGTGAATGTGTATATACCAGTGTTTAAGCGCAACGTATATTGATTTCATGACGTGTGGATTGCTATGGTCATGTGAAGCTGTAAAACAATGTAAATTTGCTTACTGGGAAATAAACTAGGCTTATTATCTTTTTTCTTCTGCACCTGAATACGTAGAAAGATCCTTTATAAAACATGGCAACAACTAGTCTCTATAGAACTACGCGCTTTGCTCAAAGCTCTATCCCCCTCCCCACACATCAGCTCTGAATTTGTGGCTCTAAAAACATTCAAAAGTCTTGTATGGGATACATGAGCAAGTGAAGTGTGTATAAAGCTATAAAAAAAACAGAGCATATATCACAAGCAAGGTTAGTCGATGTAAAGGGCAAGAGATTTGGTGTTGCCCAGACCGTGAATCGTGAAACCCTGGGGGAATCATAAACATTTAGGGCTAAAGAAACTTTGCACTTTCCATTACAGAAGAGAAGAGACATGCGAGGTCTAAATAAACTGTCAAAGGATACGTACAATAAGATTCTTTTCTACATAATGTTTTTTCCCCAGGTCTGCACAACTGACCGAATGAAGCTATCTGGCAATTTTTGCAGCAAGCTTGATTTGCATCACTGCAAAACAAACAAATGGTTGCAAATCATAAGTACAAAACGGCACCAAATACGTGGATCACAGCTTCTAATGTCTAAATATTAATGTCACTGCATGACTCTATTGCTTCACAATACTCTTAGCTCAGAGCATTCGTACTGAATTATTCCAATGTATTACACTTTTCTAAATTACGACCTTGCCAGCAATCCAAAAGGGGTTCACTTGATGGAAGGGAAAAATACATGTTCAACTCTCTTCTTAAGTCAGAAAAAGAAAAGACGTGGCAAAGATGTGGACAGTCAGGGAATAAGAGGAACCTAATAGGAGGAACCACACACACCCCATGCTTCTCTGTGACCTGAAACTCCCACTCCTTGTGTGTACATATTTTTCGTATTAAATATAGTTCAAGTTCAAGTTTACTTACCTAGGCGTAAGCCAAACACTTACATTGTGATGTCACATCAATACAAAGGAACAAATGGAAAGGGAAATTTTTTTTAAAAATATATACATAACTGTTACTAAATTACATTTAGTCATTGACATATCTGGTCTCTTTCTCTCTGCCTCACTCTCCCACTAACTTTCTCTCTCATTATTTTACACTTACACACACACACCCGCTCTCTCTCTCTCTCTCTCTCTCTCACTCTCCCCATCTAATGTTAACAGTTACAACTTCCACAACATCCCATTTGTACAGACGAATATATAGGTAACAGAAAACTAACACCCACCCCAACTCACTGCCAGATATTGACTTTCTAAACCCTTGACTAACACTTGTGTCACTTAAACTGTTCGTATTCTCTTAAAATGTGAAAGAAACCTATTGCTACGTTTTTTAGTTCTTTATCATTATTTGAATTTAAAAGATTTAGAAATCTAGTCATACTGAGTTTTGTTAAGAACCTGTGAGCTCTGTGAGCCTAATATTATTTTTGATATTGACTTTCTGAACCCTTGACAAACTACTGAAGTTAGATAATATTTGTGGGACGGGGAGAAATCACTGAGTTGAACTATTGCCGGGGAATTTCTGGAGTGGTGTCCCTTGCTGTGCTGAACAACGAGGCGAAGAAGGGAGTAGTCGATAGCCCCAGAGAAAGCGGTGTCCTTTTCTAGTATATCGTTTGAAGGTTTAGCAAACTGTCGTCACGAGAGCCAACTCCTATCTTCGCTTCACCAACCGCACTTTGTTCGGCCCGTGTGGGATCGCCTACTGCTACCGGAGTTCACCGGCACGTGGAGGAAGTCACCCCGCCTCGTCTGCGCCCTCCCTACCTTTCCAACGGTCTACATATTCATAGCCAAATTTTTTTTTTTTTAACCTCTTATAAAGTTATTACAACTAGTATTCTCTATTTCAGTTTTCCAATTTTGAACACAACAACAGCAATCCCTCAATCGCTGTGTATGTTCATTAATAAATTTTAATACTTTCTCTGAAGGTACGCCCTGTTGCTCCCATACAAACCTATACCCATACCTGTATCACATTTTCTTTAAAAGAGATGCCCATGTTATTACATTATCGTCAACTTCTGTTACTTTATGAAGACATTCATACATTGTTTCTAATCATGTTATCATCTTTACTCTTTAGAATTTTAAACCAGTACTTTACAATTTTAATTGGCCTAGCTATGAGGAGTGGATAAACCATTTCTCCATAAACACAACAATTTGGTATTGTAGACCTTACACCTAGTCTAGTAATGACTTCAGGTAATTTAAATGCAACTTTTCTAAAGGCCCAGCTTCACAGTGTCCCCAGACTTCTGCCCCATAGGCACCATATATATATATATA
>JAWQUT010000536.1:276897-375494 GCA_033807755.1 Ellobium chinense | reverse complement strand
TGCGTGCGTACGTGCGCGGACGCGCGCACATTTTTTTTTTTGGACAAATTTCCAAATGGATTAATAAAGTTTATCTTATTTCATAATCTGTGACAGCAACAAACATGTGATGTTATATAATGAAATGACGACACTGAGGGTTATATTATAGAACTGACAAAGTTTGGCATTCTATAGATTAACTACTCCGCTTCCACTTATAAATCTACTGTTAGATTTGTATTCAAACATACTACAAAGTTCAGTTTTATTCCGAAACAGAGACATCTACTGCCGCAACGCACATCTGAAATACTATCACTTGGTAAGAAACTGCCATATGCCTGATACTCTTCCCAGTGAAGATGTGCACAAGGTGTTTATTTTCAACTTATAGCCATGAATTTCTAAGGTTTGCAAGAGTTCAGCTGTAAGCAATAAGTTACTGTTCTCAATATGACGTACACGACGATGAAGACGAATAACATACCTGCAAGCTGCGTTTTCCTTGAGCTCGCAAGTTTCGGTACAGCACTTGTCTGTGCCGATGAGACCGAAAGCTCCTCCATCGCACTCCTCGCCTTCTTCTACAAGAGCATTGCCACAAAATGTAGTAAGCTTGGATTTTTCTGGTAAAATTTCAGATAAAACACTATCATTAGGCAGCCCTGTCGTACAGGCAACATCGGTCAAACCGAAATCAGCGGGACCACGGGCTTATGACGTTCGATTTAGACAGCGTTTCTGTTTAGACAGAGAAACCTAAAAAAAGAAAATAAACACGACCTCTTGTTTCCTTTAGTGGTACTTTCCGTTTAACTGTCCTCCTTTTAACCGCTGTCTGTTGTAATATGAATAAATGGTATGTGATTAGGTACATGAACGCGTGTGTATTGCTCTAAAATTAATTTTTGACTGACAGTGACACCCTTTGTAAGATGTGCTTGAGTTCGTAATTAGAGGCTAAACTTCAGGGATGGAAATATGTGTGACAGAATAGTGCGGAAGGCCACTACCATCCTATTTTGACCCGAGATAAGACTAACTTAACTACTTGTACTCCTTATCTTTCCCCCACCAAAAACAAAATCAGTTTCGAGTTTCAAAACAATGTCATACAAAAGGTTAAAAAAAACAAAACGCTCAAATATTCCAATGCCCGCATTCATTAACAATTTAAAATTTCTACGTGTAAATGTTTTTGTGTTCTTAAATGCCATTATTTAGAAAGTATCACACAATAAATTAGAACAATTAATTAAAAAAACTAATCTAAATAAATCTGTGCCCACGATTCTCAAAATTATTCACAAAATATAACTTATTATCAGTAGAATAATTTCCAGGAATAAAGCGATGAACTACACGCAGGAAAAAAATGTGGTGAACTGCAAGCAGACTATTTTATTAAAAAGCAGTTAACAATAAGTAGATACTTTTTTGAAGGACTTTCTATTTTTCATCTACTTTCTGTTTGTTGTTTGAGGCAATGTGGCCGTGCGGCTGAGGAGTAGGTCAAATAAAGTGAAGATCGTCAGGCTTGAAAATCTGGGCTTTGTGGGTTCGATTCTCGAGTCGGATGATTTACATTCTGACGTCTTTGAGAAAAACACTTTACTCTCATTTCCCCACTGGAGCCAGGTGAATAAATACGTGTCTTTCGAACAGGGGCGAGGAGGGTGGGAAGAAAACGGATAGAAGAGGGGACAGGAGGAGCGGGGAAGTGGGGGAGGAGAACCAGGGTACTGCGCTGCAGCGACTAACAATGACTTCGTAACAGATTTCTCTATCTCTCTCTCTTGCCTGAGATGCGAGGGGGCCCCACACCTTTCTACAATCCAGGGCCCCTCGAACCCTAAATTCGCCCTTACTTTTTCACACTAAGGCCAATGGCAGATATTCTACACAACGCAGTTCTTAATTTGAAAACATCATTCACGGTACAGGTATTTGTGTAGCATCAAAACCAGTGGGCTGCTCTCATAATCGTTGTATAGACCAGTGAACAAAAATTTCCTGGGTACTGTCCATAGGTAAGTGAAACAATATTACTGTGCAATTCACCACTCATATACAGGCTAGGTCAAGATGCTTATTATTACTGTAGCACTGATGCAACTTACCCACATAGCAGGTCTTTCTCTCAATTAGTCTGCCGATCGCTTTCAGACTGCATGGAGAAAACTTCTGAAAATCAAAAACAATATGATAGCATACCCTGAAAAATCAAAGCGCTGACTGATTCTGAGTTGCAAAGAGAAAATAAATGATGGGTTTGTTTTTAAACTTGCGCAAAATAACTACATTTTAAAGCTCATAAAATTTCCTAAAATAATTCGTACATGAATTTCTGATGGTGCAAACCAATTTCAGCCAATGAAGCAATGCTCATTTCTTTTATAGACGTGTCTGGGGATTTTCGTGCATTATCCGCCAGGTGAAGACTTCCCCTTTCCTCTGAAAAGAGGCGGAAATGGGAAATGGAATTTCAGATGAAGTTTTGCTGAAAGCTCATGATATGTCATAATTTGTTAATCGCTGTAATCAAGTTACTTTGGTCGTGAGAGTTATTCTAAATGTACGAGTGTCTGATAAATGGTACTGATACCATGAGTTCCGTGGCTATTTTTACACACCTAAGTCCAGTAAAAGTGCCATCAGTTTATATGTTCAGTTGTAACGAAATCTAACAGGTGGTGTTTTTTTTCACACTTCGACTGGTATAGTCGTTGCATCAAATAAAACTCCGAATATCGAGTATCGATTATACCACAGGAATTGATGTGTGTAGCAATAAAACATGAAGGAAAGAACACCGGTACATTCAGCACAGTGATTCGTAGATTCATCGCCCTACAGTCTTCCTTTTCTCCACTTCCTCTGATTAAATACCGTAGCCTAAATATTCACAAGAATACTCACACACAGTACCATGGCGGTTCTTTTATTCGGATACATTTGCAATGTATGTAGTCACAATAACTCTTTACTCATGTTGTTTAAGGGGAAAAAGCGGTTGCCTATTAACAGAACTGGATTAGAAGCCATTTCCTTCCATAAGTGTCAACTGCTTTGGCATCGATAAGCATTCTGAGAATCGTTCAATGAGATAAATTGAATTTTCAGTTGATATGTGAAAGAAATCTGTAGACAGATTTGTTGGCTGCGACTGTAGGCCTATATATTTTAAAATACCGGCATTTTTACTGTAATCTTCGGTGTGGAAATTGATACAAAATTCGTTCGTGGTATCGATACCTATACATTTTGAACGGCTCTCGTGGTCAAAGTAACCTTGTTACAGTGGGATAACAAACAATCTCGACGTTCCGTGTCCTAAGTTTGAAGAAAACGTGATCTAAAATGTACCCTCCCCCCTCAACCCACCAAGACGGTGAGGAAGGACCAAAGACTATTCTGCGAAATCAACTAAAATTTAGTAAAATACAGAATAATGAATTCAAATGAGAGATAACTTAGGGTATTACTATATACTATACATTTCTTCAGTTAAAGCATCATCACTGGTGCTTATAGCAGATAGTCTCCATTATGAGTGCAGTACTTACACGGTGGTTAGGGAGTTTTCCAGTGACAGATCGGTGCCACATGAGGTATTTGCCCCCTTGAGTCTCTGGTTTTGCACACTCATGGGTTTGAGGGTCATGATCGGAACCGAAGTTATGTCCTTGAAATACAGAAAATATTTTGGTGCCTAATCCAGGAATTTCATAGCCAACTTTTTTTTCTCAGTGCTGAAATAGAAACACCAACTAGTGGTCCCGAAAACAGTTACACAAATGAAGATAAATTAATGCTGGATTAAATCTAAAGAATACAGATCCATGTGGTTATATTACATATAACAAAAACAATTTTAATAATTCCATTTATTTTGCGCCTCCTCCTCCGATGCACACATGTGGCTGAGAGTTTTGGTATTGTGTATGACGTTTGATTGTCCATCAGTTAAGATCGAGAAGTCGCGTCCGGATATTTTGCAGAGGGTATACTTCTCAGATGCCGGTTATTCACAAGCTTGTGGTATGGTCTTGCAGTAAAATAGTAACTCAGATAGGCTGATAGTGGAAGAGATAGAAAAAGATTGTGGAAGTTGCAATACATATTATACAAATTTCAATGTACAGTCGACTCTGGTTAACGGCAACTTCTTAGGATCATGCAAAAGTTGAAAAGGTGCGATTAACAGGAACTGCTATTATCCAGTGACTTTGATAAAGAAAAACACCGTAATCTGCTATCTGAGCAAAAATTGCGTTTAAGTGAACTGCGATTAAGTAGGGCTGATTGTATAGCTAACAACCTTGATACTGTAAATCTTCTTGGGTGACGTTCCAATGATCTGAATTGCAAATTAACCAGACTTGTTAGAATAGCAGTTGATTTCAATGCTTCTACAAAAAGGAACTCTAAAAGATGGTCGATGGAAGAAAAGCTGTCCTCTGTGCTCTCAGTCCTTCTGCAGCAGGATATTCTTCGTCGGAAATTGTTGTTCCAAATTCATAAAACTCCTGTTCTCACATCTGCACAGGAAGTTTAAAAAATTGCTGTCAGCTTACCTATTTCTGAGGAGGAAGGAAATAAGAGATTCAGGTCAGCAAAAATCCGTTGTGTCAAAAGTAATATGCAGAACAGACTTGTGACAGATATGAGTGAGAGGTTAGACCTTCGAAAACCAACAAACTGAAGCAACAGAAGTTTATGCGTTTTGAGTTGCCAAATGCCTAATGATATTCTATTATACCCGGTTCAGTGATTATGAACTAAGAAAATCGGATGCTCTTAGCACGTTTTCCACCAGAAAACTATAGTTCGTTTCACATTTTAAAAAAAAACGGCGGTTTTGTGGAATAACTTATTGATTAGCGACTGATTTTTACGAAACTTTGTATGCCGCAATTCAACAAGTAGTCTTAATGGCATAAGGCTTTTCAAGGCGATCCAACAGTTTCAAGCTTTTTTTTTTCTCCTTGTTTCTGTAATGTACATGAGAGCATCTGCCTAGATTTAACATTTTCACTGTAAAGACGTGTGACGAAAATTACAATAATCATGATTCTCTGCTGAAGATGACTAAAAGCTACTGAGAAAGGGAATAAAATGACAGAAAAAGACATCCCATTATACAAACTAAACTGTTGATATGCTACGCTGTAAAACCCCTATACTTCCAATCAGAAATAAAAGAATGGCGGGAATAAAAACACAGATGTCTTCTAGTTTATGCAAAATCGTGAGAATTATCTTACGGCTTCAGTTGAACATATTGTATACTTCGTAATCCCTAAACCTCAATTAAATCTGCGAACTTATTGGCACGGTTTTATGGTCACGCCTTAACCCAGCTTGCTTATACAAAACACGAAAATGTGTACATGATAGAAGTCATGCCGTACGTTGATCTGACGTTGGATTGGAAAAGGCTTTAACATTTTATCATGTCGATGACGATAACAATCCTTTCTAACTTGTAGCGCGAATGGATCACAAGGCTTTTGGTGTCAAAAGGCAGCCTTCAGTTGGTTTCGACCGCTGACAACACCACGAATGAGTGTTAGAAAGGACTGAAAAGTAGCTGGAAATATTAAAATTTCAGTTGCAAAATAGGAAGTGGGCAATCTTGTTTATGTGCACGACCGGTAAGAGAATTCTCTGCCTTTACTCTGCCGCCAAGAACAATCCGAAAACATTAGCGATCTCATACCTTGCAATCCTGTCTCACTCTGTTTTGCAGTCACACTCATTCTCCCATCTTGCTCTACAAATAGTATACACTTACTGTATGGGCATATTACGCAGACCAGCTAACGAGGCACAGTTTCAATTTTCAATTTTTTCTAAAATTCAGTGACAAATTTTCAGAGAATGTAGATATCCCAGTTAAAGAAACCTGTAAGATGGAGCCAACTGTCAAGGCACTGGGTTTGGACCTTCAGCAACAGCATGAACCAGTTGGGCGCTGAAGACTACTGAAGAACAGGTACTTATAGGTAGGACTATATTCACTTCAGAGACTTACCGTGAGCGAGAACAAGATTCACTTGCACGCTGCTAACGGGCCCGCCTACTATGTCCTTAAAAGAGGAAACCCCTGAGTTAGTTTGCGATGTTCCGGTTTTATCGACTGGGGAAAGATAATAAAGTAGACAAGGGTTAAAACAAAAACGGATAAACTGAAAGTGTGGCTAAAACGGAAGGAAACAAGAAGACTTCTTTATAGGCTTCTACATGTAAATGAAACTCTATTTAATTCTTTGGCCCCGTAGATTATGGTTATCCAATGTATTAAGCACTGACATTCTTGGCCTTTGTGGAAGAAAACACAAAACAAAACAAAACATGACGGGCAAACATAAGCACCTGGCTTTATTTTAATATACGTTCATGTTATCGATGTATTCCTTTAGCCTTAGGAGTAAGCACTCTATGGCCCATTATAATTAGAGACATTGTCTTTCAGTGCCTGCAATTGAAAGTGTGATGAACAAAATCGTGTCTAACTAACCATACTAAAATTTGGAAGGGAAAAAATGGGAGAATCATCGCCTACGTTTTCATTCGTTACGATATTCAGCATTATTTCATGAGCATGGCAAAAGGGACTGGTTGTCAAAGAATGTGATGCACGGATAGTAGTCAATCTTACTTCCTCTACATGTTGCTCCTATCCATGCTAGGCCAAGAATTCGCATTGGCATTCCATATGATGTCAGGAGGTGATTCAGGCAAAATCGTTTCTGATGCATGCTGCAGTAGAATGCAAACGACTGCAATATGAAGAGAATTATTATGAACTGTTTTGGATTCAATAGGACTACTTATAAAACAATGAATGACCTCATTTAATTATTATCACTTCCATTTGTCAACCACTCTTACGGATCAACTCTAGAATATCCACTCCCTTCATGATGAGAAGACAAACAGCGCATGAAGACTGAGAGTAAATCTAAAGCAGGCTTATGTTGATAGCATCAAAATCTCGGAGAGAAGGAGGGGGCACGGAAGGAGGGGGTGGAGGAGGGTATCTTTAGACGATGATAGCCCCAAAAAATTGGGGAGAGAGAGGAGGGAATAAGCCCTAATACACACATCGTCATGACTAAATAAATGTTGAGTTTAAAGTCTCAAGTGAGCAAACAGATATGCAAGTGTATTTCTGTAATACAGGTGCAAATTGTGACACTATTTATAATATTAAAGGTTCCATGGAAAGCATGATGAAGATGATCATGACTGGCGGGAAACAAAATGAACGCATTCTGTGCATAGCGCTATTAATATACGACTCCGTTTAATCGCAATCTGAATAATCGCAGCTTCCGTTTAACTGCAGCTTTTCTCATGTAACAAATGTTACATTTGTGTATGGAAATTATTAGATAATCGCAGCTTCTTTTAAATGCAACTTTTTCATGCCCCGAGTCGTTGTGAATTAGCTGAGTTGACTGCATTTACTTCACTGTCTCCTTGACACAAATGATGGCTGGGGTAAAACTAAAAATAGAGAATGAATAACTGACAGGTCTGACAATAAGGTTTTCCCTGAGCTATATGAAAGCCAATTTGAAATACAACTAATACCAGTCTGTTCACGCAACCCCGATGGAAACATAAGAAAGCTTCATGCGAATACATGTGCTGAGCAAAGATATTTTCCTGTACCGTGTCATCAGAATCTCAGCACTCCTAAGGTCAGTCTAGCACAGATAAACATTAATCGAACTGTAGAAATACACTGGAGAGACACGTGGTCATATTGCACAGTAAAACAGTAGTATTCGGCTTCATGAAGTTGGCAGATCCTAGGGCTTGATGGCAAAAAGAAAAAAAGAAAGGTCCAAACCACTAACCAGTTTTAGACACTGCCCGTTTCCTTATGCCCCAAAGCATATGGCGTAAGCTTTGTCAACTTACATCAAGCTTTTCATGAACATGCCATCTCACATCCTTCTCGTTGAAGTGCCTTATTATGGTACCTGACAATGGGCGAGTGTATTCGGCGTAGATCACAAGCTAGAAAAAAAATATATGCATCACAAGACAGTAGACAACAGTCAACACAAATTCCACTTGATCAACGATTTATGTTGGGCTAAAACAGAGTTTCGATTGAAACGGAGGCCTTTAGAGAGGAAAGTCAAAGGGGCGTCTTATTTCTTTTCATTCGGCTCAGTTGTTTCCCTGCTGTATTATAAAATGCATAGCAATGGTGTATATAGGGTAGGCACAGGTACAAAGACTACCAAAATGTTATTATAATCAGGGCGAGTGATCAAAGGAGATAAGTCTCAAGACAATAATTATTTTTTTTAAATACCAGAGTGCCTGTAAACATTGCATTGGCACAGCAGATTCAGTCAAACTCTCAGTGAGCATGAAGCTTGTTTCTGCTCTCGATCTTTCACTCAAAGGACCTGTAAAATAATTCTGATTTCTTTCCCCCTCTTCCTATCACACATAATCTCGTTGGGTCATAACATCAAGTGGACGTGTTGTCTAATTATGAACGCAATTTAATGGGATTTCCCCACTCTACGAAATTAAGCTTTAATGTCAACAGTACAATCCAGTTTTCTGAGGAATTGCAGCTTGAGCCCTGGAAAACCCAAGAAAGCCTTGACATTGTACCGTATCTGTTGCCACCTTGCCAAAAGTGACCTCCACTCAGCAAGCTGTTAACGCTGCACGTGGTGAGTATTTGTCTCACTTCAAAGCTGCGAAGTCTCACTAAATAGATGGTTGCATTTTGGCACATGGCACTGTATTAAATTCAACTTGAAACCGAAAGTTTCGGCGATTTCCTCAAGGTATTTCTTACCACTCTTCCCTCGTGCCTGAGAATATAAATTAGGGCAAGGTTTGGGGTAGAGTTAAGGAAGAATAAGCAACTGTAGGACAGTCCCTAGACATGATCAATGTCCAGGAACACTCTCGTGAGTGCTTTCTCTATTCTAATCTTGCTCCTGACCCTAAACCAAGCTCTAGTGGGATGTACCATGCTGTTGCGCTTGAAAAAAGTAAAAAACAATCAGATGTATGGGCGCCAGTACTGGGTAGCTTACATAATGCTTAAAGTTATGATGTAAGTTTATTCATGATATAAGGACGATATTGTGGAACTCTTTAGGGACTGAGTCGAACCCACGAAGTCCGGCAAATTTCGTAAAGTCGAGAGGTGACATTTCCTCCCCACTTCCCGTCCCCACCCCAAATTTATGCACGTTGATAGACGGAAAAGACAAGGTGCCGTGTGCATATGCAAGCCTCTTCAGAAAAATCAATGTTTGGGTCCTGTCATTTGGCCAGTAATCTCCGAACGAAGGCTTCCCTCCTATGAAAGCCAATTTTGTTAGCTCTGTCAAGCTCCGACTCACTGACTTTCCTCTATTAAACTGACGATGGCCATTCCCAGTTAGCCCTTCCACCATATCAATTTTGTTGGCTGGCAAGACGGATGAACACATGCAGAGATAGTTGACCCCGGCCATCTCTTTTCTCTTGCGCTCATCCTAATGCACTGCATTCTACAGAACATGTCAAATTATGAAAGTTTCACCACTAGTGTTTCAATCCTTATCCCTCTTTCCATGCACCCACCTTTCCTTTTTCCTTCCTGCATCATATCTCCTTCTGCCACCTTCTTCACTATTTTGTGAAAAGATATATTTTTCCGCCAGACTCGACTGACAAGAATATTGTTATCAAGCCGACCTAACCACAGTATCCTATAACAAAGGAACGGCTGAAGCCGACAAAGCTGAACACTTTGACTGATTAACACGAATAATGTTATCAACTTTTTTGTTCGAGTGTCAAGCCCATTGAAGTAAATTATAAATGACTTCGCATTAACAATTTCTAATGAGTGTCCCGTGTACTTGTGATTGTGGGCCAACGAGAGTGCAAATGTATTTTGTGCGTGCGTAGATTCTTGCGTGCGTTCATGCATGTCTATGAGAGAGAGAGAGATAGAGAGAGAGAAAAAAAAGAGAGAGAAAGAGAGAGAGACTGCTATTTTCGTCTTTCTGTTTATGTTATAGCACAGTTTGCAATGCTCTGATGTTTGTTCTATTCGTATCAGAACTAACAAACCACTGTCACTGAAACTGGAAATTACCCAACCTTACGAGCACTTTACTAGCTCACGCTCGAATGAAATTACAAGGTGTCACTCTTAATTAGACCCTGTCACTTTCACAGATCCATAATATTGTGGTTTATTTCTTCGTTTAAGTATTCCTTGTTTACAATGGTTTACGCTGGTTCATGTACTTGAACACAAACAATATAACGAGCACGGATAAAACGAGTTCTCGCTGTACCGAGCAAAATGAAAATCCCCGGTTTTTTTCCTTCTTTGTAATAGTAAACTTGCCTTTCATATAACGAGCACAAAATCCGCTAAACGTGGCCCTAACGAGGTAACCGGCCCTCGCAACCCTTTCGTCCGCAATTAAACTTTCAGCGGCGAGGAACTCGAACGTTCAGGCTACGTAACAATTGCCAACAATAGGTAAGTCGGCCGTATGCAGTTTGAGCAAATAGGTCAAATTTTATGATATGTAATTTGAGCAAATTTTTTTTGGCAGTTTGAGCAAATTGTTACCTGTAAATTTTCACAGTTTTAGATGCCTTACAGCATTTTATTTTCACCATGGAACCATGAAAACTTAGTTATGATTATATACAGTTCATAGCAAATCGATTTGTATATTACAAGTCGGTTCCATTAGCACACAGTTTTATTTATTTTAATCTTCATACAACAAACATCATTAATATTCTGCTCAAAATCCCATTTCCACCTCCCCGTTGGGGACCGGGGGGGGGTTCAACAGAACTGGGCTGACAAAAGTGGTGAAATAAGTTCACCAAAAACATCAGTGCAATTCTGGCAAATGAATGCGGTACAAAATGTGAAAATACGCAAATGCTATGGTATACAATTCAGTTTATAGGAATTTGAATTATAAACTACAATTTAACTAACATAATATGGTTTTTCCATAATTTCTAGAATCAGTACTTGTGATCGGTAAGAGATACTAGGTTTGTTCCGAGGATAACTGAAGAAACTAATGTACCCAAAATATAACTATGATTCCAAATATAACTACAACTATAATATGTCAGCTTTGATATATACCTCGTGACTAAGGTTTAATTTAACATGAACAGGCACTAGAATAATATAGTAAATCAAACGCCAGAGTGAGAAGTTAATGCAGTTGGATTTGTAATAGTATTACTACTGTTAACGAGCACAGCCTGTTCAAACATTCTGACTGAGAAAAATTACTGTAACACCTCGAACACTTGTATTCCTCAATTTAAATTGCTTTGCTCAAACTGTCGAAAATGATTTGCGCAAACTACATATGTTTCTTCGCTCAAAATGTATACGTTTTTGCTCAAGTTACAAACAGCGGGTAAGTCTCGCTGTCTCGCTTATGTAATTTACCGGTAGGATTACCGGTACAAACTAGTTGCGCAGTAGGCCAAGAAGCGGGGTAGGGAAGGATGCGGTGGAGATGTGACCATGCGACGGGAGGAAGATGGGATTGATATGCTCGGCTAATGATTGGCCAAGCCTGTTGTTTAGACCAATCATTGCGCTAGGCAATTTTGATTTCAATCATAACAATCACAGAAACGGTGATTACGATCGGTCAGTCATTCGTTTCTCGACTCTCAACATTTGCATTGCTTTGTTTACACCTGTCAATGATGGAATCGAGGAAGAGAAAATGTCTGTCCTTCGAAACAAAACTAAAAATAATCGAAGAAGTCGAGAGAAAGCAGAAGAGCAAGGCAGAAATTTGTCGTGAAAACGGCATCGCAACAAGCACACTTTCAACATTTTGAAAGGACAGCGACAAAATCAGAGCCGCAGTTGAGAAGGGCAGCCTGAATCACAAGAGACAGCGACCATCGGCGTATGATGTTGTAGATAAGGCGCTGCTTATCTGGTTCAAGCAAGCATGCTGGCATGTTTACCAGGGTGACCCCTGGGTAGACAAGGCGCTTCCGCTCTACCCGCAGCGAGCAGTCTAGCCATGTCAGATCTAGTATATGGGTCTCCCTGACACTACTGACAGTTTTTACATGATTTTCAGTGGACCATGCGTGTAACGAGCCATCGGCTCTAACGAGCACCGACGGTCGGTCCCGACGACCTCGTTATATCTGAGTTTCACATAACAGTGGTCGTATCCTACAAAACATGTTCTTCATGCATTGAAAAAATTGGAAATTTAACAAGGTGTGCAGTAAGAGATCAAATTCAATTCACTCAACCAACATGAGAAACCTATTACAAAGCCTACAGCACTGTAAAAGATATTTGCTCGTATGCCTTTCCCATATCATTTCATTATTGGCCAGACCTTCCGAAATCTTTTCTATTAGTCCTCTAGTCCTTGTCTCTTCTAACCATCTATACACAATACCTTAAAATTACCTCTGCAATCTGGAGACCGACGTCTGTGTAGATCGTCTCTTTTCTTCCGACAAATTTTGATGCCCTGTATATTTCATCTGCTGCTTGAACAAATGAAATCTGGAAGGAAAATAAGTTAACTACAACTGTATTGTAAAAAGGGAGGAATCTGTGCCCGTTCTGATATTATTTGGAAAGTGTGTCACTAGGGATTTTACCAAATTACTGTGAAAGCACGATTTTAGATCAGTTGTGAGAAAACGGGTCGGAAAACTACAAAATATCCTGTCCCCGCCGGAGACTGAACCCAGCCAAGTGTCTCAACAAGTTTAAGCGTGGGACCACCATAGGGACGCTAAATTTATAACAGTTCAAACCTTAAGTACAGCCTAACTAAATACTGTTCCCTAACAAGCCTAATGGTCTCCCCGTAACCCTTATGCACTTCCCGGCTCTGCTCATATTATAATAATGTGAAAATTTACTAACATAATTTACTGGACTTTGCGTTAGATTTGTTTCTCTATTCCATCTCTTCAGAAAAAGCAATGTTTGGATCCAGTCTTTTGGCCAGTGATCTCTGAATGAAAGCTCTCCTCCTATGAATGCCAATTTTTGTTAGCTCTGTCAAGCTCCGACTCGTCCATTGGCCACAAAGCGATCCATTGCATTATCGCTACTGATCTACCTGTTTTGCTCCATTAGTCTTATGCTGAGCTGTTTGTTTTGATAGTTTTGTGCTCTTCTGCTTATGTTGTTGGGCTGTTCATATTCTACTCTAAACACTAATATTTTTATCATTATTTTAAGTACACAAATAGTTTAAACTGTGATCTATGTCTGCCTGCTTTTCACTTTTGCTTTGCGAGGCATGTGCTTATAATTTCCTTGTCGAATTTATTTTAGATGTGACAAAACCAATCACGAACTGATCACATCATGTTATTAGTCTATATGTTGGTTTTGTGTGTGTGTTTTTGTTGTTTTTTTTTTTTGGGGGGNGGGGGGGGGGGGGGCGGCTCTTTGGCTCTCATGGCAAAGTAAGTCTTGGTACTGTTTGTGAACAAATACACTATGTGGTAGTGGGGGAACTTACATCTGTTCGCAGCTGACAGTATAATGATGAATGCCGGTTGATTATGGGCTTACATTTCTATTCTTCTCCAAAGCACAGCACTTGCCAGGAGAGCTATAAAAATGCTGTACCCGCACGTACACAGAGTGATGGACAAGCGAAAGAATGTGGCTAAACGGTGCAACACATCACTGAAACCGACACATTCACAGAGGTCTACGAATTTCAGATTTTATAGTCGTTCCATCTCATCCCAACTATACACTTTTGTATCACCCGTTGTTTTCACGTCACTTGGTGGAAGGAAGTCAAGCAATCAGATGTACGGGACACAAGTGTCAGATATGCTTTAAGGTATGACTTGGGTTGATGCGTAAATTATGGGCAATATCAGGTAATGGGAGTCAAACTCCCGAAGCCAGCCAATTTTTTTTTCATACAGTTGAAATTCACGCTTCCAGGGTGGCAGTAGGGAGAAGATGCCATGTACAAATCAACGTCACTGCTGATATATATACATACACATTCATAAGCAATAAACTTAATTAAGTCCGTCTCTTTCATCATTCTGTCATCCATACCATTTGTATGAGTGTGAGTGACGTGGGGGTAGAAGTAATGCTATCATCCAACACTATTATTAGTTTATTAGTGACTTCATGATGCGCCCATATCTCTTTACAACTTCCAGCTTAGTGATCTTTCATTCAATTAAATTGCTCAATGCTACGCTTGTGAGAGATGGGCGACAGTCAGTTGACTGTTACTTTTATAACTTTCTGGACATGAAATTTTGTGTGGCAAAGAATCAGAGCTAGATATAGCCATCTACATATGGGAAATCGTGTTTATTCTCTGTCAATATAGATTTGCTATAGCAGGTAGTATACCGCAGCGAGTGCGTCACAAGATTTGCGTGCAGAAATGGTGCTCCCGTGAAAACAAAAATACAATATCCCAACGTAATTGATTTGCTTACCATTATGGCCGAACACGTTACATGGTTGTTCCGACATCGGTCTCTGTAAAGGTCGTAGTCCGCAACCATGTAAAGAAGACAAGTGTTCCCAGATAGTCCTCTCTTAGCTCGACCACTTAGACCATCTCCTAATTGAAAAATTCAACGAGCATCTATCAGTTTCATACTGATGATACTAATCTGTTTCATATTGAAGGGTTGACTTTCAAGGCTCAAAATGGATCCCAATTCCAGGACTACATGAATCCCACAAGTGAGGACATCAAAAGCAGATTTATACAGTTTTTCATTTATTATGCGTATTTACATCAAAGCAAATAATGACAGATTGCATTTCATGATTGATAGTATGTTGAAATATAAGCTACAATATGTCAAAATGAGATGTGTTATCACTATTGGCAGATGTTACATATACAGAACCAGTAATAATGAGCTGCGTGACGTCACGAGTTATGCGCCTCAGTGTCCATGGAATAAAAACTGCCTATATTTTCACTGTAATGAGAGAGATCTTTGTGATATGTTTTGGGGGAGGGGGGACTCAAAATCTGAATGCAAATGCGTCTTAAGCTATGCAACACAGTTCCGGTTCATCATACTTACTATTTCGAAGCTTGTATACACATTTATCTACATTGTTTCTGTTTTCCTTGCTCGCAGCAGAATCTTGCGTATTGTGCCTCTTTCTCAAGGCTTGTATTAGAATGTAAGAACAGGGTCTGCACTTGCTTGATCAAATTACTGTTCCTTCTATGGCTTCAGTCATGGATTCGTATCTACATGTGTTTGGTATTCGATGATAATCTCTGATGCTACTCTAGCCAGTGCACTAATCTAGACATTTGACGTAAACAGTAGGTTAAGTAAGAATCCTAAGAGCAAACACCTTTCTCCTATAGGCTGTAATATTTTTATATTCTTTCATGATTCCATGCCCACTAATTTAGTACATGTAATAGCTTTATGAACGCAATGAGACAAGGACTGGACTGTGCCGTCTGCACATTCATTTGTGAGTTCAAAGCAAGATTTGAGGTTGAAAAAGCGGTAGGACATTGAAGTCCTCTTGACATGTGTTCATTAAGTCTTTAGTTCAAAAGTCTCTATAAATGATCATAAAAAGAAGACCTGTCCCATCTTCGCTCCAAGGTGCTCTCGGCCGTTTGGTGGGAAATCTATTTACAAAAGCCAGCCCTTGTTAGACTTCATCAAGAGACCACAGCAATAAGTAAAAGTCAAAACGTGAAAAGGAGGTCTCCAAATACGCACAGCCTTCAAATGACAATGGTCATGTTGTCAATCGTTTCACATTCGTGAGCTACATTTAACGTAATATAGTTTTAGGATAGGGTATTTTGGCTGGACAGCAAAACTAACCCATGGAGAGTATTTTGGCTGGACGGCCAGATGGTAAGATTTGTGAATGTATAAAGTCCAGCACCATGCTTCTAACTCATCCCAAGAAATGAAGGTATTTGTTTATATGCTGGTTCATGTGAATGTTGAGTTGTTCTACAAATTTTGAGTCAGCTGATCTACACAGCATGTTGCCGGTGTGAGTGAATTTTAGTACAGAAACATAGGATGGAAAAATACTAGCATTTGGATTGGGAAGAAAACTTGGAAAAATATCTTGATTTAAAAAATAATACAATCCATCCAGAAAACTCCATACTATGTATTCTGGCGGTTGTTTTTTTTTTACCTAGCTTTATTATTTCGCCTTAGCTTCTGTTCTTTCGCAGCCAAAGTCATAATCCTAAAAGACAAATGCAGTGCATAATAATAACAAAATGCTCCTAATGCTTGACAATATCACCATTTTCCGTTGAACTGTTTGACTGATGAGTATCATAGTACTTGATCTCTTCCTTCTCCTCATGTTTTGCACCGCAGAATGAGGATCTGAAATTATGAAAAGTGAACAAATTAAGGTGATATGGTTAAGGGAGAGCATGAGGCTGGCTGACGATGGAGTGATGGTAAATCACTGAAATAATAAATAAAACAGAGAGATGTGCAGGAGGGAAAAGCGAAAATAACCAATCGGACAAGAATCGGGGAAGGATGAAGAATGATAATATGAGAGAACAGTGAGCAATAAGAATAAATTAAGGTAGTTATGGAAGAGCATGAGTTGGGTGGGAATGGGGTGGAGGGAAAGTGATTAAAATAATTTACAGAAAGAAATGCAGGACGGTGTGGCGAAAATAACAACTTGCACAAGGATTGGGTTAGGATGAGAAGTAGTAAACTGTAACAACGGATCTGGTGCGTAAATATTTCCTAAATAAATGCGTGGAAATGCCCTGCGTCTAGGTAAGGTGGGNGGGGGGGGGGGGGGGGGGTGTGAAGGCGGACGATGGGTGGGAAGCAAAGTCAGGAGTAATAAAAAAAATTGTATTGGGGGATTAAGGCGAACACTCATGGGAAGGGGGTGGGGTGCTGAGCAAATAGAAATGTGCATTCAATATTCTTTAGGAACAGGGTAGCAGACCACAAGGAATTCGGGACTTGCTAACGGCACCAGACTTGTAGGGAAAGTTTCCATTCATTTCTTAATAGCGTCCAAGATATCTCGAGTCCTATTCTGATCCACTGCTTTGATTCTATTGTAATGTTTTTGAAAAGTTGTTGCAGATCGGGAAAGACTGCTCAACGAAATACTGGGATAAGGACATTAAAAGCAATTGAAGAGAACCGGGATTACTGTTTGAAGGAGTTAGTGAGAATGAAACGGACTGAATGAGGGTAACAATAAAAGATAGGCTAGAGGCCCCATGAAAGAAATAGAGATAGCAAGGCTTTTGAAGCTAAAAAGCCACTAAACTTACCCATCCGATGGATTCAAGATAAGGTCGGAACCTCGAAAAGCCACCATTGTGTCATTCTTAGGATTTTCTGACGCATTTAACAATCTCCAGGCTGGCTATTAAAGAAAAATCACATATTATTATGAATTTCGTCTGTTAATAGCTGAATAATTTGCTGGCAGTTAGTCAATGTTATTTCAGAACAGGACACAAAAATGTAAAAGGATGAGCTGCCTCATCACGACTCTTCTTCTACACTACAGTGGAGCATCGGCACCGCCACACTGCACCACCATCACCAAAATCACAAAATGCACCGTCATCACCACAGCCAACACCACTATGATGCACCACCATCACCCGCACCAGGTACAGTGCAATGCACCATCATCACCATCATCAACACTACAATCTTGGCATTGGGGCACAGTGGAGCATCACAACCACCACAATAAGTCATCATTACCGCTTCTATTATGGTTGTCCAACAAACCCAGTACCAAACAATTCCCCACAATCATCTAAACCATCAAAAGTATAATATTTGCTTATCTGGGGTGGAAAAGTGTTATTGCTGGATCTGAAGCATGGGGATTTCATTTGGTCTGGAGGGGTCATTATGTATGTTATGATCTAACCTGTTTTATTCCTCCGAGTAGAAAAGTAACTTAGGCCACTCTTAAACCCGGAAAATGTCTGGGTTAAGCTAGACAACTACATCGACACTTGTCCAAGAACTTTATAGGACACTTTACCTCTATTGCAAAAGTATCGTTCTTGTCAAAGATTTGGATGTTCCACAACAAATCCTCAATGTGTGCCTGAACAGATACACCTGGGCTCTCTGGTAATAATAAATTACTGTTCTTAAAAAGCAGCTGAAATACGACTAATAAGATGCATGATGATCCAAATTAATAGTATTCAGCCAATACAGTGTTTATCGCATCCTCTGCAAATCTATGGCAATTTGTACATCGAGCCCATAAGATAATCTGTGAACAAGCAACCTGTGGTACATGACAATGAAGAAGTTATTGATTGGATGGTCCAGAAATAAAGTGGACTTAGATCAGCTATACAGCTGGCCTAACTAAAAGACACCTGTACTTGATCCGTTCTGAAAGCATGACAATGTAAAACCTTACTCCGACAAGTTTACAACATATGGAGTCTCCAGCACTCACTCTATCGTCTATAATACTGGCAAGAAATAATTAATTTTTGATATTTTATATCTGTGGTTGTGTAACTTAAAATCCTGCAGGAACAATGATACAACATCAGTTTAGGCTACCAATTATGACATTCGACCTAGTAAGTTATGACTTGACACTTACCAACAGTAGAGGTGTTCTTGCTCATGCTTAAACGGATTCTTCACTGAAAAGGACTATCTGTGACTTCTGAAAACTATTTACATAAAGGTTGTAGGCATTTATACGAATAACAACTATACCTGTCAAATGACCAGTGAAAATTCGGCTCTGATCTACAAAGAACCTGCTTGAGCTGCCATCACCGTAAATAAGACGTGCCTGAAATCCTTTGGCTAAAACCGGGGCACCTGACTTCAGTGTAATGTGAAAATCCCTGAAGATGAAAAAGCTGATAAATATGTATGCTGATCTTCTGGGCTTGTATACAACATGAACAACTCACTTCTCTCAGAGTAGTAACCACATTTTCAAGTCAAATCCAGTCCCGACCTCTCGCAGTGCCGTATGTGTATTTGTATGTATGTATGTATGTATGTATGTATGTATGTATGTATGTATGTATGTATGTATGTGGAGCAGCGTAGGAGTGACTGCAAGGCTGCGACAGTGAATTTAAGATCGAAAGATCGTGGGTTCGATCCCAAACACTGTCATGTTCCAAGTAACTTGGGAAAGTATTTTATTTACATTTCCCACAGTCCACCCCTCTATGATATTGGGTATCTGCCAGTGAAAGATACTATCATACTCAGCGTTTGTAAATAGCAGTGGCATTGCATGCTCCCCAAGAAACTAAGGACGCCCATGAATGACATGGTCTGCTGGGGTAATAATACTTGACGCGCTAGCGGGCAGTGCCAGGATACGGGACTTAAAATACCTCACGATTATTATCAGATATGTATTGCATGTCTATTATCACTGAAATGTCAAGTGTCCAATCTCGACGTATGTCCCTGCTGTTTTTTCTGAGTTCTTAATCTATAACTGCCTGTGCCATAATGATATATAGTAAGCCATTCATTAATCATGAACTCCACAGAAGTCTCAAGGCAATAGGGGAGGAAGAGAAGGGGGAGTAAAGGCAGCTTCATACTGCCCTCCTCAATAATCCTCAGTGGAAATGAAGATATCATACAAGAAATAAAAGATAAGGAAGCAAATTGATAGCGGGCATTCAGGATGTGTGTCATTCCAGTTTCCTAAGCACACCTGTCAGCAAAATGAGTATCCAACTGTGATCAGTAAAAGTCACTGTCTCTGCTAATGAGCAGCGCCTGTAAATGTCAGCTGTGAAAATTGTTGAATTATCGGGCCACCGGGACTCAGAATAATAGCGGACAGATCTAGATCTAGTTCTTGATCTAGAATCGGCCCACAAAGATCTAGCCTACCTCGTTTTTATTATTATCATTTAAATCACCATCATATTTTAATGATTTTATTATTTTTACTACTATCTATAAGGGGCAGTGATACTTTTGATAGGCTACAGGTTTTGTTAGAATGGAGATGGACGGGTCGAGCGACGTTACATAGTTTTGATACACTTCTGTCCATTGCTTACCTTTCAAATACTCTAAATCTGACTTGCTTTATGAGCTCTCTAACACCACTGCTTGCCCTTCTGACTCTTGACGTTACACCTATGTCACTGAGGGTCTCAAAATATCTCATGTTAGCCACGCAATGAGCTGAAAAAAATACAGGTGTATATATTATATATTTCGTCAACAACTTTACAGCATTAATTCCTATAACTTTGACATAAGACAACACAGTGACGATGGGCACATTCAAATGTCGTTCTGTCGATTCAGTGGCGGCTCGTCATAAATTGCAACTTTTTCACTGGAGAGCAGAATATAGCTTAAAAAGCACAACTTTGTTTTCAAACTACAAATACCACCAAACCAAACTCAACTGCTCTTTTTGTGTTTTGTCTCCTGCACTAATTGTTTTGCTATGCTTATAACACAGCCTTGTGCGCCCTTGTTTACCCTTAATAAAAGAGGCTAAATTGCCACTAGTTTACAGTAACTTTCTCTCGCTAACGTGCCATGGAAATCCTGCACAGACTTAGCCTGTCATGCTAAACTTAACACTAGTCTATATCTTCAAGACTATCCTTGAAGAGCTTGAAATGTCAGCAGTGTGGCCAGCTCGTAGAGATTTTCTCTATGGTATGTAGGGTAAAATGGCCTTATGTGAGTTGCTGTCAAAAATCGTGAAATTTAGGGTACGGTGCGGGAAATGCCTGGTTTCTTACTAACAGTAAAATTACATCATTTTTTTTCTACTACATTTGCTAAGCTTCAACATCGTCATATGACATGCTGAGAAAAAATAAAACTACTCTGGTTTCTCAAGTCCGCAAAAGGCTTTGGACTGCAAAACTAACCAATCGGTTTTCCCAAAAGACCCTGCGAGATTTAAAAATGACTCATAGCTCAATCTGTGGAGAGACACAATAATTGTGATCTCTGCGAGTAACTCTGCTCGTGTAAAGCTTTCACCATTGCTTAGGCAACCTTTAGGCTTTGCAAGCTTAGTCTTATTACCCAAGTTTACCCTGAGATTTGGCTGCACAACATTGTACAATCTTAGGGTTCATCATGTGCTGGCCTTAATGTGACAATGGACCAAATGGACTATCCTTTGTGCGATTCACTAGAAGGAAGAGAGCTTCTGTGAGAGGAATACCCAGTGAGCTGATGATGTCACTTTCAAACTATCTTAAGCATTCCAAGCCACTAATAATGAATTATATAGCATCTTTATTATTAAATGGCTATACTAGACTAGACTTGGCATTTCTAAACTGTAGATCAAGAAAACTAGGCTAGGAAGATGCGCACACTTATCCACCACGATTAAAGTGCAGCAACAAAATAACGAATAGTTTAGAATGGTGGAAAAAGAAATGATTTATTGGTTTGTATGATCAGTTTGCCAAGACCAAGTTGTGCATTCTAGCCCACTGGAAGTGGCGATGCAACAACCGTGTCATTTTATTGTTTTGTGAAATGAAAAATGCAATAATTTATAAACATATTGTGTAAATTGAAAAATTGTTATATGACATCTGTCTTGTTACGTTTCTCAAGGAAATGACTTTCTTTGAGGGGGAAAAATTAAGGTCTGACATCGCTAAAGCAGTGGGCCGCGTGTCTGTAGTGCCACTCTGGCCATATGCTTTACCTTAATAGCGAGATGGGGTTTTTTCCCCCATACTCATTGTATGAAAGCAAAAAAAAAAAAAACCGATCAGTTTACAATTACAATTAATTAAACAGAATGAAGCCATGCATTATTTTCCAATAATTTACGAGCGATTTCCCAGCTAAGAAAAATGAAGCCATTTTATCCTGCCTTACAGGCAAAATCTGTACCAGTGGCAACATCGTCGCTGCATAATATTGATCAGGAAGTAAGGCGGCGGTAATACGGCACGACGCCGAAGGTAGCGGAATATCGACAGAGACATCAATAAACATCTATTTCAAGGCGGCAACTGACTTTTGCCACTCAAAACAAGGTTTATCTGATGTGAAAATGGTGTTTGATTAAAATCCAAAAGTCTGGCTGGATTCTGTAAGCAAATCTAGTCTAGCTAATAGGGAAATTGCCGTAGATAATAAGACGGTGGTTACCAGCAATTCGAGGATACATTAAATTTGCTTCGCATCGATACAAGATAAGCGAGCCACCTTTTTCAGTCTTTTTAGTCAGGACTATAGTCTAGTCTAGTCTAGACTAGCCTTGTCTAGTCTAGGCCAGGCCTAGATCGTCTAGACTAGACTAGAGTGACTATAGTTGACTATAGTCTACCAATCATCGGCGTAGACCAGTCACCGGCGAACTAGTCTAGTCTAGTCGCAAAACTATCACTCTGATGTGAGATAATTCAATCCGTCCGCCATAATTGTGTAGCCTAGACTAGGCCTAGAGGAGATCTAGATTAGTCTAGGACTAGTTTAGTCTAGACTAGATCTGGATCTAGACTAGTCTAGTCTAGATCTAGTCTAGGTCTAGTCTAGTCTAGACTAGAGTGACTGTACCAGTCATCGGCGTATTTTAACATCTCTTTTTTATCTCCAGCAAACAGAGTAAGACATGAATATCTTTACCCTAGATTTTATAACAGTATTAATCCTTACTCCTAAAACTGTGAGGTTACTGGCATTCTTTCTACACGGATATTATTTAAAATATCGTTTCTGAATAGCAGTACGATCTGGGTCATTTTGGGGCCAAACGCTACCAGTCATCGGCGTATGCTCTGAAACAAAATCCAGGACTTGCGCGCGATTACTAGTTTAAACATCATAAAATGCAATAAAAATTAGGCACACTTGCCAGTTTTTGCTTGATTGTGTTCATTATTTGCAAAGTTATGCTCAGGTAAGTACTACCAATCGAAGGACGATGCGCACTGCGCCGCCATTATGATGAGAACGGAAGAAATTTCCGGGCGGTCAAGGAACAAATATACCAGGGACCGTTCATTATAATTTTCAACCCTGATTATTTACAACTTGCTGCATCTTTTGCCTTGTCAAAAAAAAAAAAACACACACACACACACACAAAATCATTCAAGAATATAATTAACATAAAACAACTGAGAATAAATGTCCATGTTGATCTGTTCAATTGTTGTGTGCAAGAAAGGGATGGCCTAGGGACAGCAAAGGGTGGTGGGTATATGAACTTGGAAAGGTGCTGGTGGTGCATAATGTAGTAAATTTGTGCTTTCATGCCAGCACTCAACTGTAATTTTCTCAGTAACCACTAAAGCTACATCCATCAAACTTATGTCACTTAAGCATCTGTATGAGACAAATCATTTGCACTATTATTTATGACATACAGTTATTTCTTCACGGAGTTGTTGGCACTTAATGTTGTGCAACAGAAGTAGGTAAGCTGCCTCGCAGCACCTTTAGATCATGTTTTCTGGTTATGAGTTTTCTAATGACTTGGGATGATCTGTACAACTTCTTTACCTTGCTATACCCTACAATTTGATGTATGACATGTTGATGTAACTTGCACAACTACCCTGCCAGCGTCCATTAACCTTTCACTCATTGTCCATTTTTTCCATATCAGTGCCAAAGTCGTGCATCAAAAGTAGTAGCTCTCCAATATGTCCGCGTAACCATGTTATATTTCCCGTTGAGTTAGTCTGGTTTTGAGTATAAGTCTGGCTTTAGTCGGAGTCTATGCCTCAACGCAGTCGAGCTTACGTCTGGCTCCTGCGAGGCTCTTCATGCATTCTCCCCCATCAGGCTGGCTGGTAGTCTGGAAGCTGTGACTGAAATTAAAATGTTCTATCTGCACTACATGTGATTAAATTTTGATGTCGTCCACTCTACACAGCTGCGTTCCTGACGTCTGTTCATACCAACGACTGACCCGTTGAGGTTCGAGTTAGGCTAAAGCCCATAGCCAAGCTTGCCTTCCCGCCCCTCTTCATCTACATCAACATCAACATCAACAGACAACAAACACCAAACCTTCCCTTCTCCTCATTTACGACAATAAGGACGGCAGCAGTTGTTGAGTTTGCATAACAGTTGAGGAGATGTAGCCAGTTCACAAAGAAATATTAACTCCAATCACCAATGTCAACACGATATCCTTTGAACTTTAAGAAATAAATATAATAAAATAAAGTTGAAGGGGCAGACTTTATAATCATACGGACATAAAATAGATCATATTACATGAATTTATATTTTATGAACTTTGTTAATGATTTCAACTCCACAAACCCTTACTGATCGCGCAAATAATGCAAACAAAAATATGTTTTATTGAAAAGCAGCGAATGCCATGGATTGGGGGAAATATATTGAGCGTTTCTAAAAACCCCTTTGCTCAAATTTACATAGGAATTAACTTATTTACGTCATGCAATAGATTATACATGTATTTCCGAAAAAAAGCAATGACGGCTCCCTTGGGATATTTTGTAATGGTAACTACGGTGCTCACAAAGAAAGTGTCACATGAGACGGACACTCTCCGACCGCCGAACATGGGTCCGGTGGGAAGGTAAGGGTAGAAAAACATTTTTTTTTTCAATGCAATAATTTAATATTCAAGCTAAAGTTTCGGTATTTAGACTACCACAGATGACATATTTAGATATTTTTCTACCCTTTGTACGAATCTTACCGGCAAATATTCGGTAGTTTTAAAGATATTTTCAATTTTCCTCGAACGCAATGATCGGCAACGTCCTAGCTGTCGCTAGAATATATCGTCTGCAAACAAACAAGTCACCGTCTGCTACGAGCACGTGACGTCATCACACAACTATACTGCCGTTAAAATGAAGAACCTAGTATCTACGTATCTGGGTCAAATGGACATTTTTATATCGTTAAAATTGTTGGAAAATTTGCGTCTGATAATCTTAGTTTGGCATCGATACCTCATTTTTAAAGGCATCTGTAGTAAAAATTGTATATAATTTTTGACCTAATTAGAAATCGAATCCCAATATTTTAATGAAAAACACAATATGGTAACTGTCTTTATTTGACTTAAGAAGTCTTATTTCTTAGGTCAAAATAGAAAAATTAAGAAAATGTGTGCCAGTGAAAAAATGGTAACGATGCGACTATTCTATCAACAGTTATTAAAAGAAACAGTTTTTTGTCATTTGGAGCAAACCATGAAAATGATAGATACTAGGTTCTTCATTTTAACGGCAGTATAGCGGAGCGGATTGAGTTTTCGCACAGCTGAGCGAAAGTTTCGATGACTGGTCTACGCCGATGACTGGTACAGTCACTCTAGATCTAACTAAAAAGGTTGCTCTTCTCTCTTCTAGGCCCTAATGATAAAAACGAAATCCAGGTAGTGTAGTCTAGACTAGACTACGAGGAACAAGATATCGGCTAATAACTTACTATACTCTGGACACATGAGGTATAACCAAAATACAATTAGAAGCGTCATCATTGTTTGACAAGAAGTAACATTTTTTTTGACATTTAAAAAAGTTTGGCGCACAAGGAAGGGCTAACGTCTGCTACGCTTTTACAGTCCGTGTTGCCACGTTTGTCATTTGCTTTTCCTTTCACTACTCACAGCAGAAGATATTTTTTTTCCCCTGTATTTCCCCTTGCATGCTGTTGAAGCAAATTTAGTGGAAAAATCCAATAAGTTTATTGAAACAAAACAAAAAAAAGAGAAAGTACAGTATTTTACTCACTTTACTCTACATTTTACGATTTTCCCAACAACTTAGGCCTACGAAGAAGGGGAAATTGTTATAAACCCCAATCTTCCCTTGGGCAAAATCAGTAAGAGTGGCAACACTGGCTGTAGCAGGAACTGCCAGATTTTTTGCAAGAGAAACCCATAGAAAATTCAAGAAGCACCACCTGAGGACTGAACAATTTGTGTTGCAAATTAGCAACTAGGCCTATAGCTGTCACAATTTTCAGGCTGACAATTTCACAAATGAAGATCGTTTATTACAAAACTCTATAAATGCACTTTCGTTGAAAAATTAGTCGGCAGTGATCTATCTCAAAGATGCATTTCTGTGTTAATTCATTCAAACCCAAATTGGGCGCATATTCGCATAATCTCCACTCCGTCAAAGTTTTTTTTTTCATTTAACAGTAAACGAAAATAATTTGAAGAGCAATTACTTTAACGTTATGTCCCTTTATTTCAAAGATATTAAGGTCTTTGACACCTATTGTTTTTTCTTCTGTTGGCCCTATTAACATTTTGTGTTATTCTACATATACCACTGTGATGTGGGGAAATTTCTTCCATGGAGGTTAAAGTACTTCTTTTGCCCGATCTTTTAACGGGAAGAAAAAGGGGGGTCAACGCCCAAAATTTTTCACAAATGTCTTTCGAAAAAGATCACCTCAAATTCTGATTTGGTCCCCAATTTTTCATTTGGCTGGTTTTGACCGCGTGCGAATACATGGACACATTTTATTTTTTTTTTTATCTAGAAGGCTCAAATTGTACCTGGAACTTTAAAATTGGATACTTTACTTAGATCGCAGGTCATTTTACATATTTCTACACCCTAAAACTGTCTGGCAGGGCCCCAAAAAAGGAGGATTTTTATATATTAGCGGATTAATTGGCTTGTACACAATCAGTGATTTGCCCTTCTAATAGGTGTCACAAACCGAGACCACATACTGACTTTTGGAAAAACGCTCTTCAGATCATCAGGATCAAATGGACCTTTAATTGCATGAACATGTCCATGGTGCCCAGCCCAGTCACTTAGCGGACTGAGCGTTTTACAGAGAACAAAGACTACTTAAGGGCCGTAAGCACAATACTAAAAATATACGTTCTGGCGGGAACTACGGAGCGGAACATCATTGATGTTTTGAAACTTTCCTGTAGTTACTGCCAGCGCTCAAAGTTTGACAGCAGTGTGCATACGACCATAGACCTATATTAAAAAACTAAACAGACGCTTGTATCTAGGAAAAAAACACCAAAGCAACTAAGTAAATGCTGTCTGGTAGAATATCCTAGACTTCCCTAACCAGGCATAAAACATCTGCATGTAACGAGAAAAACACAAAAAAATAGAATTTTTAAACTTATTATATTTTTAAAAAATATTATATTAGAAAAGGAAGTGTCTTCAGATGGCATGCCACCTATAGAGATAAAAAGCTGGGCAAAATTATATGTAGGTGGTAAATCCATTGTGCACGCTCATTGTCCCATTTTTTTCCAGTCCGATCCAGATTTTGTTTCAATAGACTTGAAACCCAAGATGGCAATAGCATGCATTAGCAGGTTATAGTTTTAAGCCAGGACCTTTTCATAACACCATAGAACATAGGAGGCGAACTTTTGAGTCATACAGGTCCGTAACATGCCCATGTTGTATGTTTTTGTATGACGATATCACTTGTGTATTCATTGTACGGAGACAAGTGTTGTGTGTGACTTGTTTTATTTTTACGCCAGATTCGAATGCAGCGGTTCCTGGTTATAACACCTGTTGTTCCGAAAGTTAAAAACCAGCACACACTTATATCCACCTGTTGTCAACGAGAATGTAGCGTGTTGTGTGTGCATCCTTTGTGTGTCAGAATAATGTTTACACCCGTGTATGAAAGTGAAAGGTCAGACTGTGCATCAGTCGGGCCAAAATATTGTTCCCGATATTACTTCCCAAAGTGGGAGCCTAAATGTGGGTTCCACAAGCTTGGTAATTGACGGTAACAATTTGGGTACGATAGTGGATAATTTAGCACGAAGATTAAAAATGACAGAAAACTATAACTATGATATCAGTAGAAACTAAATAAACAAAGGTAATGACAACTGAACCCTAAAAACACACCCACTCTTCAGATCAAAGTACTCTCTGAGACAAAGAAACCACAATTTCTTGAATAAGAACTGACATGCCCATGCAATCTAAAACATGAAGGCTCACTCATAAAACCCTGTTTTTCTTTGGACTGTGTTTACTCTGCTCTGCCTGAAGGCATAGGCCTATTCAGACATAGAAATCAAGGAGGTTTGACAGTTTCAACGGGTTGAGCGCCTTTGTGAGGACCACAGGTGGACAACTAGAGAGACAACATACTGTAGTTTATGTAATTATGATTATAGCCACACCTGAGGCAATGAAATGGGTGTCACTGGGTCTGATATGTGGGATGGGGTATGACAAAGAAAGGATTATCACAGGTAAAAGGCATTCATAGGGGATTAGGGAAGGGGGAGAGAGAGCCAAGAGAGAACATCCTGCTTTGATGCAAAGCAAAGTGACCACATGGTTAGAAGAAAACGACACACGTCACCGTCTTTCTAATGAGACGGAAAATTGAAAACTCTCACACTTCTCTGTTCCTCAACATATTCATTACCATACAGTCTACACATATAATTATACTACATGTACTTTAGTGAGTTGGTATACCAGCTGTGCACTCCCAGGTCGGGGGGAGGGGTGGGGAGGTTTCACTCCTTGCGTGATACAGATGTGCAACCTATATGATGTGAGTCCGTTCAGGTGGCATGCCACCTCTGTAAAGCTTGCCACTAGAAAGCGGATAGTCCCTTCAAGTTGTCCTGATCGTTTCGAGAAGAACCGTTTAAAACGGTCTGGAGTGGGTATGTTATTTCGTTACTGTCCGTCTGTGTCAAAGGATCTGGGCGTCATTCGGAATAGGTTGCCCACTAACATATTACAGAACACGAAAATTTGTGGTGAACTTCTTACGCCACCAGTGGCGGCTCGTGACTCCGATAGTTGGGTGGACAAATTATACGAAAATTGATATGTCAGGAGGGTCACCTCCTCCGTCTCTCTCTCTCTCTCTCTCTCTCTCTCTCTCCCCTCTCTCCCCCTTCACTGCTGTGTTAAATATAATATGTAATCTTACAGACTCCATCATCATGTTGTGTATCCTTAAACATCAGCTCTTCGAGTTGTCTTCAACACTCAGCACGTTCCATTATTTCATCATGCAATTATTCAATTATTTATCGAAACATAAACAAGACTCATTTTCACAGCCACACAACCACCACCAGAAAACTGAGAACGTTTTCTTGAACTTTTGTAAGAAAACGGTTTACAATATAATGACATGTGATTAATTTGTAGCTCTCTACTGTTCGTTTGCACTTCCTTTGGGGAGGAGAGTAAGCTACCAGATTGAAACGATCTGTTAATATACGCAATACCGCTTTGCCATACTATGTGAAAATTGGCACCCATCAAATAACTTGTATCTCTGTATGCCCATTAAATAATAATATCTGTAACACTGTCTTATCATTCAGATACTTTCACCTATTTAGCAATTTCCACTCTCCAGAGTCATTCTCGTGAAGATATGAAGATGCCACTGTTGGCTATATTATGTTTTGCACCTCTCATTAATTTATCCAAGGGTCACAGGCCAAAATACTTTCCAAACATATTGTTTAGCTCTTTTTCCAAATTTTGACACTAGGAACAATGCCCCATAACCTAATATTTTAGGGCTTGTCACTCAGAGTAACCTTACCCACCTAGCAACAACCATAAATTTTATACTTGAGTGGCAAAACCTCAGCTGTTCTGAGTCTACACAGTCATGTATTTGCACCTATCTAATCTAAGCCTTTGAACTTAAAATCCAACTCCTTCCCCTTAGTATCTTCATGCCTGAATAGTAGTGCCATTGAAAAAGAGCTAGAGAAAAACTGGATCACTATACAAACATCTGGGCATGCTCACCTTGGACTCTATATATATCGCTCATTTACAGACAGCTGATGCTTCAAACTTTAGGATCCAAAATGGGTAAAAATGGGCACATCGTTCTGTGCCCGCCTTCACCTCTTTGGCCCTTGGGATAGGTGGAAAGTTGAACTATCACTAAATTAGTTGGTGAGAGGGGAGAGACTTCGGGTAAAGTGTGGTTGAAGGGAGTCAACAAAGCTTCTTTATTCCCCTTTCTCTCCCTTGCGTCCTCATATAATTAAGACCGACGATTTCCCTATTATTAAACTATTTAACTATACTTCCATTAATTTTTAACATTGGGCCTTCCTATTTCACTTGTTTTGCTGTCTTTTCCTACAGGCCGGCAGTCCCTCTTTGTTTTGCTATCAACTCCTTCATCAGTCACTTAGGTTTCGGCAGTTCTTTCCTTCTTACCCAACCCATTACAAAACTTTTGCAAATTTATTGGTGAAAAACCGACTTATGTTAGCAGTCTTGCTCTGCAAAATTGATCGGCTGATGTTACACTGGGTGTGACATGGGCCCGTGTGGATAGCTGACGGCTCAATAGTGAACAATGAATAAAATTCACATGATGTGTGCCGATAGCCTTAAGGGAAGCCACTGTCATAGACCACGCCGCAGTCGCAATCGCAACGCATGGTGAAATTGAGTGAAACCGAAGGGGCTGCTTTGTTGAATCCAAACAGTGTAGCTGCGCTTACTTTACATTTTATCGCAGGTGCATACAGAACTGTTTCTCACTGGTAATTATTTTGTCAGTATCCCGGGATTGTCCCGCCTGGTTCTTGTTAGGGTTGACAGGTAAAGTCTGGAGTGGCCGTACCAACCAGTCATCGACATCGGATCGGAATTTTTGAAATTTTTATCTCCAGCAAAGTAAGATACGAATTAATTATCTCCTACCCTAGATTTTATAACAGTATTAATCCTTACACCTAAAACTGTGAGGTTACTAGCATTCNATAACCAGTTATAGTTATTCAAACAATTGTACGAATAACCAGTTATAGTTATTCAAACAATTGTACGAATAACCGCGTCCTTAATAAATAGTCTACATGTGGTGTGTAGTTTTTGAATCATTGCATTGAATTGATTCATTCCAACCAATGCGATCTTGGTCACTCTCACTGGATCATTTTGGGGCCAAATGCGGCTATCTCGAAGGACAGCACCGCAATGATAATGATACAGTTCATTTAGTGATAGACAGGTCATGGACTATCTAGATCGATATTTTGACTAGAAATCGGTGCACTGCAGTTGTTGTTAGAAAAAGCCCCAAACGCGGCCTTCTCATTCTCAAACGACAGCACTGATTCCCATGACTCATCCCATGACTTTTTTACAACTAAATGAACTGTGTATCATCAGTGCTGTCATTAGAGATAGCCCCAAACAAACGCTACCAGTCATTGTGATTGGCATTTATATATTATATTCTATATGCTTTGAAACAAAAACCGAGATCTGCCCTGCGTGCTATAACTAGACTAGAACTAGACTAGTATAATATACAGTGGAACCCGCTTAAGCGGGACGGCTCCGTTCCCGACGAATCGTCCCCCTTAAGCGGGCGTCCCGCTTAGGCGGACTATCCATTATGAAGTGATTTCTTAGCTAGTTTGTGCGTTTCTTTCAAGTTAAGGGATATCATTACTTGTTGATAGTGAGGTGTGACAACGGACTCAGATTTAAATTGTATCTGTACTGTTTGAAATATACTTATTGCAGTCTAACTGCATTTTCAGTAGACTTGCAGAGCATATTTTATTGTTCATTCTTTGCGGGGAACGGGATTTTTGGTTGGCTTCAAAGAAGCACCTAAGCCTTCTCACCACTCTCCTTTGAAAATTAAAAAAACAATTTCTTTTACTTTTAAAGACCGGGGCATGTCTACATAGAGGGTAAGAAATAATACATGTTCAAATAAAACTGGAGAGAATTTGAACGGTCTAACATCTCTGAAGTCGAGATGTTCGCCGTCCCCCATTCAAGGGATCAAAAATAATTTGGGATCAAATTTACATGATCGTTAACACCAGCAAAGATAAGCGTCACACTTCTCGCTCCACATCTGGCCAGAGCGCGACGCGAGCGGCGTGTGTCGAAAAGCCTTTACGCAACACGAATAATGGTCATGCCTTTGTCAATAACACCCTGGCTGAGTGTTGTGCAATAGCGCAGGTAAGGCTCGTAAGTGTCGATCACTGCCTAAGCTGAAGAAAGGATACAGTGTGGCTGACAGGGGGCGGGGCTTACTTAATCTTGATTCGTTAATGCTTGCGCTGGTTAAATGACCAGCTGCTAGAATGCCCGCTCTGATTCGTCCATGCGTGCGCAGAAGGGTCAACTGCCTGACAGAAGACTATGNTTTAAAGAAAATAGTTGTGCGAATAAACAGCAATGGTTATTCGTACAATTGTGCAGCATTTGTACGTACAATATTACTATTGTTCGGATAACCAGCGTGAGCTATTAGTACAATTGTGCGGATAACCACTCCGGTTGTACGTACAATATTGTTCGGATAACCAGTGTGAGTTATTCGTACAATTGTGCGGATAACCACTCCGTTTATATATTCTATATGCTTTGAAACAAAAACCGAGATCTGCCCTGCGTGCTATAACTAGACTAGACTAGTATAATATACATCATAAAATGCAATAAAAATTAGGCACACTTGCCAGTTTTTGCTTGATTGTGTCTATTATTTGCAAAGTTATGCTCAGGTAAGTACAGCATATAACTATGTATGTGACTTGTAAGAGAGTTCCCAGATAATGATTGATCTGATCTACTGCTAATGCCTAATCCTGCTCTGAAGTCTAATGGTAAACCAAGTACTGTTAGGATATGGCCATTATTTGTCATACTTTTTTGACTGATGTAATCTACATTCAGTTTATGTTTAATCTAGTCTCGATCTTGATCCAGGCTAGACCTAGCTAGACCTACAAAAGTAGATCAAGGAAATGAATTTAATTTACTGTGTCAGAGCTTATTTGTTTGAGTTATTTAAATTTGACAGAATTAATAAGTCCTTTTTATGACTGTTTAGATTCCTTGAGCTGCTGTCTGAGTGAACAAGATGGCAGAAGTTGACAGTAGTGGTGATGCTGGGTCTGGCACCACGGAAAAGGTGATCAAACAGATTGAGGTGAGTTGATGTAGCAATTATTCAGCCTGTAGTAAGGCTGTAGTTTTCAAGACATTTCGTGCATATACTCTTAGTGTCTAGTGTTTCTTATTTTTGTTAACTCTGGACCAGTGAGAGTAGAGAGACTGCAGCAAGAAATAGGTGAATAATTTCTTCTCATAGGGGAGGATTCATGGTACTGAGGTCCATGATATTAAAAGAAATAGTTCATGTGTTTCTCAGATACGTACCTAGAAGTTCAGGATCCGTTTGTAAGTCATGTGAAGAAGTATAGAACATTAACATCCCTGAATGAGCCTTCCTTTGAAATTGCAATTCATGAGGACAAATCTGATCTCCGGCAGGTATTTTGATTTTGATATCAGGGTCACTTAGGGAGGCAGATTTCTGGTTAAATTTCAAAACTTACCCAGAATGTAAAAGGAATAATCTTTCCTCAGCTTAAAAAAACATGTCTGGCCTTACCACTTTCTTGTCATTCAGCATTACAATTTTTTTTTAAAACTCTGAATACATGTGTGACAGTCCAGGTAACCCTGTCACAATGGTCAAATTTTCAAAATTTAGATAGTATTGTGTCTGTTTTCCTCTTTTTTTTTTTCCAGCTTGTATCTGTTGAAAAAACTATGTTTTAAGTTCAGGAAGTGAAGAATTTTAAGGGAAAGTTGCATCTTTCTACAGACCTTGTTAAATCTTACGATACCCTGTTAGTGTTATTCCAATAGAACAGTCTTTCAAGTGTCTGTCATCATATGATGTGCCTGTCCCAGGGAACCTACAGGGTTAGGTTATGCAATGTCTGAATTCTTACATCCACTGCGTGCGTGGCAGCCGTAAGCTTACGTTAGATATGTTCTACCCACACGGCCAAGTGTCCAGGGAGTGCTCTGCAGACGGGTGATAAACGACAGCTGTATCAAACAAAATCATGCTGAGGCAGAATACTTTACCTGGCTTACATGGTCAAACTTTACTTTTGAATTCAGAAAGCTGAATAATACATTGTCAGATAGAGGTGTATGTAGTCATTGGAACTTCAGTGATGTCATCATTTTTGCCACAAGCCACTGCTGTTTGGGGAAGGGGAATAACTCCAGACACACGGACAAATCCGGGTCACTCCAGTGGTTTTTATTGCGTCATATTACACATGCATTTTGTAACAGAACGATGCTCTTTCCTCACCAGATTGTCTCGGTGTGCACTATAGATAATTTTCAGAAGGAAAAAGTACTTGAAAACAAAATTATTTTTGACATGAGTGTCCACATTTAAAAGTGAGAAAAATGGCTTTAAAGCAGGCAAACCAGCATCATTTCAAATGCATTTTGATACACATGGAAAATAATTAATTAAACACATTTATATGCAGAACTACAAAGTCACTCATATGGAGGGATGAGATTGAATGTTGATTAATGTGACAGTGAAAAAAACTCAGTTTCGACTCTGTACACTGAAGACTAAAGTCAACCTTTGTTTTGCACTTAGCTTAAAAACTTGGTTTGCTACCTCCAGCAGATTTTTCTGGACTGCCACACATACTGTGACTCAATGCAAAGTTTGTGTTGTAGCAAAGTGTGATGAATCTGATCTGTTCTTTGTACTTCCAGTACTACTTTGGAGACATAAATCTCATGAGGGATCGATTCCTGAAGGAAAAGGTTCAGGAGGATGATGGCTGTATCCTTTTTGATCACACATCTAGGGTTCACTACAACTTTACACAGAAGTGAAAATATCTTGAGATGGAAGATGCTTAGATTCAGCCTTGTTCAGGGGGGGCATTGGACTGCTAATTATGTAACTTGTGAAAGGAAATTGTTTACCAGCTAGTGGTGTTCCTGATTGACAACCAAGCAGTTGAAGTTAGAGACCAGGTTTTGATGTTACACTTCTTGAGAACTGTAGCTTTACAGTAATTATCTGTATGAGGCCATATTTTCACGATACTAGATTACCTCTAGTTATGCTCACTGTAAATATCATTAAAGAATAAATCTTAAGCCCAATATTTCTATTATCTTTCATAATGGTATTTTAGCTAAGTGACTATCAGAAGCAATCTGAACTCAACGTTCAAAGAACAGTAATGCTTCTAAACATAAAAGTAAGTCTCAGTAAATTCAAGATCATTAGGACTACTTAAAAAATGACACCCAGCAGACACTTAGTTTAAGTTTTTCTTAACCAAGTTCTTCAGGGGTGACCATTGAGACTATGCTGAAGTTCAACAGACTTAGAGCACTCACGGAGGATCCCAATGTGATCTGTGAAGCGCTGAAGAAGTCCTCAAGTGGACTTATGGAGGTAACAAAGTCTGGTTTCAAAATTGTTAATTTAATTCAAATCAAAATTGTTAATTTAATTTAAAGGGGAGTATTGCTTTAAGCTTGATTCTGACAATTACCAAATGTACTGGGGCTTTTAGGCAATCAGAAACTATTAAAGATGCCATATGTTTGGTATTTCTGTGTAATGTCTTACCCATACAAGGCTGATGATCACACTGCCAGAAAAACCAGAATCTTTGAAATAGGATTATGCTATATGAGAACAAGTACACAATAGGTTTGTGTTTGTTGGTTGGCTGCTGTTTATAGATATTGAAACAGAAGAAGGGGACACTCAGTCTTATTTTGAAACAACCCCTTGCTTCAATATTTCTGTATATTAGTTATGAATTCATGATTCCTTTTTTAGATTTAATAACTGGTTTAAAACATAAGTCACAAAATCAACTTAAGCTTTCATATCCCAGTAGTTTTGTACTCACGTGTTGTTCTTAAGAAAGTTGCTCAGCTAATCTGGTGCTTTAATCATGATCATATGCCTTTTGTTGATGTAAATCATCATCTTCTACAAATCTTTAATGCAAATTCTGGAATCACATTGTTCACAATTTCTGCTCAGTTATGATAGTCTGTATTCATTTAAGCATATAAGAGTTGTAGGAGAAATTTGGTCTGTGTGGTGTTGCAAACAAGATCCCATTTTTTTTTTTTCTGAATTCCGTGCATGTGAAATATAGGGGTGTATATCAACATGGACAATGTGAAAAGAAACAAAGCAGGTTCTGTTTCATACTTTGTCACCCTTGTATCTTCAGAAACTGAAAGATTTAAGTGATTCAGGGGCAACAGTAAAAAAAAAATTATAGGTTAGGATATTAGAGCTACATTTTGCAATGATTGTTGCAATTATTCTGACAGGTGCATGAAAATGGAGAGAAGATCAGGAGAAATCCTGCAAAACCTCTGCCAGGTGACACCAAGGAGAGGAGAGAAGAACTCATGGCAAGATCAGTGTATGCAGTAAGTTGGAATACATTTTTACTGTACATAATAGCAAGTGGCTGAGAAATCTTTTAAAAGTTATGATCACAGTATTTGACAATAATACCATTTAATATAGTTGGAATTTTGTTCTTAGCGGCCTTTTTCGACAGCTCAAGACACATGTTTTGTTAACTGTAAAGCCTTGAATAATGAGATAGCTAAGCTCAGGCCTTAGATAAATGATAAATGAAGCACCACAAAAACACAGTGTAAAAAAATATTTTTTATTCAGTGTTTTTGAGCAGGGCAAAATAATTGTTCAGTTGCATAAATATAGCCATTCCATTTATGCCTACATAACATACTAGTGAATTTTTAATTACTATTTTCAAAACTAAGCATGCACTTCATGTTAAGCCCAAATTCAGCTCACATGTATTGGAATGTGATAATGTTATGAAATACACCTAGCGTTAGTTTGAAAAATATCCCATTTGCATAGTCTTTCTGGTCCCCTTTTGACCCTATTGTTTTTTGTTTCTTCTTGTTAATCAAATCACATCATTATCATATGTGAAAATCCAATTCTTTGAAATACCAAGATCTTGGTTACTGTAGTAGCAGGCAGGCAGAGCCATATGGTGCTTGCAGGCTTTCCTTATCATGAATGAGAAATATGTCAATTCAAAATTATGTGGCGGGTACTCTGAGTATTGCAGTAAGTGTGTATGAGTGTATTTTTAAATGGGAAGAATTCATTTCATAATGCATTTTGTTTTCCCCTCCACAGAAAGGCTTTCCTCTTGAAATCAAGCTTGATGACCTTCAAGAATTCTTTGAGACATATGGGCCAGTGGAAACCATTTTCATGAAGAGAGATTTTCACAAGAAAACTTTCAAAGGCTCTGTGTTTGTCACATTTTCAAAGAAGGAGGATGCTGACAAATTTATGAAAGAGGAAGGAACCAAGTACAAGGACCAGGCTTTGGAGCTCAAATTTTACAAGTAAGTCTCTAACTTAGTTTGTAGACTCCATATTTGAGCAGGCTCTCTCTTTGTCAGTACAGTTAAACATTAGGATGATCACTATTCCTGATAAGAGTGGTGGTCTTGGACAGGTGGTGGTTTAATGCCGGTGAGATTTGCTGGCAGAAAAGCTTATTAGATCCTTATCCTCTGGGCTCTCCAAGTTGGATGTGGGGTTGGAACCGCAATAAGCCCAATTAACATTTTGTTTTCTTTTCTGGTTTCCTGCATTGTCTGCTTTGAAGTTACTCATAAATTTGATAATGAACCATAAATACTTATCACGTGTAGACTTGAACTTGAAGGCAAGCTCCGCTGGTTTGAGGCCAGAACTACATCCTGGTATAGTTCCATTGTTTTCATCAGTCCTATGAAAATTTCCTGACTAGACTGGTGATACCACCCTTAGTTTAGAAAAAGCTCTAAAATCAGGGAAGTTTGTCTTTCTTTCAGGGAAGGCTACCACTACTATCTCACACATCAAACCAAGAAATGCCAAGAGTTTAAAAGAATATTTTGTAATCTATAACAAAGATTTTTTCCTTTTGGTCTTATCTTTTCTGTCATAGCTGCTTGTTTCCAACAGTCTGTGTAAATTTTACATTTAAGTGTTTTATATGCCAATAAATAGAAATATTTGACCTAATGATACAAGTGAGACAAGAGGCATTAGGGGCATGTATAAAGCCTGACAGATATCAGAAAATGAAATGGCGTTAAAGGCGATCAGTGAGCAGACAGGGATAGACATCTGCTGTCAACAAAAGTAGACTATGTCAACAGTCTTGGTGGTCCAGGCAATTAACCATCCAGGAGTAGACGTGCACAAAGTTATGGTCAGATGGAGAACTTGCTGAGATTATTGGCAGTAAAAGTGTAGTTCATACTGAACAGTGCACTGTGATTTCAAAAAGAGCATTGCAGCAGTGCTAATAATTCTCTAAAAACTGGCCTCAAGAGTACTGCATCACACAAATATGCAGGAGTGGTCAACTATAGAAAGTTATGAGATGTCTGAATCAACATGACTGGAATTTTCTCATAATCCATGATGCTTTTTTGGTTAATATTACATGACATGTTTAATTTTGTATCTTTTGATTCAGCATGGATTGAATGGCATCATTCTTTTACTTTCAGAGCTGATTATTTCAAACACAAACTGACAGAAAAGAAGGGAAAAGGCAAGAAGGAAAATAAGTCAGAAGATAAGAGGTAAGACATAAATCTGATTTCTTCATTATTATTTGTCAAAACTCCAGTTGCATACTTGTAGGGAACTGCAGTTTTAGTGTATAAAAGTAGGGGCATTGTTATTATTTTTGTATAATTGTAACACATAAATTATGTTATAAGAAGAAACAGGAGAGAGATGTGACAGACATGCACTGCTGCCTTAATTAGTTCAACCACATTAACTTGCATGATGTGTGAGTAAGTGTTCTTAAAAGCGTTGATATCTTGAAAGCCAAAAATAATTAGTTATTGCTCTTACGAATTAGTCATTTTACACTACACAGTCAATTCTGTTTAATCTCAGCTCCTCGGGAACAGAGGAATAGTTGCAGTTCAAAGCAATTGCTATTATCCAGTGACTTTAATATAGAAATATAACATTTTAGTGTGTGGGGAATGTTGTGATTGAACAAATGTTGTGATTATTCAGATGGCTATTAAGCAGATAAGTATACATTCTCTAGAAAATTTTTGTTTCAGCAAAGAGGAAATAAAGAAAGGAGAGAAGAAAGAAACACCTGAGGATGAGGAAGAGGTATGTAAAATGCACTTTTCCTCAGATATATGCACATGCTTGAGGTTTTATCAGGGAACAGAGTTTGCAAGAAAATAACTAAATAGTTATGATGGTCGAGCAAAGTTTTAATCATAATAATTTCAAAGACTTTCTTTACTCTGGTGTTAGAAATTTGGTACTGGGTACAGACTGACATTTGTCAACTACAACAATGGAATAGGATTTAATGAAGATGAATATCGGCCTGATCTGACTGGCTGACAAAATGGTGGCCCTTAAATGTTCCAAGATAATTAATGTTCAATGTGTGACCTTAAATACACAGAAGTCTTTAAGAAGCTTGATTTAACAAAACAAAATTTTTTTACTGAACAAATCCATGTGGAGAAATGTTTTTGTAACTTTTGTGTAAAGGATTGTTGGAGTAACATGACAGATTTCTATGGAATGGACTGAACATTGCTAAAGGGGTAGATATTTTAGAGGAATACATATAAGAGAAAATGCCTGAAGGCCAGGCTAAAGACACCACATCAAATGAAACATGTTTATCTCTTTGCAGTTCTTGATGCCTATCCACATTTTAGAAGATTTCATATTCACTACATTCTGTGTCTTTCTCTCAGAGAGTCAAGCAGCAAATGACAAAGAATGCAGTTCTCTATCTGAGTGGAATGAATCCAGAGACTTCCAGAGAAGATGTTAAGAAATTTTTCAAAGCATTTGGAGATGTGGGCTGGATTGACTTTGACAAGGGGGTTACTGAGGTGAGCTGGATGCACATAGTCTACATGTCAAAGGTTGTCTGATTTCAGCTTCATACTGAATCACTGAGAGGAAAATATAGACGGTGAGACTTTCAAGTCATGATTTAAATCAGGAAAGAAAAATATCAGAAATGATATTTTCTTAGTAGAGATGCACATGGTGGCATTGCCACAAACCTTTCAAGGTCTAGAAAAGACTGAAGTCACGGAAAATTTCCAGTTCCCATCCAAAATCATGGGAATTTCAGCTTTGGATGTGCTGTTCCTAAGTCTGCTTGGAACTCTTTTCCTGTGCATCAACCAGAGTAGAACATGCATATATGTTGTGTGATAAAAAAAAAATTGATTAATATGGGATTTAATTATGTTTTGTGATTATTGTAGACAGGCATTTTAGACCATCTTGTCATATAAGAAAATTCATGGAAAAAGTTTTAGCAGTCTGTGTCTAGCCTGATGGCATTGAACCATTTCCCTAAAACAGGGTTGTTCTCACTTTTCTCATTTGCGAGCAGCAGCACAACACCGTGTGAAGTGATTAAACCTCTTCTAGACATTCTGAGTAATGTGAAACATTGCAAAACATGTTCCCTCTTATTGCAAGAATGAAGCCTCAAACTTTGCAAAACATTTTGCCAAAATAGGTTTAATGTTTTGACTTGATAGTGGTAACAGTATTGCACTGTGGACATTATATGCTGTATTCTCCAATTCAGAAGCCGGCAAGGAATCTCTAGCTTATTGTCCTTGTTATTGTCTGGTTATGTATTCTTTTTGAGCTTCCTGAGGGTTTGTGTAGCCTTCCCTCTCCCCTACAACATTACTGACTTTCTTTGTAGGAAGCAGTTGTTTTTTTTTAAATTCTTGTCTTCCTCTCTCTTGGTTTTTATGTCAGTTCTGTGAACATATCAGCCATGTCGTATTTTATAGTCGCAGACACCTGAACATTCCTGGTCAGACTTTCAGCAGTGTCTTTGCCTGTGATGCCTGACTGGTCAGGGGAGTAAAGTCAGGTTGCTGACTGGACTGTTATATTCTATGCACTTTTCAGCCACTCTGACAGTGAGTCTCCACTCTCCATAAATATACCCTCAGTTATCCAACTGACTTTAATTAAATGGCTGAAACGTGATTATTAACTCTTCTGACGATGCTTTGTGATGGGATAATTGTCATGATTACTTGTTGTAATTAATACTGCATTTCGGTATAAATTTGATTTTCATTATTTTACTCACAACCGTAGATTCTAAGAAGATGTTGCAGGAGTGCTTATGAATAATTTTGTTGACCTTCCATGTCAAGTATAGCATCACCACGTTAACTGCAAAATTTTTTTTCTACCAGGGGTACTTAAGACTTCGAGAACCAAACAGTGCAGCTCAGACCATGGAGAAGGCAAAGGCAGCAAATGATGGGAAAATAGTACTTCATGACACAGAGGTTGAGGTCCGAGTGGTGGAAGGTAAGTCTGATCAACAGTTGGCGGCCATTTTTTCAAAACATACCAGATCCACTACGAGTGCTTTTGAAGGGACGTTATGTAATAATAATTGTTATGAACAAACATATTTTTAACTTCTCTAAAATATTATTATTCACGAAGGACATTCTATAATTCTGTTTGGAGAATTCTGTACCTTGGATAGAGAAACAGCTGTTAAATGTTTTGCCAATGAAATTTCATGCTTAACTTTTTTTATAAGGTGATGAGGAATTACAGTACTGGAAAAAAATGTTCAGAGACATTGCAGACAAGTATGACAAAAACAAGAAAGGAGGTCGTAAAGACAGAAGACAAGGAGGAAGAAACCAGAGAGGAGGAAGAAGGAACAGAGGGGGACCACAGGTGAGTAGGCAGACATGTTTTTATTGGACCCCCAAAAAATTCTAAATATTTTTTTCACACTTCTGAGATAATGAGCAGAAAAAGTTTCATGGCAAAGCAGGAAGGAATCTACATGCATCTTTACAGCTGCAATTTTGGCAGGAAAATATAGGTACATTTTAATTTTTTCAGCATGTCAGTATGGGCCTTGATCTCATAAACAAGGTATCCTTGTTAAAAAAATGGTGAAAGTTCAACTTTGGCCATTTCCACCCACAGCTGACAATGTAAACTTTACATCTATGTGTTTTCACCGAGATGTTATCTGTTGTATTTAAAATGACACATTTGTTTTATGTCAGTAACAAAAAACGTCATCTCAGCATTGTTGTCATTAAACTCTTCCAGACTCCGAATGCTTCATTAGCTATTGTCAGGCTGGAATCCAAAATCTGTCACCTGTATGGTGTCTTCTTTCTTAAAACTCTGTATTATGTAGCTGACTTTATCAGTTTCATTCTTATCACAATCTGTGGTATCAATTGGACAAAGAACTGCTTGAGACAAAATGTTTCCTAGGCCTAGGGTAAGCCTCAGCAAATTATTGTAACTTTGCTCTTTTCTTATAACATAACATCACCTTGATATGTCTCTATGTATCTGCTTGATAATATCTGTCACCACTTACTGATGAGAAAACTTTGCACTGGCGATGACAGCAGTCTTACATTTGATCTTGCCAATGCAGTTTCACTCCTGAGCCTATTCTTCATTTAGGATTTATGACTGTTGGTGTGGGATTGCACTGGTATAGTGCTAATAAATATTTCATACTTTGATTTGTGTCACTATCAGGGCAAGAAAAGACAGAACAAGAGAAAGGATGATAACGAGGATGAAAATGGTGATAGTGATGGAGGAGAGGATGACAGTGAAGGTAATTTAGTGATATTTTTCACAAATGAAACATTTAACAAATTCTTTAGAATGGGGGATACAGCTGAGACATATTTTCTGTATTTATGACTCAGCAGTCTGATACTGCATACATGTAACAAGCATCAAAAACTGTTTTAAAAAATACACTTTAAGTTTGAGAAAGAAATTGGTTGCCATGATAATGGTGGTCAAACTGGATTATGTTTACACAGTTTTCAACGTGTCTTTTCTCTTTTACTTATCACCCAATATTTCTCACAAACAGCCCTTGTTCTATATCAGAGAAAATGGTGTAATGAAATTTTTATATCTTTCTTAGGTTTTTTAATTTTGTTTTCCAAACATTACATTTTTTTGTTGCCATCATCATGGTTCTCCATATAATTCCAGCAAATCCCAATCTCTAAAACCCAATAAAAACAAACCTATGCTTTTAAGGAATCATCACAGCATTTTTTTGAACTATTGCAATGTGTATTAAGACCTTCCAATGATGAGGCAATTCTCGTGATTTCAAGGAAATCTGTAGTAAACTTTGGAATATAAAATTTCAGAAGAGCGAAAATATTGGTTTGAGATATTGCAAAATAAACATTAATTATTGCCATAGTTATTTGACCTAAATTGTTTATGATTTTAGCCAGAGAAGGCACAGAAGAGAGGTTTATGATGTTTTTTGGTTTGCAGACTTGTATTTGCAACGGAAAATGTAAGAAACCCAATGTCAATATATTTTCAGTATCTACTGCCACCCCCATCCTTCATTGTTTTATCCAAGCTTTAGAACTGGGAAACCTTTGTTGATTAGGAAAACTAGTCACTAAGTTTTCCTTTCAGTTTCAGTCCCAAATTTGGGGCTTCAAAATGACTGTCAGGATTTCAGATTCAAAAATATATAAGCATTAATGGAAGACAAGAGTGAAAATAGAAATGGAAATTGATATACACAAAAAGTATGGTTGTGGAGTAAGAGTTTTCGGTCATGGCAGACTCATGAAATAGTTATGAGTGCTTAAACAAATGTATAATGCAGTGCAAAAAGAGTTTGGATAAATATTTGGATGCTTATGCATTAATCTTGTTTGAGAGGCAAACCAGTTTGTCATGATTTGCATTGAGAAATGGCATGGGGCTACCCATGCAATTCCATTTTGTATTTAGAACTGGATAATGTGGTTTAATGTTATAATACTTGACTTTCTTTTATTTCTTTCCAGAGCCACCAGTAAAAGTACAGAAGACAGAGGCAGACTAAACAGTGTACTGGATGTTATTGTGTGTTTGTGGGGAGTGAAAATGATGATTGAATGTACATTTTTATTTCATGAGTATGAAAAAAATGTTGATATATATGAGTGGGAATGGTCAAGTGAAAAGGATCTGCAAATAATTAGGCCAATCATGCCATAAGTGAGAGGTTATGAAGCCATTGTTAGTGTTTCATTAAATTTTCATTTTTGTATCATTCCATACATAATACATGTTCATAGGTACATTGGAATGAATGAACCATTACAAGAGTTGGAGACTGTTGTAGTTGCTAGATTTCATATTTTTCTCACAGCTCATATTCATGGCTTTCTCAATTATGGCATAACTTGGTGCAACCATCCAAGTACTTCTAGGTACAGGAATTCAGATATTATTTTAGACTTCCTTAAGTCACTAGTGATGAAGGCGTGGTTGTAGAATTATGAAATTCATTCTATGAACCTGTTGCATGTTACTAATGAAAATACCTGTTTCTCTGAGTACTGGTAGTCGGCAGTGAAAAGTTGTATAAATTTTTAAAGTTTTCATACCTGAGGAACCATTTTTCTTATTTGTAAGGTTAAGCTGTAGACATCAAATACATGTGATGATCTATGGTTATCCAAAGCTGAATTCAATAATCAAAGCATAGATGTAATGTGAAGCCAACCTGATGATATTGCTGTAAAGTGACAGTAACATCTAACTCATCAAAGGTGCTTGTGCAGTATCAGCAAAGTGGCTAATCTTTTGATGTTTAAAAGTACAATTATAGGCAAAACCAGCTTCTTGCAGTAGTGGCGTGACTATTTGATAGCTTTACTATAAATGGCTTTTTGGAATGTCTAATTGTTGAACATGAATGTTACCAATTGATGGCAAAGTGGAGCAAAACTGAGTGTAAAGGAGAACATATAAGGAAATGTTAACAAATGCTTGTAGTATGGAGAAGACTCATGTGGCACAGCTGTTGTTACAACCTGCACATGGTAAGTTGTGTATCAGAACTTGACTTGTTGTGCATAGTGTGTTGCTGCATGGCAAGGTTGGACTTCGCACCAGAATATGATACAAGAAGAACTAAGCAGTGATATTACAGTCATGTCTTCATGGTAATTGAGTTTAATTCTCAGCAGACTTGTGTATTGAAAAAGGCCAGATTGGAAAAGGCCACAGCCAGAAAATATAGAACAGTGAAACTAAAGGGAGGTTCAAAGCAAGTCTGCTTGCAAGATGTAAAAATGCCAGTGGTGTATTGTGAAACTTACGGTATCCTGCAATTCTTTATAGATTAACAGCACCATTGCTGTCTATAAAACACAGTGGCTGAAAGATTAATGGCTACTAGAAAGCAGCTAGACAGGAAATTTTGTGGGATTCTGAATTTCAGGATCACTCAAGGACAGTTTGAACCCCTGCTCTCTGACAGGAGTTAAATTTTTATGGAATAGACGTGAGGAAAAGGTTTCTGAGCCTGGGGTATGTTGATTGGTTATTTTAGTAAGGTTTAAGGAATTGATAGTTTATCTTTAACATTTTAATTACTGTACACCATAATTATACTGTCGTTTATCTTTTGAATGTAAACTTTATGAGATCATTCGATTAAATATTTTAATGGACACATACACTTATGTATCATACTCTTGTTTTGTTTTTTAAGAAGCATAGTTTTGATCTTAATTATTCTTAGAGGATAGTTGTAAAAAGATGTTATTTTCAACAAATTTATTTAACATAAGCTCAAACCACAACGGTGATACGAAGCTGATGATACATCAGCCTGACATGAACAGATAGTAAAGTGAAATCACAACAGTACAATTCGTAAATCTCAGAAGTTCTGCAGATTTTCAAACTTACTATGGGGGAAACCTAAATCATATCAATTACAGTGCCCCTGCATAAAATAAGTGAACAAATAAGAGTAGGCAAGAAAGAGAAGACAAAATCTGGCATGTTTGTTATAAAACATTTATTTTCAATGAAGAGAATGCATCATGTAAGTTTTTATTTTAATTTTTTTTATAAAAAAAAAAAATGTTTTAACAAATCACAATACAAAAACTCCGACATCTGCCTCAGGGTGGTGGTACCTGAAAACTATGTAATACAAGATACAATGATCTGGTTGCATGCAATGCCACTGGGCCTCATTGCAACACCATTGGGCCAAATCTGTGAGCCATGTGTCTTTCTGGTTATGGTCAAATCTCCAGAAGTCTTTAACTGACACTGTCTCTATAATATTGGGACTTCTGAACAAGAATTTCCAAGCATTTTACTACTGAGATAAAAAAATATTACACTAACTAGAATGTGCATGAATTTTCTCCCAGCATCATCTCCGTCAATCTGCTGTAAGTACAAAATCATTTAATTAACATGTTCACAGGCACTCTTCTGACAAAAGAGAAATTCATTCAAAAAGGACATAGATATTCACAGTTGTCGCCTTAACTTGTATTGACAAGGAATATTAATTTCCTCAGCAATGTAAGTTTTAGTGAATGAGGGCATGGTTTGCTATACAATCAGTTAAGTTCTCAGCAATGGTGAAGAAGATAAGCAAATTTACAAGCACTTTTGTATTATTATGCTTCTACATGGCTACAGATATTACTGGCTTACACTGGCTTCTCATATTTTGTATACCACAATATCAGTACAATGTTCAGGTTTACCATACCCTAGTACAAGCATGGCAAAAATGCAGCTTAGATATACCACAAATTTACATTAAGGAAATTCTTATGACTGAAAGAGTAAATTAATTTAACTGGGGTGTGGTATACAAAGTGTTAATGATAGATACAGGTATATATTCTTTACAGTGCACGATTGCCTCTGGCCATCCTTCCTAAAATTCATGGCCTTACTTGTGAAATCATTTCTCAACACGTTAATTCAAATTTACTTAAAACAAAGGTTTATTGCCATCAAAAATAGGCATCCTTAAGCATAACATACCAATGTTCGAAGGATACTGATTGGTCTATCTGTAAGTACATGTACCGAGCGAGCACTGCACTCGAAATGAGATCATATTGATGCCACATGCATGTTTCTAATCACTTGTATTTGACCCACAACAATAATTCCACTTCATAAAGATCAAGCTTTAAACATACATCAGAATGAGAGAGAACAGCATCACAGAGGCAGATTCTTGTACAAACGAGACTTGATGTCAGTGTAATTCCATCTAAAATCCAACCCATTCTTCAAATTTTTAAACAAAATTAGTAACATTATGAATTCCAGGAAGGAAATAGAATGTAACTTGAATAAAATAAAACTCTGACATTCATTTTAATGTGATAGCTGTGAGCAAAATCACTCATGACTATAATGGTCTGATTTAAACTGAAACTGAAAACGTATGATTACAATCATGCAAATTTGCTTCTGCACATATAATTTTTGTTTATGAACATGTTTCACACTGTGTTTTCAATGTCTACATTATGCCAGATTTGAAATAATTACAATAGAATCTCATGCGTTTGTGGGATGTGAGAGTGTTTGGTAAAATTTGGAAGTATTCAGAAGTAAGATATTACAGACCAAACCACTGTGATAATACACAGATTGTTTAAAAAATGTGGAATTTGACATCATGAGGTAAGTGCTACTGTAAATGCACCTGCATGGGAGAACTACGGTACAACTGTCTCCTAAAAATGACAAAGTATGAGAAGTGGATTCCAAAAAGTAAGGCTAACACAGAGGTAGGGAAGTTTCTTCTGTTATTCAAATTTTCGGAATAATGTGCATTCAAATTTAAGAGTAATATGGACTCGTGTCCTTCATTTTTCAGAGTCTTGAAATTTCTCTTGGAAACACATGGCATTCACTGTCATTGATACATTTGCAAACACAGACAAATCACTTCTGAAAAGTGGAAGACATCTGCTAAGACACAGTATCATATCATATAGCACTGGGAGATGATTTGTAAGCTTCGCAGGAACAAAACAAATATCATCTGTTTAAGTGACAAACATACATTATATACAATGGTCCTAAGTCTAGACTTGGGGTAAGGAAGTTCACTGTCAAACAAGAACTTTTTCAAGTGGACTTGATCTAACCTTCACTGCAACAGTGCAACACTATCTTCTCACCTTGGATGCTTTGAGGCCCATTAAATGCATGATCTTCAAAGACTGCAGTTGGCCTACACAACAGAAGATATCCAAGGGCTACTTTCCATAAACAGAGTTAATAAACCAGGCTGATAGTATACTAATCTAACATAAGTATGATGAATAAAGTGTGGTACATTCAACTATAACAAATAACATGACAAAGGCAGCAATTGTATAATAGCACAAAATACAAAAACTAACTTCAAACAACACTACAAAACTACATGTACAACCAATTAAAAACTTACAAAATTCAACAGAACTATAAAGGTGCTGAATCACAAATGCTAATGGAAATTGATTTTCAAAAGATTAATAAATTATGATTTGTGTCACAACCGTTAGTACTGGAGTTTATCTTGAAAGACTGCATATCCACTTTTGCAAAATCAAGGTGTAGACTTTGCTGATTCTTAATGGAAACAAAGCAGTTTGCAGCAGCCAGTTTGTACACACTGTTTTAAAAAACTCAATTATCTCCTTATTTATTAGGATCCCAATACTAGACCCTGACTGCCAGGTCTGCTTTTTTTAAAAAGTGTAACTCAGTTGATAATCAATGTTGACAAACACATGGATATACAGTCTTTAATAAGAACTACTCCGGAGTATCCTGAGAATAAATTAAGCAAACAATTTTAAGAAAGAAAGTCAAGATGTTTTGCTGCTATTTAACCTGAAAACAATGGACAGCTATCAGAGAAAGCTTATCCATCACTGAGTTATTCCACAAAATGAGGGGAATGCATCAAATATGCAACAAATGTTTTGATGTCAATATCAGCAAATTCTTTTGATGTTAAGATTTTGTAGTTCCTGAACGGCAAACCCTATATTCATAATTGACAAATGTATTCTGTACATCATGCTAGAAGCACTGTTGAATGAAGCCCTATTCTCTTCTTCCTCCCTTTCCCAAATATTAAAAAGACAAGATATCTCAAGAAGCAATCCAGAATAATGATAAAAGATGCTGTGGCTAGCAAATTATGAGCATTAGCACAGCTGTTGTATGGGGTGAAAATACCTTTAACATAAGTATGTACTGTACAAAACCAATGAATTCTATCTTCACCAATTTTGATGCTGCGCAGCCTCAGAAAGCAAATCACGCAGTGATATATCAGATCTCATTTCTGCTCTGTTGTCTTACCAAGAGAAATTCCAACAATGCAGACCATTATGAAAAGAGAATGCAAGAACAACAGACAATAAGGAAAGGGAATTTTTGGCATGAATAATGAGAGATCAATGCGACAAACAGGAAGAAAAAAACCCAGAGGAAATCGCAGCACTTCAGAGCCTTGGCCAAAACTAGTTAAATACTTGTGGCACTCCTAACTTTGTAGATAAAAATATCTCATACCTGCTTATTTGCCATGACATGACCAGACTTCATATGGTCTGAGAATACTTGTACATATTTGTTGGCCTGTTTTCAGTTTCCAGTGATGACAGCTGATGGATGAGATTGAGTGGGCTGAAGTGCAGTGCAAGCTGATGTGTAATGTAGTGTATGTAATGTAAGACTCAATTTATACAGTGCACAAATTCACTACAAAAGTGCTCTAAGGCATTGCATAATTACTTAGTACACATTTTCACAATGCAAGATTGTCTCAGGCCATCCTTCCAAAAATCCTCTCATGAAAATAAAAACTAAATTCATAACAGTCATCTTGTCTCTCATGCTCAGACTGGTACATTCTAGGTGCCATCAGAGCAGTGGATAATTGGTTTTGGCCAAAGCCTAAAGACACCACCTTACTGATGGAAATATTTGGAACCTGCTCTCAGATCACAGACAGAAACAGATATTTGATTGTATGGTTGAAATCTGAAACAAATGTTAGTTTGTCCTCACTTTGACTGGAACAATGTGGACACAACTGACTATATTAACAACACTCCTGCTTTCATATAAGGAAATGTAGTCATAGACAAGCCTGTTGCACCATTGGAGAGAGATGCGGCAGTACCATGCAGTGTACAAAATTATTCTGTCACCACTACATGTGGCAAGAAGCATCAGGCATGTGAATGATGTGAACAGTTTACCAAAGATTTTGACACCCGCTGGGTAAAAGTGATACTGCAAAACAGCATCCTCAGCCCATTGATAACTTTTCAACTGATTTTTTTCCCCAAGAGGCATATATTATGAACAATTCTTTGCTTTCCAAAAAGTGCAAAGTTGTGTCCACACTGTTCCATGAATGTGTGACTATCCAGGAAAACCCTTTACAATGGTCAAATTTTTGAAAGTTAGATATTATTGGATCTATTTTCATCTTATTTATATCTTGAAAAATATGCTTTTTCCTTCAAGCTTTCATCCTTATTAGAAGCCGAGATAAGAATGTTTCAAGTTTAGGAAGTGACAAATCTTAAAAGCGAGAAAATTGGCTCTAAAAAGGCAAACTAACATCATAAAAACATTTTGACATGCACACATAATTAGAAATTAATACAACAAAATGCAATGTTATGAACTCAAACTTTTAGAGCAGCTTAAAAGAATGTTGACTTCAATCTTGAATGCAAAATCACTTCATTTTGCACCTAGCACAAAAACTTGGTTTGTGACCTCTGATGAGTTGTCCTGGACTGTCACACAAAACTTAAATCGAATCAGTAGGAGGACCTGCTCTGTGGAACAGCCTTATTCTCACAGAAGAGGAAGCAAAACTATACACAGTGAAATTACTGCCAACCACAATTCAGGAATGTTTACTGTACTAAATAAATAACTGGCCCATTCTCATCTCATTTCATTTACAACTAAATATCAAAGAGACAGAGGAACATAACTTCAAATAAATGGTTAGACAATGCTGCTGTCAATTTCTACATATTACCAAAGCCTCATTCAAACCAACACATTTAGAGATAAAAATACTCAAAAAGGGACTATAAACTCCTAAAATATATAAAGTCTTACCAAAGCAAAGGAAATCAGAAATACATATAAACTGATATGTTCTGGAACTTCCTTCATGAAAGCCTTATCATGAAAACAGTGAAAGCATCTGGATATACACTTCTGCGGTCTTTGAAATTGATTATAAATAGTTTTCATTCTTCATAACTACCCTATGTTACACATCAAAATACCTGTTTGAGAGGTTTCTCTGGCTCTGACTGCATAACAAATACCATAATTGATCAATCCACCAAACACATACTTTGTTGTAGGCTCCATAATTATTCTGCAGCGGGGGAAGGCAGTAGAAGAGCTTGACTCTACAAGGTTACTAAATCCAGACGTTCAGTGGAATTTTTTCAAACCAAAAAGACCGATGGTTGGAATGACATACCAAAGACGCAGTTCTTCAAAACTGATTTTATATTCACTTTATAAAACACTTTATTAAATATAATGAATTGGTAGTGTCAAAAGATATGTTTTTTTTCACATTAATTCATTCAAAACAAATCTGAGCTTTGAGTTATGACACTTTTAAAAGTAAACAAAATATATTTATTAACAGCCAAATTCCTTGCATAATTTTCCCTTATTTTTAAACCATTCAGAGCTGACTTGTTGAGTTTTGGAAATGCTCTTCAATTCATAAAAGTTTTAACAAACAGCTTTGTGTGATGGAGTACAACATTTGAACAACAACAATATAATCTAAAATAATTACAATGATATTCAAACAGGTAACACAAGGATCAGTCTTCTAACCTTTGAATTTTAGAAAACAGGATAATGCCAAACAATTTAATGTATTCCATCAGATAAATTGTATTATAAGTCTACAAACTTAAAGTTTATTCTATCCACAAACTGGAATGTTTACAGTAAATTTGTATGGCAGCCAGTCTTTGACGAGTTAAAATATACACTGACAAATAGAAATGTCACACAGATCCTGGAAGGGAGTTATAGAGAGAAGCGGGATGGCGGGTACATGAAAAAAAAATATACAAAAAGATGTTAGTGTTCTTACAAATGAGGACAAATATACAAGTAGCAATAATTTTCTATACACGAACTTATTATATTTCAAGATACCTTCACTCTATACTTTTCATTCTTCTTTCAAACTTTCACTCCCCTCCATTTCCATTTGGTTCATCTTGTCAGTCTCTCCATATTTTCATCAGTCATTTCCTCATTCAGTCAATATGGCAATAAGTTCTGTGACCTTTCACAACTGTCACAGGAGAAAATATCTGACAAATGAAGCATACATATTACCACTTCAGCAGTTTGTCTTTCGTTTAAGAATTGAAAAATTAGCAGATTTAATTACTTTGGTATTGAACATAGCATCACATCACCAATAAAAATCACTGTTTGAGACTTTTTTGCACCAACAATGCTGAACACAAATTCTTCATCATTTTTCAGCCAGATATGTGCAAGGATTGTTAAATTTTGTGCATTTCAATTTGAGTAGAGAGAAATGATCTCCTCCTTCAAAGCCTTTTCAAATTTGCTCCTTTAAAAAAAAAACATAAAGGTGAGAAAAATTAATCCACTTAATTGATTTTCAATGCCTTTAATTCATTGTGATAAAATAAATGACAAGTTGATGTGTAAACATTTCAAGCTCCAGCATTTGGATTAATATGGTGCTTGTTTGATTGATTTTCTTGGAAGTAAAACATCTTCCAAAAATAACAGTCAACATACACATGAACTGCTTTAAAGGAAGGATACTCTATTACTACACTTAAAATACTCAGCGTGGAGAAATTATCACTTACAAAACTTCACTCTGATATAGCGGCTGATAAGCAAGACTACCCCTTTGGCCACACTGCTTGACCTAGATCACAAATCTTTTGTCAGTGGGTATAAGCAAGTCTTGCAGTATTTCACTGAAGACAGTCCAAAACAAGGATTTTGAAAACTTCAGCAGGTCATTGTAGTGGAACCTTGTTATCACAACCCTAGAGTAAAGCAGTCTTCTCTTCAGAGCACCACTAAACTTAAAGCCTTCACTGCTCTGTCCTTTTTTTAATTTTATGGAAAACATCTACAAATCCTTCTGGTGACACTTCCCCTATTCTTTTCTCTATACAAAACATTCTGGTATGCACATCCTTGATTCTTTTTATTATACAAAGTGCTCTAGGCAGCACATCTAATCTATTGCTCATACATAGCATAGAGGTGGCTCTATTCTGTCTCCTATACAAAACATTCTGGATGACACAAAGCTTTCCAGGTGGCAATACTCTATTCTGTTTCTTATACAAAGTGTTCTTGGTAGCAAATTCTTTAATCTATTGCATATACTTGGCACTGGAGGTGGCTGATCCTTTATTCTGTCCACTGCATTCTAATGAACTTCTTCTAATTCTATCCCATATACAAAGCATTTGAGTCACATATCTACCCTGTCCCCCCATACAAAGCATTCAGGGTGGAACATCCATTTCTACTCTGTCCCCCATACAAAGTATTCTGGGTGACAGATCCAACTATAAACTCAAGAGCTAGGTCCAGAGATTGGGTATTATCAAAAATTCCACTGTGTGACAGAACAACATGTGTGCTATACTAGCTAAAACGGACTTCTTAGAAAATGCTTAGATTTTAGTGTGTAGGTCTTTAATAGGAAAAGACAGATCTACAAGCATTAAAATCTCAAGTTTAGACATTTCATACATTACAGGAGACTGTCCCATTATGACCAAAAATGAATGGATGAGCAAAATCCCAAAACACAGTTCATTTCACATATCATCTGCACTGACAATACACCATCATACTCCATAATTTTGCTCAGATACAAATTTTGATACCAATTTGATCAGAATTTTATGGTGGTTCTGATGACAGCTTTCAAATGAATGTACTTTCTCAAAAACATCAAAATGTTTATATGTTAGGGTACAGGAGACTCTTTGTGTTAATAAAGAGGTTGCATAAAATAACATCAGAAACTCATTTTGTAGAAAATGATGTCACATGTCAACGCAGATGAAGTAAGAACTTTTTCTGTAGGGTGTCAAAACCAGGTCATATTAAAACCGACATCTAATATACAACAAATGTTATCAGATCTTAATTTCTGTACAGTTCATATAGTTTGTGTACTCTGCACTTATCAATGCTAGAAATCGTTTCATCTACTGTATAATTTATGTGCAAAGTAATTCTAGTGCAACATTTACATTGTTATATAACGCCAGTCACTGATTCTCCGGAAAAAATGCAACGTTGCTGACCCCATTTTTGGGTTCTGTGTACAGGAGAATATAAGTTCAGATCTGAATAGGTATAATGATGACTGATAAAATGGGTGGCACTTTAGTGAAATAGCAAGTGATCAATAAATGCATTCCACCAAAGAAATTTTTACAAGTAACATGAGAGAGCTGTTTGGCTTGTTCAACAGAAGAGAACAACAATACAGGTTGTGAAAAATGGCATGTTATATGTTATACTGTTTGTCTGGCAGGAAACATCTTTGTACAGTACTGGAAGATGGGCAGAACACTCATTTCTCCCACTTTTTCTACCATCTTTCTTTCTCTCTCAACTGCACACACGAGCATACAGACACACATGCACACTTCTCCCTCTAGCTAATGCTATGCAACTGAGGCCTTTGTGCCCTCCACATCTTCTGATGGAGGTTCTGTGCCGACGTATTCCACTCGTAAATCATCAAAATTATGACCCTCTTCTGTTGCAGCAGATAATAATTTTTGAGTGCTGTCGTTGCTGTAGACTCCATACATTGGATTGGCAAAGTTGGTGGACTGAAACATATGAAATAAGTAATGATAAAAACAAAAACTCATAACAATCCTCACTGAGGAAAATATCTATCATAGACAGACAATAAATCTACATTTCTTATTCACACCTATGAACATGTTGACACTTTGCAACATTCCTGTAACCACCTTTCTAGTCTATGTGAGCTACAGGTTTGCTATATGTGTAAATGCAACGAACTGGGGAAAAACATCTTGTAATGAGACAGAAACTACATTTCTCAAACTAAAATTTGAAAATATCGATGTCTCTTATCTGACAAGGTTAAAACTGCCTTTCATGATCATTTGAAAGGATAAAAGAAGACCCAACGTCACAATCTAGGCTTCAGCAATGTCCTGCTGCTGTTAGTGTATGAACATTTTCAAGAAATTATAACTTGCCACTTTCTGGACAGCTTCACCTACAGGTTTACAAGAAAGCAATATGTAAAGTTCACAACTTGCAAGATCATGAGAACGGATACAGAAAACTGCCCCATACCTGTAGATTTTAGTTTGTTCTAGTCAGTCTGCCCCAGTGGGTCCAACACTTTGGTGCCAAGGGCTTCCAACTCAAACAGGCAGATCCTAATTTTACCAACTGACCATCACATGCTGCTCAAAATACATGTTTAGCTAGCCACTCAACACTCCCTTCCCACCCCCCTTCCCACTCCAAAAAAAAAAAAAANAAAAAAAAAAAAAAAAAAGATCAGGGTTTGGCTTATGCAAATATACTAGAGTAATACAAATGCTAAGATCTTGTCACATACATGGCTGGGAAAGGTCATAAATTGAAAGAATATCAATCTTTCTTGATTTCCATCCAATGAACTGCATTCTCGGTTCTTAAACCAAACAGTATGTAGGGCTTTTGAAAAAAAAGCAAGAGCAGAAAGCTGACAACTTCCTTCTCTAGTGACTGGCCTTGGCAGACAGATAAAATAGGAAGTTTGATACCCAAATGCTTACATCATCTCCAATAAAGATTGCTCCACCACTCAGCGGATCATCCTCATCTTCTTCATCCTCCTCTCCGTCTCTCTTCATGTACACTGGGTTTGTTACATTCATGTTTGCACCCCGCTCATCCATTCGTTTGTGGCCATACTGGGACGCCCTCCTGTAAGAAGAAAGTACATATATAAACAAACTGTGAGGGTATAAAATCAAATGGGGTAAAAAAATTGGTTAATATTATCCTCCAGTGCAAGGAGTACATCCAAAGATGTAAATGAAGTAATTTGGAAGACAGAAGGGATGCCCCTGCAAGCTTATGGGAATAAACATATGGATATGAAACCTTGTGGAAAGTATCACAAGACAGCTTGAAATTAATGTGTCTACTCCCTTCTTCTTCGCTTTTACACCAAAGGTCTTTACTGATTTCAGCCACTATAAGACACTCCCCTCCAGAGTCCCCAGCTATGTTCTTTTCCTGAACTGTACATACACTGACAGGAAATTGCGAAAAGGTGTATTGTAAATAAGTCAACAGTATTAAACCAAATGGTGACTTGATTTCTTGATTGTAGTGTTGAGGTCACTGCAATCTGTACATGTCCACTGCTGTTCTTTCAAACATCTCAATGAATGGACCATGATTCTCTGCTTATGATGCCCATCAGCATTTCATTATCATGGCTTTTATCTGCCCTGCTGTCTTCTCTTTCACTGCAGCTCCTTGGCTGACCCCAAGAGCTAACAACTTCACTGCCTTATCACTCTCCTCCTCAGTCTTACATTTTCCAAATTGTAATGCCCCCCAAATCACATTTCTAGTCAGTCTACCCACAGTCTTATTGCCTGCAACAAGATGCTCAAGATGCTCTTTCAATCTTCCAGAGCTTGCTCTGAGAGTCAGTCACAATAACTGTGCTTCTGCACTCGGTTGTACTGATCCACACCAGTTTGTGCTGGCAGCAGGCTCTTCCAATTCCATGATTGGTGGTGTGACCTGGTATGCTTGGCTTGCCTCCTTCACTGTCTTTCCAAAGATTTCACCACAAAGCCCCCTTGGCCTTTCATACCTCTTCTCACTGATCCATCCCATGTATATGATCCTCATCCACTGAGTTTATATCTTATTCTGTGAGAGGTCCACTAGCACTTTAAAGAACACTATATGCGTCTTTGAAATCCACTGTAATAGTGACTGGGTCTTTCTTTCCTGAAAGGCCACATATGTGTTGTAGGCAAAGACTGCAGCAATACCTCTCCCTTTCCTATAGCTGCCAAGGGTTAAAAGTAATATATGTCAAGTTTCAAGATCACTTATTAATGTGCCCGCTATCCTTTTTCCATTAACTTTCCCAACTACAACTATTAATTTGAGGACACCTCTGCCCAAAGAAACAAGGGAATCACATAGGTATTTCCAGGGTGCCACAGAACCCAAGAAACAAAAGAGTGGATCTCAAACTTAAAATTTGAAGTGAACATTCATAAAGTTTAAACTCCTACCTCTTTCTTTTCTTCATAACGAAGACAGTAATGACAATAATGATGACGATCAGCACAATGACACTTGCAACTATCACTGCAATTATGATAGGATCTGAAAAGAAATGACATTCAGGATAATATTCAATGCGTATCAAAGCAGTAGTGGAGGGGTGGCAAATTACTGGACATCAGTTAAGCATAGGTAAATAAATTCAGTTTATATCAAATCTCAACATATCTTACAACCAGGCAACTTGACGCTTAAGGCACTTTTTGACTAGATCAAGTTACTAATGTGATGTAAAAGTTTCTATAAAGCGCAAGAATTTTTGACCTGGGGATTATCTGGTATGAGATACAGTTGTATGAACTGGCCGGAGATCACTCTATGAAGTGGCAAAAATTTCAGAGACAATCACAATTCAAAAATAATTTTGCAAATTTTATGTCACTTGACCTGCCTTATATAAACTCAAGATTTATCCATAATGGCTACACAGTTGCCCTTCAAACTGACAGCTTTATTTACACAACTGATTTAATTGTCAACTTCTGCACTAAACACTGCCCAATCACTTTCAGTGCCAGCTACCTCAGCTCCCCTGATCTGGCAATATAAACCTCATTTTGACTAGCTGCAAGACATGTACATATTGAACCTTTAGCATGGACTCATTAGTGATTACTCCTTGTTTAAAGCTTGTGAGCATCTTGTGAATAATAGTAGGCCCTATATGGTGATGTCACCGAGCAGCAAACTGGATTGCACTATTCTCTGAATTTAATGAAAATCTTGGTTTTGCCCATGAACATACATCAAAACACCTTCAAACAGATTTGTGATAATTACTCCCTGTTGTAATTCAATATGTCCTTTTTCCTCTTGTTCAGTCTACCAGACCAAAGAAGATTTCAAGGATCAAGAAAATAAGGCATTATTCCAAGTCAATCATAGCAGTTTCTCTCATTACTAAGTGTTTTCCTTGACAATACCATTGTGCTCTGCTTTGAAGACAAGACTTGCCTCACCTATGAACTCAGGAGAGAACTTACTTGCACCAGCTGATCCTTGATGTGATGAAGATGTGGCATTGGGTTCACACATGGGGCCAGAATATCCAGGGTTACACCTATGTGACAGAAAATGAGGGTAACTGGTTAGTAATAATAACAACTAATAGCTCAACATAACACATTCTTTTATATCATATGCTATGCAAAGGGACTTAATTAAAGCCTTACTTCAATCTCTCTTTAGATATACAACTTAAAACAAGAAGATATGCCCTGANCGCTTGCCTCCTTCACTGTCTTTCCAAAGATTTCACCACAAAGCCCCTTTGGCCTTTCATACCTCTTCTCACTGATCCATCCCATGTATATGATCCTCATCCACTGAGTTTATATCTTATTCTGTGAGAGGTCCACTAGCACTTTAAAGAACACTATATGCGTCTTTGAAATTCACTGTAATGGTGACTGGGTCTTTCTTTCCCTGAAAGGCCACTTATGTGTTGTAGGCAAAGACTGCAGCAATACCTTTCCTATAGCTGCCAACGGTTAAAAGTAATATATGTCAAGTTTCAAGATCACTCATTAATGTGCCCGCTATCCTTTTTCCATCAACTTTCCCAACTACAACTATTAATTTGAGGACACCTCTGCCCAAAGAAACAAGGGAATCACATAGGTATTTCCAGGGTGCCACAGAACCCAAGAAACAAAAGAGTGGATCTCAAACTTAAAATTTGAAGTGAACATTCATAAAGTTTAAACTCCTACCTCTTTCTTTTCTTCATAACGAAGACAGTAATGACAATAATGATGACGATCAGCACAATGACACTTGCAACTATCACTGCAATTATGATAGGATCTGAAAAGAAATGGCATTCAGGATAATATTCAATGCGTATCAAAGCAGCAGTGGGTGGTGGCAAATTACTGGACATCAGTTAAGTATAGGTAAATGAATTCAGTTTATATCAAATCTCAACATGTCTTACAACCAGGCAAAATGACGCTTAAGGCACTTTTTGACCAGATCAAGTTACTAATCTTATATTATAAAACAACTCATGAAATATTGTAGGAGCCATATCTCGACTATTTGTGCACCAACCAACCCAAAATTTTGCATGCACCTTCCTTATGGTCTGAAGGTGTTTCTTTTGATAATATCTTCGCCTTAATCGGTCCATAAGTATTATTTTGAAATTACGTAAATTTTCTTTGTTTCATAAATACGGTCCCAGTTCAGTGTTTTTAAATGGAAGTTTATACACATGACATCACTACTATTGTGGTGTCTGCAGCCAAATTGGTGTTTTGAGGCTAAATTCCTCAAATATGGCAGTTTTTAGAGAGGCTTGCGTTGAGAAAAATCATTAATTTTTAGCGTTTTTCAGATTTTCAGCTTAACCGATATGTTTACACACAATGACATGTGTGAGCACAATAATTGCAAAAAGAGGAGTGATGTTAATGTTGTAGATGTAGTTTAGTCGTTTGCATCGCACGGTAACACCGCAAATTTGCGGGTGCTTTGACTAGTGTGATATAAAAGTTTTCTATAAAGCGCAAGAATTTTCGACCTGGCAATTTTCTGGTATGAGATACAGTTGTATGAACTGGCCAGAGATCACTCTATGAAGTGGCAAAATTTCAGAGACAATCACAATTCAAAAATAATTTTGCAAATTTTATGTCACCTGATCTGCCTTATACAAGCTCAAGATTTATCCATAATGGCTACGCAGTTGCCCTTCAAACTGACAGCTTTATTTGCACAACTGATTTAAATGTCAACTTCTGCACTAAACAAAAATCTGATACCGCCCAATCACTTTCAGTGCCTGCTACCTCAGATCCCCTGATCTGGCAATATAAACCTCTTTTTGACTAGCTGCAAGGCATATGCATGTTGAACCTTTAGCATGGACTCATTAGTGATTTCTCCTTGTTTAAAGCTTGCGAGCATCTTGTGAATAATAGTAGGCCCTCTATGGTGATGTCACTGAGTAACAAACTGGATTGCACTATTCTCTGAAGTTAATTAAATTGTGGTTTTTGCCTGTGAACATACATCAAAACACCTTCAAACAGATTTGCGATAATGTACTCCCTGTTGTAATTCAATATGTCCTTTTTTCCTCTTGGTCAGTCTACCAGACCAAAGAAGGTTTCAAGGATCAAGAATATAAGGCATTATTTCAAGTCAATCATAGCAGTTTCTCTCATTACTAAGTGTTTTCCTTGACAATACCAGTGTGCTCCACTTTGAAGACAAGACTTGCCTCACCTATGAACTCAGGAGAGAAACTCAACACTTACTTGCACCAGCTGATCCTTGATGTGAAGAAGATGTGGCATTGGGTTCACACATGGGGCCAGAATATCCAGGGTTACACCTATGTGACAGAAAATGAGGGTAACTTAAAACAAGAAGATACGCCCTGAGAGAGTGAGAAGTTGACTCAATATCTTTCTCTCATCTGTAAAAAAGGCAGTTGGTTTGCAATACTACTATATGTCACCACAAGGAGCTCACAATATGCCATTGTATATAAGTATGATGTATTGTCTAATCCATTTATCTCAACTACATTTATTTCGACATTCTGTTTAATTCAACACAAATCTTGAATCCCAACCTGTCCCCCTTTTATTCTTGACATGTTCTTTGTTATTATCCTCTACTATAAAGTCAGCCTCTTGATTGGCAAGAAGCTCTAGTAAAATACTGGCGCTCATCCTCTCCCACTGATCTTTTATTCACTTTCATCTTGCCATCATGTTTGGGATGATGCAAATGGAGGTAAGGGAATAAATTGACAAAGAAGAGAGAGCGCAAGGGTCACATTCCACAAGCTCTGTCTTGTTCACCACTATTCTCTTATTTCAACTTTCTGTCTGTTTGATGCACTGGTCACACTAAAGTGGAGGCAAGTGGATCGTTCTGTTTACTAATCATAGCTTGCTGGACTTAGACGTTTCAAGACAGTGTGGTTCAAAAATATCATTAAAGTTGTGATTAGATGTTAATGAAACTGACATAAAACTCTCAAGAAATTTTATTTCCACATCAGTTCACACCAAATCAAAATCTGATATGGTATAACATAATTATATGACTACTGATTATCAATCTACACCTTGAGATAGCTTTGACTGAGAGTGAATGAAAAGATCTAGTGCATGTTCAACTCATGGAGCTTGGAATAAGTGAACTTTAACGACCTTACTCCGTGTAGAGTTGGACTCTAGATGACAAGCAGAATACTTCTTTCAACCCACCACATATTCACAGAGTAAGCCTCTATTAGTTGCAAAGAAATGGTGTAACCCAAAACCACTGGGCTAGAACTACAGTGATTAAAACTGGATCGAAAAACTGGTTAGCATAAACTTTTGTTAGGCAGTGTGTTTCTCACTTAACCTGACAGAGATAAACTAAACTGATGCTAGCCAAGTATAATGTGGCAAGATATTGTCATTGTGCTTTTTTTTTCATTTTTCTGAAAGAATGCCAGAGAAATTTAAAAAAAAACAAAAACAAAACAAGAATCAGTGTGCAATATTGCCAAGAAAGTGCTGGTACCTTTTAATTTTCTCAACATGTCAACATGGGCTCTGACCTCTTAAACAACATGGCATCCTTATTAAAAAATGGCATGAGTCTGACTTCAGCCATTTTTTGAAGCACAGTGACAATATGCATTTGCGGATCTGTAAACGAGGCTGTTGAATGTAGGGGTTCATCATTCACTGCTACCTGTGCAGTGCTGGGTAAAATTGGGGTAAGAAAATAAGAAAACAAATTTTGACAAAGTACCGCAACCAAGCCAAATCCAGACACCTCTATCGTGCTTTGCTGTATGGATTCAAATTTCCATTTAGCTTTTGTACTATGTTCATAATACAGTCATGTTCACTCTCGGGTAAGGGTTGCACGGATGGTTGTGGTGGTTGGCATACATGCATATATCAAGACATGCCTGCATGAGGTGACATGAAGAATTTTGGCTGGATTGTAAAGCATGCAAACAAACCAAAAGTCATGACAATCACACATAAAAGATTAGAAGTTGCTTGAAAGCATGCAAAGAATAAATTAATCACAGAAAGTCAAAAGTCACACAGCCTGTGGTCACTCTCAGCTGTAAGGTCCCTTAAATATACATGCTGACCCCCTCCCACCCTTCCTCTTTTGGTTCTGGATTATGAGCTCACTAAATAAATATTATACTGAACTAGGCCATTCTCCAACTAAAACCCTAGAGCTGTGTTTTGAAGCTACCACTTGACACTTTTTCTTTTTCTGGTAATTTCAGTAGAACCCATTGATAACATCCACTTATAACAGGTACCCAGCTTTATTGGAAAACTTCTTGATCCCTGTTTCTCCTCTTCATTACTTCTGAAGAAAACTTTCTACTGTAACAGGGTTTATCTAGCAAAAATTCTGCTATTAAGGAGTATGGTGACCAGGTCTACATATGTTAAATGGTGTAAATGTTGTTGTTTTTTTTAACAGAGAGTATCCAGGCATCTAGACTAGGCATAACTGTAGGCAGTGCAGTTCAGGCATTGGTATGTGTGCCCTACTGAACACAAATCTATTAATATACTTCTTCAAATGGCTAGATCATTATAAACAGGTTACTCCATTGATGAAACAGTGCATTACCATGGCCTGAATTATTCCCGCTTCCTCTATTGCAGTTCTTAGTTATGGTTATTTCCTTCTCTTATATTCTGTTGACTTCATTCATGCTAAAACATTGTACCGCTTGATTAAATGTTTCAGACAGAGAACAGAAATGCAGTTCATTTTCCATCTAAGCCTAAATAGAGACAGCAGATGCTCTCCACAGTACCTCCAGTCTTAGAATCCTATTTTAAGACCCTGACTGTGTTAAAAAACAAACAAGTACAACAATGCTATGATATATGCTACAAGCTCATTGGACTTATCTTTTCTTCTCTTCTAGCTGTCAATGTCAGGAAATAACCCAGTTGCCCAGTCTATCAAGATTAAGCTGAAAGTGACCAATACTCTGTGCATTTCTACGGTTTATAATGCATACAAGTTATCAACTTACACACACTTATCCGGCATGCACTCTCCTTTGTGTGTGGTCGTGTTCAGCTGACACTCTGTGCAGTGTCTGTTCTTTCCACACGAACCCACACAGTTGTATTCACAAAACTCTCCAAAGGTCTCTTCGCTACAACTGGACATACAACATGAACTACACATCAGTGTGACATAAGGCAAAGGCACATGGGTTTAAGCACATAAAAGAAATGATTCAACCAAGGCCCAAAAAGTCTGCGTGGGTACTGTTCCTCTTCCTTGACTGCTGCCTCAAAACAAAAGGGGTTAAAAGCTCAAAAAAAAAAGGGGGGGAAGGGGGTTCCACACTGAAGGATTTGGGAATAATGTTAGATCATGACTATTACTCCTATTGATGGGATCAAATTCTGCACACTTAGACATGCTGGAAGGAGGGAATGGACTTACAGGTTTTCATGGAGTAAGGAAAGAGTTGGAGCAGATCAGATATTTTACACTATTCACTTCATAAAAAATTGCCTGAAGTTTATTATGTAGAGATGATTTCGCCAGGCTATCCATATGTGTTGTCAGATTTTTTGGAAGTGGCAGTGCGCAACTTCTTCTTTAACAACAAGTGCTCCGATCATTTTCCTTGTCATGAAAATCTGTAATCCTCCTCTTCCCAAGGACTGCATGTAGATAGGTTACAGGAGTAAATATCTTCACCTGCGTAATTTGTTTGTGGCAATTTACAGTAGGATGACATGAAGTATTTAAACTATGCACAAAAGTTCAATGGCTGGCAGATATGAGTATTACAAATAACTTGCCATGTTACTTTTTGGACCCAGGTTAGAATATTTAAGTTAAAGAAAGATGATGAAGTAACTACATCCTATATACAATACAAATATGAACATAGTTTTCTTCAAAGATGTCTTGATATGTGATAACAACAATGACACAGCATGATTAAGGGCTTGCATTTCACTGATTTGATGTGAAGGACGTACGAACTGTAACTTTTGGAAGTTCTGAGTGTTAAGAATGGATATGTGAAGGAAAATTGTATATTTTTCTGTAAGTAATGCCATCTGTGACTGTTTGAACTTAAGGAATAGCAACATGATTTTGGGGTGGGATTTGGATGGATGATTTAGAGGAAAGCAATTACATGTTAAGGCAAAAGTAAAACACACTTGGCTGAGAGGAGGGAGTTTCTAGGAATTGCATCAGGCACAACACAGTTTAAATCTTTTGGTTCAAAACTGGCCGGGCTGCATTCATCTTTTGACTACTGCAGCACTGTAGCATTACTTGAAAGTCAAGGAAGTGAAAGCTGTTACAATACTCAAGATTAACAAATATGTGGTCCCTTCTCATTGTTAAGAGTGCAGAGGCATAAATGTAAGGTAAAGCCACATGCAAAACATGCATGAAATTTACTGAAACATCCATGACACAGACAAAAAAGGACTCAAGTTCTTCATATAAAAGGTTTCAACACTCCTTATCATTAACAGCAAAAAAAATCCTGTAAATATTACCAGCCATGATAATGATTAGATTTCTTAGTAGCTGTCTACTTAATACATGTACCATAGACATCATTATGAGAAAGGAATCTTTCCTATCAACAGAACATCATCAATCAATGAAATTTTTAAAGCAAATCCTAAGTGACTACAACACAGTGAAAGGCAAATTTTGTCAAGAAAATATCATGGCTTCAGTATTAACATATCAACATTGTCCATATCTTAAACTGTTACACAGCAGCAAATTACAGTAGGTCAACTGGTTTGGACTACTCGCAAATCGGTATAGGTCATGTGGGTTGGAAATCCTTTAATGCAATACATTTTTCAAGTAATATTTTGCTCTCTGGCTGGAGCCAAGTATGTACAGCAGTTGTTGATCCTAATGCATTTGTTGTTTCCTCAACCAATATAGATTAAATCACTTCCACCGCATTTGGGGCCAAATTGTTAGTGGAATTCAGGCCAACATTTGCACGTGTGTAACCTTCTGAGCAAAAACCTTAGGTTCAAGCAATGAATGGGCACTTTCAAGAGCTATTATTATTTACTACACATTGTAAATAAAAATAAAATAAAACATGGACTTCTTGAAAATATGGTATTGACAACTGTCTAAAATGTCAGAGGCTTCAAATTTTAAAATGAACTGATAATTTGCTTTCTTTTGCTTGCTGGAAATAAATTTCATGCTCTTTTCAATTTTTGATGAGCAAAACTGTGATTAGCATAAGTTCTCCTTTCTCATGCTTGATGCTGTGCTAGAATAAATAAATATATATATACATTTATGTACTATATTACAACAGCTATAATATAATATAAAATGAAAGACCAAAATGGAAGCACCATTTTAAAATGACAAATTCTGTCACATTTTGGGAAGGTTTAAAATCAAAACGAAGAAACTTTCATTGAAACAGACCTGCATGTAGTTTCTCCATTGTTGTCAGTGACACACTCTCCTGTGGGTTCACATTTGCATATGTCACATCTGTCTCCCTTGTAATACTTTTCACACTCACACTTGGGCTTGCCATTAACTGCAACAGCACAAGAGGAAAAAATTAGACACTGTTCTTTTTAGTTATTAAGTCACTTCTACATTGGGTTATAATAATATAGAGCACAAAGAAGCTGATGTTTTGCTGTGTATGTGCACTTGAATGTACAGTATTAATGCATTTACAGAGAGAGAAATTTCCAACAATGTTATTTTCAGAACAGGCTTTAATTCAGTCAGAGTGTTTTTATCACAATATCCCTTCTTATACTAAATTCTTACTGCCTGGGAATGGATAAAAACACTTGTCATAGTAAGCCAGATAATGAAATAATCAATCTATCCTTCTTTTCATTTTTAGATTAAAGGAAAATCTAATGCAGCGGGAATTATGCTGCTTTAGTTATTGTTGAGATAGAGAGAGAGAGAGAGAGAGAGAGAGAGAGAGAGAGGGAGAGAGTGAGTGTTAAATAATATTTTTTTGGAATAGGCCTACCATTTATTTCTTCATCAGTTCATTTTATTGTTTCTGGAATACACTGTCTGCCTAGTAAATTGGAGGCACAAGACGGGTTGGGAGTGACTAACATGCAACACAAAGTGACACAACCATGGCACAATGGCTGTCTAGCCATGACAATCGATTTTTCCTTGCATCGCATGGCGGCACAACATGAAAACATTTTTGTAATGCTAAAATATGTTAAAGCAACAAGCGCTATTAATAACTTAAGCCTATTACATCTTCCACAAATGGAGTCTCTAACTGCACACGTAATTTGAGAATTCTATCTTTAATAGTTATTGGGAATGAAAACGGTGATGTAACCCCAAATTTTCCAATCGCTCTATCATAAAATCCGGTCTCCCGAGTTGTGCCACAATGCCATGCAGCTGATGAATTGATGCTGGCTCTCTGCCAAACCTTGCAACTTTGACTGAAGTGCCAACCCATCCAAGCCAATGACAAAAGCGTGACAATGAATTCACATATTTTTTTTGTACAGAAAGTATGAGTTTGTGAGATCAACTGTTATTAAACAAATCTCCTTGAATGATGACCTACCCATGGAGCAAGTGCCATGCTGACAGTACCCATCACAAGTGTGGCAGTTCACAGACAAGTAAGTGGGTGCACACTGACAGTCACATGACTCTGTAAAACAAATGAGGAATCCAGTCATAGTTAAATGCAGATTTAAACAGCCCATCCTAGTTAAGGAGTAAAACAGAGTTTCTACAATTTTCTTCAAGCATTGTACAAACAATACAAATGTACCGAGTTAACAATGGAAATAGGTGGTGAGAATGGAGAGAATGTAAATATCAATCATTAAGTTGAGAAGTAAACCAGAATGAAAAGGATAAAAACTTACCAGGCAGATCTACTGTCTTGGCCTGGCATAAGCTGGCACAGTTGAGAGAACTCATACAATCTGACTTGGGATCAAGATCCAGAGGGCACTGACACTTGGACTGACCGTGCTCATCTTTGTAACAGCTTCCTCCATTGTGGCAGGTTAGGTCAACACACTGATCACATCGTTTGCCTGATGAGGAATACAATTTGAAGACCTTGAAATTCTTACACTATACTTTCTTCTCTGTGTCTATTACTGTCCTTCACCCTTAAGTTCCTCAGCTTATTTTTCAATTCTGTAAGAAAGTCTCAGCACAGGGCAGCCTGGCTTAAAGAGTTATTGCCCTCCTGCCATCCACATAGCATCCTTACTGTGCAATAACATGTCAAATGGGACTTTCAAATTATTTCTCTATTATTTTCTGTCTCATGCAGTCTTTCAAATGCTGCCATGAACCACCCTCAGCTATGCTGCATGCATGCTAGTATGGATACTGCAAGCCCCAACTCCAGCAATCATTATCTCCACTTTTCACCTTTTTATTGTCAGAAGAATATGACTGGCTGATATGGTCTGTTGCACTGGCTTTTATTGGCGGATGCATCTTTTACTTATGGAAGTGAAATCTGGTGATTCAATCGAATCACTATTTGCTTAAACTTGAAGTAAGCTTCCTTGGAATTGACTAATTAAGAATGGTCTACTGCATTAAGTCCCATTTCTTTGATCCCTTTGCTGCCTTCTTTTTTTCTTTTAGACAATCTCTTTTCCAGTCTCTCATCCTAAGGTTGCCTTCCACTAATTTCCTATTGTGAAGGAAGGAGTGTGGCTTGCCCTTTAGTTAATAAACTTTAGGGAACAAACAAATACAGCCCTTGCTAATCTTGTTAGTGTCTCCAGTTATCAACTCTGATGTGCTCCAGACTGTCAAGGGCAAGTACACATCCGACATCATATAATGCTATGACAACGAACATTTGTCAAGCAAGAGGGTCATGACTAAGTCCTTATGGGTATGTACAGATAAGAAATCCATCCTCCTTTCTCTGAAATTTTTTTACTCACTATTTATACTTGGAGGCTATGCATTTGCTAAAAGTTGCTCATAGTTATCTGTAACAGTTTATGCATGACTTCAGGTAGCTTCAGTGATTGACCATATCATAGAAAAAAAAAAGTAATCCTATAATTCAGAACTTCACTTTTTTTTAAATGTCTGAATGGTATGCATGCATGCATACATGCGTGTGAGGCATCTGCGGACAACACAACGAAAGTGAAACATATTCACATCACTGAGCAATTCTCTGATTCTTCCCAGCTTGACAATACTTCTTGATTATTTTACCTCATGAGATTTCACATGAAAAATTTTCCTATGCATACTGAGCTTATATGAGGTGTAAAGCCAGATGTCCAAAAACAAATGTGTGTCATGCTGCTGACACTGGTCAGTTTGATCTTTACCCTTCTTGCTCAGATTGCTTTGAGCTTCTGCAGCATATTCATGAGTCCTTGATGATACTTGCCCATGTGTGCCAAATTCACAAACTGCCATACTTTTGTCCACGTGCTACTGTTAGCCCACTTACCTGTGAATCCCTCTTGACATGTGCAGAAAATATACCCAGAAGGTTCCTTCTTGCACTCTCCACCATTCTTGCACCACTGTGGACACCAGTCTCCTGTCTTCCTGTGTTTCTCACACCTGTCACCTTCCAAGTATGTTGGGCACCTGCAGGATTGTAAGGAAGGTGTAGGAATAAGGACTCTGAACATTTTCAAACAGACAGCATTTGAGTGCCATCCTAAGGAGAATATGAAGTGGCAATCAGACAACAGTCAAAAGACTACATTGTCATGCAGCCAGTCAAATTTAGCCTTTAATAGGACATGAAAGCTTCATTGGTTTACTTTCATTAGGTGAAAATGTTTTTTTGCCTAGCATTGTTCAGTTCAATATATGGTTGTTTGAAGTGGCAAACGATCACCCGATGGAATAAAATTCAAAAAAGCTTGCAATTGAAGAACAAATTCATACTATATAATTCATCTAATATGCTTCAAATAAAGCTCTAATTTTTCCACATTTCCTGACTATTTGCCCTGAAAGATCAATATAGTTGTGTAGAGAAATATTTTACTTTCAATTTCTGAAGAAGCAAATATTTTATACCAGATGGCCCCATTTACACTTCAGAATCTGATGTCTCAGCTTTTAGTTTAGCGCATAAGGTTCATTTTAGTTAGCTGCAAGACATTTAGTCTCATAAGCTCTGTTGTGGACAGTCAAGAATTACGAAAGCAATCATTAATTCTCATATGAAAAAATAATCAAAACTTAAGCTTCTTCTTCCGCTTCTTAAGGTTAGCCTCATAGAGCTTGTCATCAAATTTTTAAAAATCCCAAATATCCTAAATATGATATTGCTCTTCATTTACAAAATACTTCTCCCAATGCTTTTACTAGCTTTTTACTGTTATGTATTTTAAAAGGGGAGAGGAAAAGAGGAGGGAGAAAGAGCAGGCCAGAACTATGCACATGGTTCAACGAGCAAAATATGGTGCTCAATATCATTTCAGCGAGGAGACATCACTCCATTTCAAGACCAGAAGACAAAGCAACATTAAGAACAGAAACCTTGACCAGATCTTAAATGCTGAAGGAAAGAAAATAACAATCTTATGTTTTTTTAAAAACTGGAAGTGAAAAATGGCAAAATTTTTACGTCTGAAAACTTCATGTGCAGCTCACTGTGTGGCTAAAAGTGGCCTTAGTCAAAGACAATACACACACACACACACAAAAAAAAGAATGCATTTACATACAAGCACTGTGGTTTTCCATCCAAGCCAAGATGGCAGATTCCACCATTCTGACAATAGTCTGTGCAGGCATAGAGTTCACATCGCTGGCCAGAGAATCCACTAGAACAACTGCAGAGCAAAAGGCAGCAAAACATGGGCAACAAAGCAAGTAAGACTGCATCATGACTAATCTGTTCTACTTCAAAACTGATGCATGGAGTCCTCATTTAAAGTTTCAACTGGCATTTGCAATGTGAGTGCATGAATGAAATATGCAACAGTGTATAATGTGTTCCAAGATATTTTTGCTCATAATCCTGCTTTACAAGAGGAGTCTCTGAAATGTGTATATCATATTATAAAGGAAAAGCCTGTAAGTGGAATATTCAAATCAACAATTGCCTTGGGAAATTTCTTTCCCCCTCCTTTGCAGCAAGTAGGGGTACACCTGTCCTAGTGATGAACTTTTTCTCCTTATTAGAAGGAGTATGCTAGGGAATGGGGCCGCAGATGGGATGGAACTGAAAGATGCACCCAGACACATTACTAACAGTTATCGTTGTGTTCACCAGCTGAAGGACTACTGCTCTGTGAAAGTGATGTAAGCATACATAAAATTTACAGACAATACAGTCCCACTGATATAAAGTATCTCCTGAACCCTCCATTGCGTCGCCGCTCACCTCTCATGCATGGATTCAGTACTGTTTTATCATTTCATCATTTCAGGTTGCTCGGGATAGTATATACACCTACATTATGAGTATACTTTCTTTACACACAAAGGATCAACTGAACTCATTTCTCAAAGATATTCAACGATATTTTATGCTCACTAGTGGCCACTTTGAATAGTTCTTTTTCTTAACCAAAATTAGCAGGCATGAACCTTTCTATATTCTTTTCTAACAGTCACAAATCTGTCATGTTAAAAATCCACTGGGAAAGCTGTCATACAATGACAGCTGCATTAAGGTATAGGGCATATAGATGAGACTTACCTGCACTGAGGTGGCATACCAGAGCTGATAGGAGGGATGCACTTTCCATTGTTGAGACAGTAATCTTCACAAATGTTTTTCTCACACTGATCACCACGGAACTCGGAGGGGCAACTGAAGAGGTAATCACAAACAAGGTACAAATTAACCATTGTCTTATTGTGGTTAGTAACAACCATTATTCAAAGAACTTGCATGGCTGAAGAGCAGATTCTGAAAGCTCTATGGTATAAAGTCCTAGCCTATGAATGACAGACAACAAAACATGATCCTACCTTTGACCTGGGCTACGTTTATTAGGTCTTCTTCAAGTATTACCGTACATCATTTTGAGTATGATATGGGCGAAACAGCTAATGTGCGGAGTCCGCTATCCGAGGGATGACCCTTCATACTCAAAATGACGTCATTTCATATTCAAAATAACATCAAAGAAAACCTTGATAAATGTAGCCCTGTACACCCTGAGAAAGGGAGGCAACACAATTCAACACAGTTAATCAAAACAACAACTGGCATTTCCCCAAGACTTTACAAAGAAGAATTAATTTTTTAGTAAATCGTATTTATTCGTAATTTTTTTTTAGCCTAATGAAACAGGAAATTTCTGCAATCATTTGGGTAAATTACACTGTGATAAATTTTTGAATTACTTTTATCACGGTTTAAGAGGATATCTTTAGCTGCTATTCTGTACCTGCACTTTGGTTTCCCAGTAACCTTTGACATCTCACAGGTCCCACCATGCTGACAGTAACCAGAGCAACTTGGGGGCCTGTCATAGTCACATTTGCCATCCTTCTTTTGAGCTCCATCAGGACACAAACAGACAAAGCCTTTCACATCTTGAGGTTTGTTGAAACAGATCTCTGTCTCGTCGCATGTGGTGCTTGTACAGTTGGAGCTAACTGTTTGGGATAGGCATGCAGATTCTTAGATTCTCATTGATTAAGAAGCACTAAAAATGTATCATAAATTTTATGAATCAAACAGCCTACTGACATTTTCGTTAACATATTTTTCACATGCTCAAAAAACTTCTGGATATAAAATAGCCATTTGGCTTCACAGCATGAATGTTTTCTTTGTTCACAGGGTAATACTGTATGTGCTTTTCACACATAAGAGAAAGGTGGATTAGATCTTTCTGCACCATATATCAGGCAAGAAAGAGGAACTGAATATAAGAGCTGAATTGTGCTGTCAATAGGGTGGATCAAAAAGACGGAGGAGAATATGCTGCAGATTGTAAAACTGTTGTATATCATAACTTTGTTGCTAGCTTGGCTTGAGCCCTGTAAATCGAAATAAAAGAAACTGTACCTTTCAGCTGTTTGTTCTCCTGTGCAATTGTGATGTCCTTGGCGTGGGTCAAGGTGTCAAAAAGAAGAATGGACTTATTGCCATATGGATGACTCGGGAACTTGTGCACCTTCTTTACCTGGCTCTGAGTGTAAGTTAACACATACAGCCAGTCTTCAAATGCTTCTAAGGCATAGGGTGGGTCATCTATAACTGTAAGGAGAGGCAAGCCAGACAATTGAAACAATCTGAAAGATTAGATCATGTACAAATTTTATTACAACTTTGTTCAGAATGACACACTGACAGTATGCCTTGAAGCACTAAAGCTAGATTTAGCAGCTTTTGACCACAACCTATGGGCGATGCAGAAGAAAGTTTCAGTCATCACTCCTTGCATATCTACCTCAGTTGATATCAAGGCGGCCACTAGAACCTCGCACAGGGAGGCAATAACATGTCATAATCAGCTGACAGCACCAAATATTCACGCTGTGCCTCCAGTGTTGTGTTTTGAGGATTTAGTACACAACCATTTCATGATAAATTTGCTCTCTTTATAAAAATAAGAAAGCCGCACATAAATCCTATTTTTCTTTGAACTTTGTTCATGAGGACAGAAATCATACACCAATGTCAAGGTCTCTGCAACTACAAGCAAGCCGCTTGTTGACACTTCAAAACTTACACAGTTCATGGTGAACAGTTTGTTTGCCGGTTCCATCATATCTGGCCACCTCAATAGTATGTTTCTTGGTATCTGCCCAATACACCCAGCCTTTCAAGGGATCAAGGGCTATACCATTTGGCCATGAGATTTCAAATGAAGCTATCACTCTCCTGTCTGAGCCATCCAGGTTTGCTCGCTCAATCTTTGGAGTGGGTCCTTGATCTGTCCAGAATATGTATCTGAGAAATAAAAACAAGATATGGGATACAGGGATTACAACATGATAGTAACAAGGAAACATAGATACCCTGCAAGTCTCAGGGACTAAATACTTGTAACATACAGAGATATCAATTCCATAGATAAAAGTCAACTATATTCTTACATATCCTCAAGCAACATATTAAACTTAAAAATTTAATAATCAGCATTGTTCTTATTATGCATGAAGAACAGAAATTTTCCTAAAGACTGGCCTTAGTATATGTATCTGTTGATCTGCCTGAAAAGGACAATGGATCAGAAACACAATTTGAAGGGAGAAATTTAGAGATATAAAAAAAAAAGGAGAAAGAAGGAAAGAAATGAGGAAGAAAGGGGGGTGGGGGAAAGAGAGAAAGAAGAAAAATGTTAAAGAAAGGGGGGAGAGAGAGAGAAAAGGAGAGAGAGAGGGAGGGAGGAATGGAAGAAGGAAGAAACCCGCACCCAGCAATAGGATCCACTGCAACAGAGTGAGGACTGCCCATATCTCCTTTGACCACCAACTTCCCTCGCTTGGCATCATAATTGTATACATAGATAGCCTTGTTGGAGACATCAGTCAGGTAGATGTGCTGGCGCACCCAGTCTACTGCCAAACCACTCATTTCAAAGAACTGTCTGTCACGGAGATGGAGGATTTCCTGCCAAGGAGACAACATCATATAATGACCCTGCCTACATTTCCATAACCCAGGGTGGAAATGCCAATCAAAAAAAAAAAACAACAACAAAAAACTAAGGACATGCATTCACATAAAACCAACAATCTTAAGATATTGATAAAACATATTCATAATCCTCATCTTCAAAATCTATGGGCAAACATTTTTTTTTCCTATTTTTCCTATTGGTAAACCACCTCAATTCTGCACAATCAAGAAAACTTCCTGACAGATCTGACACAAACACTCTTCATATGGACAGTTCATGCCCCATCTACCCTCGATATACACACTGTCTAATCTGAATGCCTGAGTTTCAAAGTTTGTAAATGGTCAAAGGGATGCTTTCAAATTATTGTTACAAAACCGAATTCTAATATGAGAGTAGCTTTCCTCAAGAATGCTTCATACTCAGTGAAATGAAATTTCAAAAGTTCAATACAATGGAGTCTTGTGCTCTCCAGTCAATAGGTAAGTTGTCGATCTCTACACATCTTTGAGTCATGTAGGCAAGGTAAATCTTGTAAACACAAGGCGGTTTTGCACTTGTGTGGACATACGAGGTCAGACTGGACTTACTGCATGACTCCCTCAAACACATCAACCATGCTCAGGGTAAGTTTTCTGATTACTCCTGTTAGCTGACTTCAAGCCCAGTATCTTACAATTGCCTGGAGTAAACCATAAGTAAATTTACTAATACTTTAGCTTTTTTCATGACATTCTTGCTTGCCGAAATCTTAAAGCAATGTGACATCCTAATGGCTGCTATATATGAATCGGCTCACATAAAATTCTGGTTACTTTCACCCAAGATTAAAATTATATAATGAAGCATTTCCTCCACAGATGTGAACATAATTTATTATTTCAGAATTCAACTTTCTTAGCGCAAAGATGTTGGAATTTCCTACAAAATTCCCTGACTTTCAGACACAAAATAAAATCAGAGTACAGCTATGGAAACTGCTTAAATATGCAGACAAATTTTGCAAACCATATGGAAAACATTCAGTGAACAAAGAAACAGCAGAATGCAAAGCATAAATGATTCTGATGTGAAGATATTCAAAGAACAATCTGCATGTGTTTCATATCATGGCATGGTGAACAATGAAACATAAAATACTTACTTAATAACCATTTGCTCATTACATGTATGCACGATGGATCAATCAAACTACACTGTATGTACAGAAAGCACACAAAATGCAGAATCTTATGTCAATACCAGTAAACACATTTGGACTGACAATGCTGCTTCTTTGACAAGTGATCAGTTCTCGTGCAACCACAATTGCTATTTCAACACACAGCCTGTAGCCATAACCCTGTGAGGCCAGCTTTTCCAGTAAACTGGGAATTTTCACATGATGTTCTGCCACATATCCAGTGACCTGAGATGGAACACACTTGCATGAACACAGGAGAGCTCAGGAACTTAGCAAAAGGGGTGATTAACTCAGGGATCAGGGTTCATAGGGTTAACCCTGATGACATGACAGACAAGATTTGTAAACTCAAACCAGTCCCTTCTACTAACTCAAAGCCTGAATGAATCCATAACTTCCTGCCCAGCCAGGTGATGCAACCATCATAATCAGGGCATAATCAGTGAACACTTAAAAAGCAAAATACCCAATACGGCCAGGATCACTGACACTGACTGATAAATGAAAGCTAAGAAAAAAGTAAATAATCCTCATGACTGAAGCATCAGGGCTGCATGTAAGGAATTTGAGAAACCACTGAAGGAATGAATCATGAATGCACAATGGAAATATACAGTGCAAACTCCCACTGTCAATAGTAATAAGAACCAAAGATGAGACAATAAACATGTTCTTCCATTTCGAGTGGGTCTGATAACATATAAACTAACATCAAGAAATACATATGATTCCATCTTCGATAAACATTCTGAGAATGTCTTAGTGGCACTGCATGGTGGTAAAAAACCTAGAGTTTTAAGTGTGAGTAAAAACTGGTGGGAATTGTCTTAATGTCTTGAACTCACTGTGCCTTTGCAACACTGACAAGCCAAACTCCAGCATGCGCATGCACAACTTAGTACCACTGCAGGGATAAAGGCTGCAGCTCACAATACATCTGTATTATAGATCACACAAGAAGTCCAGAGGCTATGCTGTGTCAGCGCAGATCCATGAAGTTACTATGGGAAATGGCAACGGTCCTAACAACATCCATGAGTTCCATGTCCTGATTACTATTTCCAAGTTGACAGGATATATACAGGCATGACTATTAATGGGAGACCTGGCACTTTCCCAGAGGTTGTAATACAGATAGCATGGTGCCCACTTATCATCATGCACCCACTGAAGTTTCTATGCAAAACACCAAAGTGCTGAATGGTGCATATCTCTCCCTGAAGAGTGATGATATTAAGACAACTGTCATCTGTGACAGTGCCCAATGCTGTCTGACACATGATTTCATCTACGTCCTTAGTTACTTTATGCATGATCATGTGAGGTATTCTGAATTTTTAGATATAAAGTTACTTCATTTCACATCAAAGTGTATTGTTAGTTCCTCGTGATTCTGTGTCAAGACAGACAATCTCAAAAGCCCATATGCCATAATGCATACAGATATGTCTGAGATATGGGTGAAATCTGATGTCAGACAACTGGTGCTATCACATATGATGGTTGAAAAGATCATCATCCTATTTCCCTAGAAAGTCTAATGCATTTTTGAGGACAAGTTGAGCACGAGGTAAGTTACATCACAGTGTCTAGGTAAAGGCTGTGCCTCCCCTAAAGCAATTATTACCCAAAATATTTACTTCTAAGACTAGGTTTGGCAAAGGCATACTATGGGACACTTCCCATAAGCAGCCAATGCCTCTGCTATTAGACTGCTGTAACAAGATGGTTAAGGAGGCTGACAGAGATCACACCTCGTACTGAATAAAATGATGTCAATAAACTGGGTGAAAATGTAGGGGAAGAAGGACAGAAAGGGAGTAGAGAGAGGTTGCTAGTCTCTGCATCTACCTATTGTTTCAAGCCTGATAGGGCATGATTACTTCCCCAACATTTTCTCTTGTGAGTGGAACTGTTCTAAACCCCTGTCCCCGCAGCAAGTGACCACAAACTCAGTTGGCTAACAGGAATCTCAGGACCTCGGTATCAATTACTTTTTGACCAGACTGTTGAGACAATGTAAGCAATGGGGAAAAAAAAAGCATGTGGGATGTGGGAACTATGATTTCTCTACTGTGTTTAGAAACTATCAAGGGAAGACACCCCAGGCCTATGGCATTTACAGTTAAAGCACAAAATAAAACAAAAAGCAAGGTGTTGCACAGGTGGACAACAAATATGTTGTGCAAGATGCACACAAATATCTTAATGATGATGACAGCCCCCAGAAAGAGAAGCTACACAATATGATATTGCAATTCATCAGCAATGGCTTCACAATACATTAATACAATTCATGAGCCAGTGCAAGGAACAGATGCTCAGACGCAGATATCCCAGCATGAACATACCTGTTCAGTTTGCTTAGAATTGTATTCTAACAGCGCTACTGCCTTGAGAGAAAGAGAGCAGTGAAATAAACCACATGAATTTAGAGCCCATAAATCAAGCATAGTTTGAATCATGTATCGACCATATATGCGAAAAAGGACTCTGAAGTCTGAAGTCCTTAGTTAAGTTCTAAAACTATTCCTGCCGCAAACTCATGTGGAACACATTAAATACCTGAGGACAATTATCAAAGTACTAGACTGCTGAGTTTGGCTAAACTGCCTATGCATAGAGTGTAATTACAGAACTTTCATGAGCCAAGAAATTTACATGAGTGTCTGAAGAATGGTACCTGTAAATCCATATTATCTTTTAAATTTTATTCAAGGCACTGATGAGGGCACTCAACTGTAACAAATCAACACTCAGCACGTATTTGCTGCTAACTTTGTGAAACAAATTACTTACTGCTGGTCTGTTGCTAATCTGCCTTTTCCTCCTCTGACCCGCAGTGTTCTGTGAAAGCTCAATCCTCATAAGGAAATATTCAGTTCCTGTATGGTTGATGAAGAACACCTTGTTTCTGGCAATATCCATGTCAACTGAGATGATGTAGTTTGTCTTATTGTCCGCCTGAAAGAGCACATGAAAATGAAAGGACATCATGGTTATTGTATGAGGCGTTTGATGAAAATATAAATGTTAACTGAAGATATTTTACCTTATGGTATTTTCTTTCAGCCAGTTAAAATGAGGTTTATGTCACTGAGCTAGGAACTGAGATATTAGGCTCTGATGGTAAATAGGGCCATCTGGTATCAAATTTTTGATTTGTTGTGGAAATCCAGAGCTAATCGTTTATATGTACAAAAACACTGTTTTATGAGGAAAATAAATTTTAGTTTTTGTAAGCCATATTAAATACATAACATAATATAATATAAATCTGCTCTTAAATCACAATTTTTTTCAGAATTCTTTCCGCTTGCATGGCATTTTTTCAAACAGCTTTATCTTGCGCCAGAATAATGCTAGGTCATTTTTTTCTCCACCGAATGAAAATGAACACACCGAGCTTTCATGTCATATTAATATTTTGATTTCACCATAAAGAAACTTAAGCCTCTTTTTGAATGGCTGCAAGATATATATTAACACTTCCAATACCTCAACCTGGAATATATTTCAATATATAGTCAATCATGATACAAACCATTAAAAAAATGCTAAGAAGTAATGTTGCGTAGAAACATAATATGCTTCCACTACTGGTTTAGGTTACAACAGTGGCTATAGTAAGCCTTCAAAATAGCAGTTCAGGTATGTTTGCACATGCTTCCTACCAAACTTCACAAGCTCCATACTTATTGCCAGCAACTGACATCTCCAATTGTTGCTGCTGCTAATGATGCTCTTGATTATTGAGAGCTTTCTTGCTACCAATGGTTCAGTTTGTGATTTGGAGCCTGACTATGGAAGTTTAATTAAACACAATTGCACTTCTAAAGGATTTTTCAAAAATCAAATAATTATCAACCACCTATTATATTTATTGTTTTCTATGTGCCATTTGCAGACTATGTGTATATATGACACTAATGACAATGGCAATGATAATGATGAAGATAGCAGTGATAATCATTTTATTTTGGTGAGAGTGTCTTCATGATCAATAATGGTGATGACGGTATGAGGAAGAGAGGCAAGCAAGTTTATTACTGAAGAAAAAGTATTTGTTTTAATGTTAGAGAAGGTGAAGAGTGCTTTAGTTGAGATGGGAGTGTGCGATGGGAGGTTTGGNGGGGGGGGGATGATGTGAACTGGCTGTTGAGTTTGACAGTGAGAGAAGGTGTGATTGAGGGAGTGGAAGTAAACTGTGACTATTATTAATTTTTTTAAAAAGGAAAGTGGTGTGTACTTTAATCTCGATCACTGTTCACTTTAGCTGTTTGTGTTCACCTTTGTCCCATCCATTGCTGAAATTTTTTATTTTTTCATGGCTATTGCTTATATCTTTTTTAAAATTTGAGGAAGGACACCAGTTCAAAAATGTATGTATTAAATTTATTTCTAATAGTTTTCTTAATTTACTTATTTATATCCAGTGCAGATTACTGTTCTGTGGATGATCATAATGACGATGATCATTTAAGAATTTTTTAAAATATAGAATTCTAAAACAGATATAAAAAGGTAGGCCTCCACAGATAAATCAAGTTAATTTATTGGTGCAAATTTTTCACCTAAAAAGAACTTCTTCGGGCATGAAAATTATTCTTTGATGATGAGTTGAAAACTGGCCTATATTTACCTTTGGAGGGGGAATGTCCTCAGTTTCATTGGCGTGAAAGTGTTTCCTCATTATCACATTTCCTCTCTCAGCAATCAGGATATGAGGGTCCGAACCTAATATTGAAAAAAAGAACATATACAGCACATGATGCAAGGTATTACCACCTCCTCTACCATCATCACTTTTACTATTATAAATTATCACTATTAAAAATTCTTCTCATGTTACTGCCACCCACAATAAACAATAAAAAGGTGAAAGTAATAATATTAACTTCTCTGGTAAGAGCTTGCAGTATCACTGCAATTTAGCAGAGACTAATAATTCGCATGCTGATGATACTTTTCAATGCCCTTAGCCAGAGGATTGGGGAAAAGTACCATACAGTTTTTACTATTACAAGAGCTGATCAAGTGTCTCTGATCCTTAATCAATACTATGCTCCCTAACAAACACAATATTCTTATGCTGTGAACAAGTTACATATAAATTACAGAAGTGAAAAGGATGCTGAAATGCAGCAATGCTTACCATTGGCTATACAAGAATGCTCATCTTTTACTCTTTTGTAGAATTTCTCACATGAGCATATAGCCTTCATGTTTTCTCGATCAAACTCACATCTCTGAGGGCATGTATCATAGTGATCGCACGGATTGTCAACTGAAATAACACAAGAATATTCTCAGTGAGATAAAGTCCGAAGGATGAAATCTGCTGAAAAAGATTAAGATACACTGCATTGAACCTTTTGATCATCTGACATGGCTGCAAGCAAATCTTGTAATATTTCCCTCAGTATAACATGCTAACTCTAAACAAAGTCATCATAAGGAGAGCGCATGTGACACTATCGGCTAGCACTGTACCAATTGTTCTAACCCTGTGTGCCACTTTCTTCACCCTTTGAAAAAGAAATGCAATTCTTTCATCTCAAATTCATTTCACACTCTTTATCAGCTTATTTCCACGAATAATTTTTGTTCATGTTATTCTGAGCAATTTGTGATGAGCTTTTGTTGTCTGGAGACCATCCAGAAACATTTGATTGACAATGGCCTTTGAGTTAAGATAAGAACTATTTTAAGCAACAATGTACAACAACGCCATAAAAGAGGGGGTATCCAGTAGCACCGCATGAAAATATGTGTGTCAGGAGTTTCAGCCAATGTCTGGAGTGGTCTGAGAATGATGACTACTAATGAAAACATTTATTTTAGCCCTGAGTCTTGACTTCTCTCTCTCCTACTGTCATTATTCATTTCTTATATCACTGTTTCAAGCTTCTGGCCATATGAGTTATTTATATGTGTCCTTTTCCTTCCTATCTGATGGGTGGCACATTCTGTTTCAGAGAGCATTTTTTGTTTTCAGTTTGCTGTCTAGGCAGTAGCAGTCCCCTACTGACAAGAACTGTCTTTCTGGGTTTGATTAGAGGTGTCTTTATAGGTGATAGCGGTCAAGTGCTGTTGTGCTCTGCCTTCCCGTGCTTTGATTTTCCAGAGTGAGCTCTCTGGACAGGCCTCGGTGGGTATCGGGACAGGTCTACTCGCCAGTGGACTCAGTATTGCTTCACCTAATAGTGGGATCCTGCTGAGCCAAGCAGTGTAGTGTTATCCCAATCTTAGTCCAACTTTTATCCCTGTGGACTCAGGGGGATTGATTTAATAGCGCCAGCAGTTCGCCATCTGCCAGAGCCATGTTAATGAAAATAGGGAGCACCAAATTAGATATGATCACATGTGAAATTACGGTTGGCTAATGTTTACTCTCGATTTTTAAGCTTCGAAAAGGACTTTCATTTCCAATGCTTATTTTGGTACCAATCACCCACCCCCCTTCCTTTTTTTTTTTTTTTCCATTTTTCTTTTTTCTGTTTACCACTCTTTTTTTTTTTTTTAGTGTTACCTCTGTGTTGATAAGTCCAGTTTCTTCTTATTTTCTCAATTCTCTCTGTTTACTCGTGGAAAAAAACTTATGTGCATACTTTTTGCAACTCTGGTTCATGTAGATGGAAAGTGTCTTATCCCCTCCCTTCTCAGCTCCAACCACCCCAACCTGCCGAACATTTCAATTATGTATCGTTATGAAATAACAGAAGCAGTCACACATTCAAAAATAGCAACGAAAGGCATCATAGCAAATCAGAAAGAAATTAACGACTCTTTTTGGGGTCACCCAACAGTGTGTACGACACCCGACAGTGTCCGGGACTCTCGACTGGCTGTTTGGTGTTACCTTCCATTTTTCGGAGACGTTAGAGATCGCAGAATTGACTCGACCCACAAACTTTTAGGATAGTGTCCTGTGTAAGTATCCAAATCCAATATTTTACACGTATACTGAAAGCAGAATTGCTAAAGAGCATTTCCAGGTCAAACCACAAACTATGCCATAACTGCTGAGTGATCAGCATTTCTGCTTAGGTATGCCACAGGCGCTCTTCTACTGTGTCTTTCTGGAATTATTTTCACAATGAAATTATTACCAGACATGAACAAAATCTTTACAAATCAATTTTTTCTGAGATTTGAACAAATCAAGTGACATTATGCTTGATATGTTTATTTACAAAACATATGACGCATCATCCCTCTGTAAACTCATAAAAAAACACTGCTTTCCTCCACTGTCACAAAGAAAGTGAGTCAAAAACAAGATATGCTACCTCATAACTGGGGAAATAATCTCTTGTGCTCAAACTTCACTGATGCCAACAACTGGATTAATTCTGATATTCAGCGCTAAAACGGCCACTTAATTCTGAAACTATACTCCATGCCAAGTTGTACCACAGTATTCAAGTGTTCTTTCATAGGTGTATTTACTGTCCCCTAGAGTGGTTACCCATTTTAAAGGCAGTATTCAAACCTTTCTATACTTTAAATTTTGACTAAGCACCTTGGATTTTTTTCCTTTACTCAGTGATCTGATCTGGCACACGCTGGATGACCGGCGATTGACAAAAGATGTAGTACTTACATGAGCATGTCATTCCATCAGCGTTCAAGATGTAATATTCCTTACAGCTGCACTGCGGTCCATAGAGTGTATCGTTGCAAATATGGTCACAATTGCCATTGAAATATTTACAGCTCTCTGGTCTGGATGAATTTAACTTATCTATCAGGAAAAAAAAAAATATATATATATATATACACACTGTAGTCTCTGCCTTAGGTCACAAGAAGAGGAAGAAGAAAAGAAGTCCAAGAGCTGAGTTGGCCAATGAACTTAAAACCTGGTATTGGACAATTTTCACCTGTTTTGACCCTGCAATGCCATGTGCTATGGAGGAGGGAATAAGGATGTGTGAGAAAGTGAGTCAGCATTATGAAGTACAGGGACTTGTGCATTGTAGAAGTGAGAATTTAGACTCATAGCTGACAGAAATGGGGACAAAGACATGCTTGATAGCGTTGCCCCAAGAGGTGATCCACTGGGGCAGGGCCTTTGGAATAGGAAACTAATAACAACTTTTTCTCTGCTATATACCTTTTTCCTGTGTTATTTATCTGTCTATGACATACCCACTGTTATGAGCATTCCATGCAAGAAATGACAAGGATATTGGCTACCAAGAATTGTATGGAAATGAGAACTAATAATACTAACATTATAACCTTTGAGAGCAAGTAAATTTTTGTAGCAAATCACTAGCCCACTAGTCCATTCCACCTAGAGGAATCATGAGTAATGCATAAAAAAACAGAACTAATTATACTAACAAAAGGAACTGAAAGGAGGTAAATAAAATGTAGTCATAAGACACAGTAATAACTTAGAAATAACTACCAGGCTGCTGATCAATGCCGAGAGGGATGGAATGTTAAAAAAATTCACTATGAAGTCCAAAGATTTAAATCAATGCTTGATGCAAATGCCCATACTGTAGGAAATGAACATGAGGATACATTATCCTGCATGATGTCAATGTAGAGACTCACTGCAGAAAAAGCTGTTTTCATCTGAGCCATCCACACATTCTTTGATTCCATTGCACACTTGCTTTGGATGCAGGCATTGGGTGCGAGACTCACACACAAAGTTGGGCCTGGTGCAGTCCTTAACAAGAGCACCTAAAAAGTGTGATAAGAGTAAACAATTAACAGTAACTTACAATAAATTTATCACCATACAACTAGCCAGCTAAAATCATTTCCATTACAAAAACCTTTATTAGCACTTCACCTAAATGCCCATTTCATGTAGTTCTGCAGGTGGCAATTACAGATCAAACAACCTAGTGATAAATGAAACTGCAATGAAAGAGACAACTCATTTACTCCAATGTCGTCATCAGCATGTCTTGTGCTTGCTGGTGTTGACTATCATGACCCACCATTTCTCCCATGTGGCATCCAGAACACAGTTCACTAGTGCTTTTGCTGCCAACCAATCCAGAATTTACTTTCTTTAATGTCCTCTAAATGTCCTATCTTCAATTCTTTTTTCCTCGTATTGTTGCGAGGTGTTCCAGTTCTTTCTTTTTGGCTTCATTTTTCTCCAGCACAGTCTAACATCTGAAGAATTTATCTTCGTATTTACTAACTGCTAGTTTACATTAGAGGTGCCTCAGTATGGCGTGGGAAATCAAACATATCTAATATTAATCTGAACATGGGAAGAGCTTGACGAGTTATACAGTACATACACATGTGAATGTCCTCGTCTTCCCCATCCGGGCAATCTTTGTTATTGTTACACACCATACTGTTCCATATGCACACATGGTTCTTGCACCGAAATCTCCCTGGAGGGCAGGCAAAGGCGGCTGTGAAAAGAGAAACAGAAAAATTCACAAAGAGTCATACCACCTGTCTTTGAAAAAGCCACAAAATGTAACAGTAAGACTCCATAAACAGGAGAACTTCATGTGCCCAATTTCCTCCCCTGTTAGTAATAAAGCTCCTCTCTATAATTCCATACTAAATTCAAACTGATAAACTCAAACCCTTGCTGCACATTTGTGCATTGCCAGACTAATAACTTTCACATTATCACATTAATGAATCTGGTTCTGAGGGATCAGCAATAGCACCACTATCTCCCTGATACTTTACTCACCACACTGTGCTTCATCCTCATCAGAATTATCACCACAATCATCATCTCCATCACAACGCCATTGCTTAGGCTGACAGATGGAATTGTTGCACTTGAATTCATTTTCTGTGCAGTTGCGGTCTATGAAACAGAAGAGACATTTAGATAAATGTCATCAAATGTTGAAAATCAAACATTCTTTTATGCCAAGGAACAGAGATGTCAATGTCAAGAGATATAATCTGTATTTAAAAAGTAAAGTCACTACAAGTAAGAATCTCTTCCATTCAGCCCTTTCTCATTTGTCCTCCTTACCAGTCTTAATCATTCTGTGCATCTAAGAAGTTTCCATTAACTTCCCCCTCTCCTCTTCCACCCCATCCCTTTCTAGCTAGCTCCATTGTCACCCTTAACAATCCTTTTCCTGTTCTTTTTCTCTCATATTGCAGACTGAACAAAAAAGGCACAACCCACGAGTGCTATTCACAAGGACAGAATATCTACAAGTAGCTGGTGTTCCTACCTCACACAGACATGCACAGTACGTGGAAGCTTTTCCTGCACTCGTATTCATCACAGTCACCAACCCATCAGTGTGTTAAGGCCATGATAATTTTTGAAAACAACAGGAAAAACATTACCAGCACATCCCATCAATCCATTGCACTCTCCCCTTCCCCCTCCTTTTTCTCAGTTTCTTCAATCATTTTTCTCTCTCTACCCACCACAATTGTACTCATCAGTGCCGTCTGCACAGTCTGTGTCCCCATCACATCGCCATTTCTTGGGGATACAATGAGGAACATTCTCACACTGGAATTTGGTAGTCAGGTCACATGTATGAGCTGAAAAAAAGGACGACATGAACTAAGAGTTATGGTTGTACAGCTCTAATAGGACTTGTGGTTTTGTTTTTATTTTTTCAAAAATCTTAACAAATTTTAATCAGTGAATGTCTGGATTATGTTTGGTTCATTGATAAATACAATTTCATGTTGTGTGTTATTGTTTGAGGCTGGTTGGCACAAAAATTTTATAGTATGACCGAATGACTAATTTTACCATCAAAACCGTTTCATAAGTAATATTTCAGTCTGCACACTAAATGCAACAATCATGAAAATCACCATGTAAAGGTGTTATTCACCTGGAGTTTTTAAACTGTTTTAATGCACATAACTTTCTGGTTGAAGGTCTATCATATGCCCTTGATTAGTTTTGTCACCAACATCAGCCCACACAGCAAACAGTAACAAGACACTTGAAACCCATAACAGTTTGGCAGATCTGACACATCTTGCACAGCCCATAGTGATAGTTGAGTAAGATTAGTCCTACTGATTCTGCAAAATATGCTTAATGGGAAACTGCCAACAGCATCCTACAAATGTTGCAGTAAGTGAGCACTTCCAAAAAGCTGGTCAAACTTGGTTTGCTGTCAGAAGTTATCAAGTTTACACTCTATGTTCATTTTTCCAAGGGACCTGCACCTTCTTCCTTCATCTGTGCACATCACATGAAAAAAACCACAATCCTCAGTGCAACTAGAAAAGCATTTCTTTCCATCATTTTAAAACTGAAATTACTAGATTTTTAAAAGCTTAACTGTACATAAAAGTTTATTCCCTTCTCTTTAAACTCTACATAATCTTCAAACAATGGTTCTTGAATCAAAGTCATTATATTTTACTGTGCAACTACCAAATCCCATTTGCAAAATCAAAGTTTCTGGAATGACTCAAGTGCTGCTTGCATGAGAAGAATCAGTACTCACGACACTCCTCTTCATCACTCCTGTCCACACAATCAAAGACTCCATTACACTTGAGAGAACCAGGGATGCATTTGCCATTCCTGCATTTGAACTCTGATTCTGAGCAATGTCTGGCCGCTGTAAAGATTGTGATAAAAAGAGATGGTGATGTAGTCTGAGATGGTTGCGGAGAAGTGCAAGGGTGTAATGGATAATTTCATTGAGATTAATCTGAAATTATAAGTTGGTGCTCCATACATAGAGGTTACGCTTTATCTCCTTTCACTCTTTCCTGGTTGTAGCTTAAAAATTAACAGCAGGTCTGTTTTGGTATTTAATGCATCAGAATTCCATCATCAAGATCTCACAGGCAAGTGCATTAAGCCTTGCCATGTAAAATTTTGCAACCCACTTCTGGCAGAGAAAGGCAGATCATAGTATATAGAAAGAGCAGGAACCATAATCAATTGCTCATGTCAGATTTAAGTAATACTGAAATTTATGCATAGTGTATTTTGTTCCTCATCTCTGCTGATTTCAAGACATTACTTATCTTCTGACTGACATTTTTTTGAAAAAGCTAGAAAATTATTACGTTATCACAAATAACATTCATGCAGTACATAGTGTGTTCACAACTGGTTCTAAATTTTACATACCATACTGTAGCAAATGGTCAGGAAGACTTTTGGCCCAATGTGTAAATCAAGAATTACTATTATTCATATTTAAGCAAAATGATCCATTATAGTGAAATAAATCAGTCAGTGACATGAGACAGGTTTCTAAGCTGCAGTTCTGTTGCACTATCATTTCAAGTATTAACATATCAGCAAGTAACACTTCATGGTTAAATATATATTCTGATGGAGAGCAAACTTATTATCAAGTTAGGAAAGATATGAATCACTCATGAATCACAGCCCCTATCTACAGTAATCCGTTACAGATTCATCATAATTAGCTGTGGGATGCAACTCAAGCATGTGAATGAATAGGGGGAAATGGTGGGCTCTGACCATCAATGCCAGTCCACACGGCGCAAGATACTGACAATGATGATACAGTGCAACTAGATTATTCATTAACTTTATAAAAATCTACTGAACTATGCACTGATTTATATACAGGAACAATGATATGGGTTACAGGAAACCTCGAGTCCTTCTGACAAGACAACACTCTACAACACTCTCTCAAGGCATGTCGACTGTAAACACAGAATTTGGGTCAGCTACCCACATGAAAGTCATGCAAAAGTTTCACTCACTGCAATTCTGTTCATCTGAGCCATCTCTGCAGTCATCATAATAGTCACACCTCCACCGGCCTGGGATACAGTGACCATTGTTACAACGGAAGAAGGTGGGATCACAGGTGAGTCCAACTAGAAAAAGGGGAAAAGAAGCAAAGAATATAACAACCCTGGCATAGTCTTTGAAATTTTGAGGCATATCCTTCAAGTGATAACAAAATCAAAAATTCTTCTATGGTCGGATTATATCCAGATGTGCCTTCATGTGCACTACCACTTCAGCCATGATATGTTATCAAATGGAGGATGCAAACCATTTCATAATTCCTTTTTTTTTCGTGCTCTGAATAGACATACATTCACATTATCATTAAGCGGAGAACAGGTACAATGATTACACTCCAAACATCCTGAGTAGAACCCTTAAACAATCTTAATGAAGCCATGGTTTTGTTGTAACATTACATGCAACTGTGAAATATTGAAGTTTAAGAGCGGAGTGCTATGTCAGACAACCACCCATTATCTTTAAGAGCTATTCAGAACACAAATTCTTACTCTCTATGTCCTAACATAAATTCTGGCTCTCCATGTCCTATAGCATCTGATTCATTGGATGTACTAGACACAACTGCCTAAGTAATCAAATTCACATTTAATTCAAATAGGAGATACAGAAAGCTTCCCTTCTCATTCATAACACATATACAGATATGAGATTTGAGCAAAATCATTAAGTTACAAATGTTTCCTTTATACATCCCAGGGTCAATATCACAGATTGATATGGAATGTATCAAGCAAATTTCACAGAGGACTTTACCCTTTAATCAAAGGTTATGAGGAAAAACACTTTAAACAAAAACATTAGGTATCATTAGCCATTGGGAAGCATTGTGTGGTTCATGAGTTACAATGAGAAACTAAAGACAGTCATGTCTAAAGTTTGTGTGTTCTAACTTGTGGGTTGAAAGGTTTATGTTGTGGTGTCCTTGGGAGAAACACTTTACTCCCCTTTCCCTGCTCAACTCAGGTGTACATGTTTAACTGGCTTAAAAGCTGGCACTGCACTGCGGAAGCTAGCAATTACTTTGTTGTTTGTTTCATTTGTCATATTTTATAATTACATGTATGATGTGTACTGTCTGTGTGTTGTATTATGAATGAAATATATGGTAATGTATGGCATTATCAACCAATTTCCCTTCAGGGTCAATAAAAGTCCATTTTTTCCCTATTATTTTGTTTTCAACTGTTACAAACAGGCAAACTTACTGCACTCTTCATAATGCTCATCTGAAGTGTCATGATCTCCACAGTCTTGATCTCCATCACATTTCCAGGCCTGAGGAAGACAGTTGTATTTGCTGAATATTCATAATCATTTTTAATTCATTATGAAACCAGTGCAATGCATTGATAGCTATTTGATGCCAGGAATGGACAGAGAAAATAAAATCTTCTTCATGCCAGCCTTTTGAGACATTTCTGCATGTGTTGTTTTTTCAAGATATGTGTTCTGTCTGTGGCTTATCTCCCCACCAAAAGCAGATTGTTGCTTTTCATCCCTTCACTTACATCCTGCTCAGTCTTTCCCTTTCCTTGTTTCCTGTTACATTTCCTTCCAGTATGACCTTTTATATCTGATGCTTTTCAGGAGGCCAATATAACAAGTTTCTCTTGCTGTCAACAATACCCCATTATCTTCCAGTGACATGCAATTACAAAAGCGTCCTCTCTCTGAGCGCCTTCCTTGACCACAAAGAGAAAAAATGGAATGTCCACCACTCAATACGTACCAGAGGAATGCACCTGCCTGTGCTGTTACATTTGAAATAGCCTTCGCGACATGTGTCTGTCTTGCATGATGGGGGCTCATCACTGCCATCAAGGCAGTCATCGTCATTGTCGCACTTCCACACATACGGTACACATCGGCCATTAGCGCACTGGAACTGGCTATCTGTGCATTTTGCAGCCGCTGAAGGAAAAGAGAATGCTACAAATAAATTTCTATACTGTGCATATCATGAACTATAATAGAACTGAAGTATCAGCAATGTTCCCAATACTCTCTACTTTGGACCAGGGATCAGGCTGAAAGCTTATCCACACAACAATGGTTACATCCTGAAATAGCAGGAAATAAACAAAGAAGTAAAAATGAGAACTTTCTTTCACCTCCCCATCAACCTGGAAAAACTAAATCCATTCATGATTTTTTCAGCCTAAAATATATGTAGAAACAATGCATGGTTTTTATCTCTATCCTGCCCAGTCCTGAACTCAAGCAGACAGAGAGTCTAACAAAATAATTTATGATGTCCTATATAAAAGGAATGTTGGACAGATTGCAAAGTTCATTAGGATCAAATTCAAGTTTGAGAGTATATAGGGAACCCTGCTTGTTTTCTTTTTTTAAAGTGGGAAGAGTAAAATACAAAAGTAGACATAGTCCTCTCATTGCTCAGATACATTGGTTTCAAATATGTGTTTTCTGGCAATGGTGACTGGTGCTTTGATTTTGTAGCCCTGTACTCTGTTGTTGTTATCTATGCTTGTTTGTGATATCTGTTTTTTTCATTCCTGCTGTTTGATGTTTGGATATGGTATGCTGTATTGACTGATAGCAGATAAAGTGGTTTTTTTAAGAGAGAGATTATGAGGTACATCCTTCTCATGTTACCCACCAAAGTAGGTAATATACTCACTGCAGTTTTTCTCATCCTCTCTATCAGTACAATCACTTGTCCCATCACACACCTTGGTCTTGGGAATACATATGCCCTGCTTTTGGCACTTTACGAAATGTTCCAGGCAAGTGTAAGTAGCTGAAGTGTACAGAGGAATTTGAATCTACAATGTAATATGTCAGCTATAAAGCAATGGCCACAACAACAAAAATAAAAACAGAGATAGCCAAGCACAGAGTGTTTTTACTCTACAATACATTATATAAAACCTACATATACATTAACCTATATAACTTTGCATGCACTCCAGTTTACAAGACATGATGTGTTGTTCTTTTAGCCGTCTTCTATAGGGGTATTATCACAAAGGCATAAAATGTCATCACCCATCTCTCACTATCTTCACTCTCTCTGTACTCTCTCAAATGTAAATAAGAGCATCCACTGCTGCTCTCTAGCAGCCATTAGGCATGTTTGCAGATAATTATGACAATACTGTCTTTTTTAACCATACTAGGCATGTATAATATATACAAAAATATGATGGGTGATATTTGGTATATTTTCCTGGGTGGTAAAAAAAGACACGCTACTTAACTTTTTTTTTTGTCATTAAAAAAGCTGAGTTTTCTTGTTGCAGTATGTGTACATATTTCAGAAAACTAAGGGACAGTATTATTTTCAAGCTGTTTCAAAGTTTCTTCAATCTATCTACTTTTATTTGCAAAAATATTATTTGACATGAATATATGTGCAATTATGTCACACATTCAAGCACCAAGTTTATTGGTGTAGCTTGTGTAGTGTGTCGTGTAAGTATATGGCCAAGAAGCTATTTATGCAAGGCTTAAATAGGCAGGATATACAGCTTTGATGCCATTCACAAATATTTCACATATAAACACCATACCCACTCTTTTACACAAACTCTCCATCAGTAAGTCCAATTTTCATTAAGCTGTCTAGAGTTGCATCTCTTTCACCTAGTTCTAGAAACTAGCATCAAGACCTACCACAAATGCTTTCATCAGATCTGTCTGCACACTGTGGCACCCCATCACAGATCTGAGTGGGCAGGAAGCAATCTTTTGCAGAAGATGCATTAGCACACTGAAACATTCCATGCTGGCTGCAGTAGTAGGGATCTAGACAAACAAAAAAAAATTAATGTGATGACTTAGTAATTGGAATCTCAAAAAATATGATGTTTCTTTTTCTCTACCTTTCCAACGCATGATCTTGGACCTCGTAACTAATGTGGGGCAAAAATAACCATTACATAAACAAACTATGTTAGCAATACCTGCTCTCCTTTTTGCATAAAAGTATGGTGCTTAAAAGTAATGATCTTTTCAGACGAGCTGAAAGAGTCCTTAATCAGTTTGAACATAAAATGGTCTGAATATATTCTCACTTTCCTTGAGACTCAGACCTTAAAGGAAAGACACATCACATTCTGATAATATTCCAGATATCATGATAAATACAGTGATCTGATATGGTCATTAAGTTGTCTTATCATAAACAGACAGACTTGCCAGCAGTCATCCATCTAAATTTCTTCTTCAGTTATATTCATGTAAACCTTTTTTCTTTCTTTTTATTTTTACTTTGTGGAAGAAACCTATGCATCACTATAAAGCGCTGCATCATTATAAAGTGCTGCAATAGGAAAATGATTTCATGAAACATATGTACGAGTGGATTCTATATTCTCTCACTTGATCTTATACCATTTATCCGTCAGCAAAGAGATGATGGTGATTAAAGTTATCACAATTTCAACATACCACATTCTCCCTTGGGCTCATCACTGCCGTCTTCACAGTCCTCATGATGGTCACAATACCACCAGAAAGGAATACACTTGGAGCTTGTCTTGCACAAAAATTGGGAACTGAAAGAACAAAAATATCATTAAAAAATCTCATTCTTGCAAGTCACAGATATATGGCTGTGGTGAAATGGGGAATATCTAGTAACTAGCACCAGGAGGTCCAAAGTAACCACTACAAAAACCAAAAAAAATTCATTCTTTCTAAGGACTGAAAGTTTGTGTAACAAATCCCTCTTCATCAATAAACTTGTGTAACATGACCTGGACGATATGTTGAACGAAATTACACTGAACTTGAGGGAGGAAGAAGAAAAAAAAAATGGAAAGACCACTATTAAGGGGAGGGAGCAAGATGTAAGCTTGCAGAAAAGCTCAAGAAGAATACACAATCAGACAACAACAGGTAAGGGAACCAAATATGGACCTGTCCAGAGTGTAGTGCTGTTATTTCTTTCAGCAAATAAACAAGTAAAAACAAATTCAGCGCAAGCAAAATTATGGATTTAATGTTGAAACTAATTAGGCTGTTATAAGTGTTTCATGAAGTGTACAAAGTCACTGCCCAATATTATGGTTCTTGCCAGTGTAAAAGGAAAGTTAAAAAGTAAAAGGTATACATGTGCTATGCGGTGTAATATGTCTTATGTACATTGCATCTCTTTAAATATTGCTGTCATGGCAAAAGTATCTTTATATGTACCATATGAATGTTTTGTGTCTGATTTCTGCAAAATTCTGAGCCTGAATTAACAGTCTATGAAATCTGTTGTGAAAGGTTAACATGAATTTTATATTCTTTGGCTCTCAAACATGACATATTTAATTGAACAAGTGCATTCCATTTATTGGAAAGTAAATCAGCTTAATTTTTTCAGTGTTGCTCTCTTGGTCGTCAAATTTTTCATATGAATTGGTTTGTTGCCATTTAACCTGGATACAATCCTTCTTACTTATTCTGCCTTGATTAAGATATCTGTAAAGTTAACTCTGGAGAAGGAATAATAAAGACAACCTCTTTTACAACACATCAATGGCTATCCTGATTTCCAAAAAAAAAAAAAAATGGGGAGGAGGGGGCAGTTGGTTGTTCAGCTGGTCAATCAGTGGGTCCATCAGCTGATGATCTAACCTCGTCAGAGCACAGCAATCTCAGCAATTTTTCATTCTCATTGCAAAATGCCCTAGCCCTTTAAAGTCTTGTAGACTGAAAACTTTGCAATAGCAATTATTGTCTGATGAGACAAAGATTCACATTACAAATCTAGCAGGATGCAAAAGATACAGGATAATTGAAGTGGTATCTCACCTGGTACAATTAGAGACACACGAACGTCCATCTTCAGCCAGGTAGTGATTCTCTGGACATGCACAGACTGCTTCTACCAGCTGTCCGTTTCGGCCAGGTCGCAACAGACAGAGGTGAGTGCAGCCCTTTTTGTCACATACATTATAGCCAGATTCATCTTCATCTGCAGGTTATAGTTTTCAAAAACAATTGATATCAAAGTAATAAAGAAAATAAATTTTTTATAGCGGCTACTCCACCGAAATACAGACTTTGAGCCCTTCATGGAAATCATTTTCCTTTGCACATACAAATTCAAATAATGCAAACAACCAAGCTAATTTCAATGATACACGCTATATTAATATAAATTCCTACAAAAATGATTTTAATATGTCAAAATGTGCATTTTCAGTTTATGCAAAAACAAACATAAAAGAAATAATATCAGTACCAAATCTGAATGAACAAGTGTTCAAATTCACAAGATTTAAGAAAAATAGTGTTATTTCCAGATCAAAATGATGTTTGGTATACTAGCGAAAACATGTCTTATCTAAATCTTTGATATGAATTCCCTGACTTTCACTCTGCCACTCATAACAATGGCAGGAATGACTTACTAGGTTCCTGTCTCAGAGGATGAACAATTTGAATATCCATTGGGCGGTGGATTAGCCCCACTATGTTGGTGACATTGTGCCCAGAGAATTTTGGAGCAGAGAATACAGCACTGCTTTCCCAGTCAGTCCAATACAGAAGGCCTGAAAAAGGATGAAAGTTTGTCAGACAAGAAAGAATATAGTTTTTGTTGAATATGATTCACGCTGTAAGGCAAATATACAGAACTGTCTCTTGACATTTTGAAGGCTACTCGTACCACGTCCATCTCAAGAATGCCTCACAAAGCTATGAATAGTTCATGTGTCGAACACAAAAACTCTGACTATACTACTAGAATTACCGTTATAACCATCATCATCTCCATAGCCATCATCATCAAGGCTGACAAAAAACAAAACAAAACAAAGAATATCAACTCAACTCCAAATTATGAAAAACACTCGACTCTTCTGAACTGCAATCCATAAAAATCTAACTTCTCTTTAATCACAACACTTTCCACAAAACAGAATGCTATATTGCTATGTAAAAATCACTGGATAATTGCAGCTTTTCTTAACTGTAACTTTTTTCCCCAAGCTCTAGTGGAGATGTGATTAAGTGAAATTGACAGTATCAGCACTACTTGCAATAACACCACCAAACTGAATGCCAAAACCACCATTATTATTATTATTATTATTATTATTATTATTATTAACACACTAACTTCACATCATTCATCACTGCAGCTGAAAAGCAAAAACATAACTGCAAATACAGGTGTTGAAGTAGCAGACCACTACCACCATTACTGTCACAATTTGCTAAACTAAAATAAATTATCATCAAGACTATAGACAGAGCTTGCAGATGATGATGGCAGCTCATGTGTCCCAACTGCCACCACCGCTACCAAAAAGGAACCACCTAACACTATCACATGACTACTCTGAACATCCCCTTACCTTCGAATGTGGTCATAGCGAAGACATGAGGTGTCCTCTTGTTGTCCCCAATAATGACTCGAGCATTCTGTCCATCTAGATCAGCCATCCCTATATAATCAAGGTTACCATCACCCCAGAACACCTGCATATAGAAAGTCAAGATATTTCAATGCGGTTTGGTCCACCTGATATAGCTGAGTGTAATTTAGAATGGAGCAAAATGAGCAGGGCAGGGCAGGAGGGGTGGGATGAGGTTGAGAGAGGATGGGGAACGTGGAAAGAGAGGGCAAGAAGAAAGAGTAGAAGACAAGACAACTATGACAAAAACAATTTGAATTTATCATATCATAAAACACAAGCCTCCTGACTTACCTTCTCAGTGATGTAGTCAATGGTAAGGGCATTTGGCCAAACAATACTCTCATTGATAATCTTCCTCAGGTCTGTGCCATCCATATTCATACGACTAATATGAGGGATGTCACCCCAGTCTGTGAAGAACAGCAGACCTCTCTGGGGGAAGACCTGGAGTATATATTACAGCATAATCAGTTAATGAAGCTATGGCTTTATCAAGCAATCACTCAGTTGAAAGCTCTAACCGTTACTTCTATACATGTACTTACTTCTGTGTGCTTTGCATGTGCAAAGCACCTCTTTAAAACATTTTCAAGGTTAGTCACAATAAAATACAATTTGTCTAGCTGTCTGTCAAACACCATGAAAAATCAGAAATGTCAGCAAGGATATCACAGCATTTACATCTGAATAGGACTTGATAAATCTGAAGAGTATCCATGAGGTATGCTGTTTGTAAACTGTGATTAATACATGTATCATGATACCTTTCAATTCTATGCCTGCTTTTCAGTTTCCTTGATTTACCTGATTTTGTGCACATATTTGCTCTGTGAGGTCCTTAAGAACATTCTTTATTACCATTAATATTACTTTTATAAAGCCTTTAGTTTCTTGTCTGAATTCACCAGCTTGTTTCTCTCTAAGGATGCCAGGTCATCATGACATAGAGATCTGTTGTGCTCAGTAGACAAAGGATGCCAGGTCATCATGACATAGTCTACTGAGCACAACAGATTATAATCTTGATGAATTGGAACCTTGCAACTATACCAAGTCTGTGGGGAGAACTCAAATCAGGCTCCTTTGCTTTCTCTCACCTCAAGAGCACGAGGTTCCTGCAGACTCTCCCGCAGCAAAACTCTTCTAAATGTTCCATTAAGTTTTGAGACCTCAATAGTATCTGTTGTTTTATCACACCAGTAGAGATTGCGACCAATCCAGTCTACTGCTAGTCCATCAGGGTTACGGACAGTATTACTATGAAGTTCCACTGGTTCCTGAAGAGAATTTCAAAGAAAATAATAATAACAATAATAATAATGATGAGATTTACATGTCTCATATCCATACATAGTTCTTTTTCTCACAGGTTACTGAGATCTCATATCCTGGATGTAAAGCCGAATGCAGCAAGTCAAAATGAGGCTTATGTGAGGCCTATCAGATGACTTCGATATGACAAAATTTTCTTCAATCATTATATTTTCTCAGAATTTTTTCAGTTGCATGGAGATGACCCTTTGCTATTTGAATACAACTGTATCTCGGGCAAGAATGTTAGGTCAGAACTTTTTTCATCTAATGACAGTACACATTAAGCTTTCATATCATACCAATTACATGATGTAGTCAAAAAAAGGACTCAAACCTCATTTTGATTGGCTGCAAATCATATCTACTTGTCCTGTGTTTATCTGTATTGACCATACCTCTTTTCTACTTCCTTTCTCCTCTTCCCCACCTTACTTACTGAAATCATTGTTGCGGATGTAAAGTTATAACCCATTCTTGAAATACTGCTCTTGTCACTTGTGATGTCCGACCAATATATCATCTGTTCTTTCCAGTCGTAATCGACCGCCACAGAATTTTTCAGCTCTTTTGTAACTGTGGTGATGTTGTTCTTGATGGTTCCAATCAGTCGCAAATAGTAGCGATTAGACACCAAGATCAATGGCTCAGGTTCTGTTGGATATAATTTGAAACATGAGGATTATAAGCATAAAATATTGGTTCATCACTACTCAATGGAAAGAACTGCAGCCTTTGCTGGTCATGGGTCCATGATATTTGAAAACCATGTGAATTTGAGTTATGCAAAGAAATCAAAATAAGAAATATCAAAAGATGAACTGACACAAATTTCAAACCAGTGCTGTGTATCTGCTAAGTAGCTACTGACCTCTGGGGAAATTTTTGAATTTCTGATGGCTGGACGTTTCAATTAGAGCCATATTCGCTTTATAGTATGATGATGATGATTACCAACAATGACCATTCTTCAAAGAAGATTCCAATGCTTGAGCAATGAATTTATCACATGTGCCGAGACTGCTGACACTACACCCAACATGCCAAAGTAAATGTATACCCAGTAAATTTAAAACAACAACTAGATTTTATGCAGGTATTATAAAAAAATGACACTGTTCTACCTAAAGTGCCACTGGAAACAATGGCTTACCCCCTGCCTGGCAAACCCTGCCATCTCTTGACAAAGTATAACCTTCAGCACAGCTACACTTGAAGGAGCCAATGGTATTGGCGCAGTAGTGACTACATGGGAATGATGTCTGGCACTCATCCACATCTGAAAAGGAAATGGATAATAGTGCTGAGGATGCTGAAAAGCACAATAATGAGAACAATTATGAAGATGGATCTTAAATTCAGTCTTTGATGGTGTTATAGCCCTGATGAAGAAACACACCACTATCTTGAAAACTTGGCTGCAATGACACTGCACAATCATCAATCCTAATTGGAAATATCATTTTATTATAATCATGAAATTTCTGTCACTTATATATTAGTCAGTCATTTAGACTTTTCTTTTCTCCTGTTAAAAAGTGATGAAGAGGATAATGATTTAAAACATTAAACTTCTTTCTCCAGTGCATAGCTGTTCCCCTAATTAAGGCATTTGCAACTCTAAAAATATAAAGTTTAGATCAATAAAAACCTTTCATTTTGAAACTGATCACCAGTGATCAGTGATACAGAAGAATGACAAAGGAAGTGGCGGAAAAAAGTCAGCACTTACAGACACTAGCAACTGGTGCAGCTTTGACAGAAATAATATCATTATGAGCAGAATTTGATTAAGCATATTATTTCTCTGAGTATTTTATACATAACATACCAACACACTTCCTATTTGGCGACTCTTCTTTGTTGCTCAGGCTGCTTGGGTCCAGATGATAGCCAGGATGACAGCGACATTCATAGCCAATTTTCTTATCTACACAAACCTGGCTGCAAACAGGACGCTTGGATTTGCACTCATTGATGCCTGAAAGACAAGGTAACTTGTGTTAGGCAGGATCTACTACACAGCAATCAAAAGAATTTTTTCAGGTATTACTAGAACATTGTTCTCTGAAAACTCTCTTGTTGAGATACGGTGATTTTGTCAAATAATTTCGCTTCAAGTATTTACCCAGATCAAACCCGACCCTAAAATCACAAAATCTTTCCAAATTAGCAAATATCAGCCCAATGTAAGGCTA
>JAWQUT010000536.1:244748-275683 GCA_033807755.1 Ellobium chinense | reverse complement strand
CAGCTTTAGCATAACCCAGTCCAGCCCAGCTTTAGCATAATCCAGCCCAGCCCAGCACTGTGCATAACAAAAAGAAAGTGTAGAAGAAATGTGTGCCTAGCCACAAGTGTGTGCACTGGATGTGAGCAGGTTTTTTTTTTGTTTTTTTAAAATCAACTTCTACAAACTCACCACAGGTATCTGGTTCATCAGAGTTGTCACCACAGTCATTCTCTCCATCACAGTAAAACTCACTTCGAATACAGCGACGATTCAGGCATGAGAACTGGTCAGGGTCACATTCCACTGGGACTAAGGATAATAAAGACAGGCGCAGTAAATTTAACACACTCAACAGTGATGGCAGTACAATGAAAGAAGGAACACTCTTAACATTCTGATTTGAGAGGTTTTGAGAGGTATAGAAGATAAGCCAATAGCCTTACATATTTTTATATCTGTCATGATTATTTTCTGCATGTTGAAACAATTGGAAAATTTTGACCACTGTGCTTTGCAACACCAAAGCTGAACAGGGAAATAAACATTTCTAGAAAGGATCTTACTATTTGATTGAATTTACAAAAAAAACATGAATAATCTCTGAACCAAACAGAATGACCATCAATGGTCACTTGATGTTGCAATCTTGCTGCATTGGCACACTTATCTTTTCTGAGCAATGCCTAAATAATCCTCATTGTTCTGTTCATACCACATTTGGCTTGGTCATCAACTCTCTCATCTTCTCCATTGGGACAGTCAGTGTCTCCATCACAAAGCCACTCTTTAGGGATGCATCTTCCTGATGGACACCGGAAATGCTCATCTGTGCAGTTGGAATTAGCTGCCAAAGTGATAAAGAAAGGATATAGGACGTCATGATAATAATCTAATGAAAAGTTTTGAAAGGTAGAATACAGAAGTTATTGCTCTGTGGTTTACAAGTCTCTTATCTAGGATGATGCTCGCTCATGTGACTTCACACTATTACTACCCCAACAGGCCAGTTCACTCTAGGACTTTCTCAATTCCCTGAGAAGTTTACAGTGCCACTGCCATTTACAGGCGCTGATCACTAGCATTCTGACAATATCTTTCATTGCCTGTAGCGAGGTACTCATTTTACAGATGGATGGCTGAATTAAATGTGAATTAATTGCTCTGCCAAAGTCTTTACAATGTGACCATGATTAGAAATCGAACCCATAGCTCTTAGATCTTGAGTCAAATGTTGTATCCATTCGGCCATGCTGTTCCACGCTGTACAGACTTTTATTCCTGTTATCATCATTTACTGCATGCTGAGTTACAGAATTCTGGTACAATGCAGTATATGCATAATTCTGAATTAACAACTCATTTGTGTCTGATCTATAAAAACGATAAAACTGATTAATGTAGGTGTATCCATAAGTTTACATAAGAGGATTCTGACATACTCTACTTTGTACATTTAGCATAAAGCTGATAAAGCTGATAGAATCACCAGTTGCAGTTTTGTATATTCATCTGTGAGAACGTTTTAAACTTTTTGTCTTTTATCACTGGCATACCAGTATTTTGTTAGGGCAAAAAAAGCAGACCAGCAGGAAGAGAATGGGAAATAAGACTTTTCTTCTCATTTGCCATCAGAAATCAAATGTTCCAGATTGTGATCAATACAGTATATCATTACTTCTTAGTTCCAATCAAATCTTTCCTATTTTATATAGTGGCAGCAGGCCTACTGTTTCATAAAATCATCTACAAATTTTGATGTGAACTCCTGACATTTCAGAAAAGTTTCACCCTGGTCTATCGTATCATTTTGTGACTCATCTAAGCTCTTTAGGCAACTTACCACTTTAAACGTCAAATGCCACCTTCACTATTTTAATTCCAATCCAAGACAAAAAGGAAGGAATTATCTGTCCCTATCATTTCCCAAATACTTACCCCCAGACAAAAAAAAATGGGGAGAGCAGGGACCATTCAACCAGAGAAAAGGCAAACTACTCTCCACTAGTACCCAAACAGAGTGTCCACTCTGGGGCATGTTAAATAAGGTCAACAAGACAGACAAACAGTTGCTAATGTTAAGTTTACTTACTGCAGTTTTCTGTCTCATCTGAGCGGTCTGGGCAATCAGGATGGCCATCACAAACCCAGCTTTGGGGAAGGCAGATGGAATCCTTACAGGTATGTTGGTCAGGTTCACATGTATAGGCTGGATGAAAGGAAATTCAAACATATTCATTAACTGTCTGCAATAAAATTTCACAATTCTGATAAAACGAATAGCAAATTGGTATATGATCTGCATAAATACACTTGGTAACACATGAACCTAAGCAACAATCTTAGTCAGGCATAAACATTTGTTCATAAAATGATAAATACTGATGTAGGATAACCCTTAAATGTAATCACAAAAGGCCCACTTCCAAAATAAATGAATTATTTATGCAGATGCATTTATTTTGGAAGACCATCAGCCAATTTTACTACTGCTGTCATAATTTCATCAGTCGAAAAGCAAACTTGCCTTCAGAGACATACAACCCTGGTACTGTTGGACAAAAATGCTGGCTCATGAGTACACTTCCACTGTGAAATGCAATTTGTTTCAAAAAGTCACGAAAGCGCTTCAATCAACATTTCTCAAGCTGATTCATACAGTGTGATCTGAAGACAGTCTATGAATATGGCAACTGAAATGATAATTATCTAACACATGTTAAGACATAAGCCTTCTTGACAGACACTATACTTACTGCAATTTTCCTCATCTGAACCATCTGTGCAATCTGCTTCCTTATCACATCTCCATTGGGGCAGGATGCAGTTTCCATTGGTGCACATGAATGCACAACTACCAGTGTCTGTGACATAAACAGAAAATACTATAAGATCACAATAAATTTAAAAGTAAGCCCAACCAAAAATATTTGCTGCAAGCCACATATTTTAGCCGATTCAGTTTTTAAGAAGCAGATTCGGTTTTTAAGAAATATAATCCTGAAGGCAAAGTCTTGTAAAATTTCACAGATTCTGCAATCAGACATTTCCTGGTTCATTCTTTGTTATGGGGATAAATATCTCCTCAGTACATTAAACAGTACATTATGTTGATAAAAGATTTCTAAAGAAGTTGTAACATTGGGTCAAATTTATTATTTTGGCATCTTTGAATAGCATTTGTTTAGTGTTCTGAGTCTTTCCATCTGGGTGGTTCTCTCATTGCTTTAATAGTCTCTGAAATATTAACCATTAATTAATTGATAAAGTGAGTTGCAACACACAGATTTTTTGTGTCTAACTATGATTTGGCACTTGACACTTGGGCATTTTTTCCATATGAAGACAGTACAGGGACCTAGACAGAGAAAGAATAAAGAGACAGCCTACCTATATGACCACAGTTAGCTTCATCATTGTTGTCCCAGCAATCATTACTGCCGTCACAAATCCAGCTGGGGTAAATGCACATAGAGGTGGTGTTGCATGGTACAAGACCAAGGTGCTTGAACCCAGAGATCTCCAGGTCATCACATGTCTTGTCTATGAAATGAGACAAGTAGAGAGATTCTTGACGACTCAACTCACCTTATTTGAAGCATCAAAAATTAAGTGGTTTGAACTCTGAAGGTGACAATCATAATTTAGTGCCTTCTAACAGGATTGGTTGAATGAAGTTAGAAAAGGTGAAGGACCCTACAAGAGTACTGTTCATTGGCAGCAAACTACCCACTATAGAGGATGATAGGGCATGTTTCCTTGTGCTTGAAAACAGTGATTGAAAAGCTATCTTGTGTAGTGATGAAACTGAGTGGAATGTATAACAAGGGAGGAGAGAGAATGAAGTAACAGGAACAGATGCCAGTTACATAAGGACTTAACATGTACAGTGGAATCTGCACAAGTGAAATGACGGCTTTTGACAGATATCAGGTCTATGCATATCATCCCTTCATCAAATGATTTCTTACATTCTGGAGCATTTTATTCAAGTAAAGTGTTAAGCATTATACAGTACTACTAACATGAGCCAGAGGAAGTTGATTTTTTTTAAAAACATACATGAAAATATATTCTGTTGCAATTTCAGAAGATTGCAGAGCATGAAAAAGTAGGCAATTTGGGGGCAAAAAAAAGCATGAAAATTCTAATAGCTGTGAAGCCAAGGTGGTCTGCCTTTTTGCATCGCTTCATTAGAAACCAATGTCATTTTGAGGTCAGCACACTTCAAAGAGTGTAAGGAGAAAAAAGATGACCAGTCGGCCTAACTAGGCTTTGTCCATAGAGTAATGCTTTTCCTCCTTTCCATATGCCTATTACAACTGAGGAAAACATGAAGTAAAGAAAAAAAATTTAACAAACTTACTGCATCCTATTTCATCTGAATGGTCTGGGCAGTCACTGTCATAATCACACCGGTATTTAGACAATATGCACATCCCATTTGTGCAGCGGAACTCATTCTCTGCACATTTGCAGTTCAGCTCATCCGATCCACTTGCACAATCATTACGTCCATCACATATATTCTTTTCATGGATGCATCGACTGCTGTCTTCACATCGGTACCAAGATGGCGGGCAAGATCTGCTGTCTGAATAAAAACAATTGAAGATACTGAGATGGTTATTGGATGTCCATGTCAGATGCACTCAAGGAGGGTGCATAACTCGTAGTGCAGTGTTAAGCATGTGTATTTCTGTGCCTGTTAGTGTCCATCATGTTCTGTGTGTCATACTATTTTGATGGCTGATGATGCCCAAAAATAGGCTTAAAAGTGACAGAATGATTGTTAAAATGGATGTGGCACTGACTTTACAATGAAGAGTTTTTAAACAGATATGGAAAACACTTGAGACTCACCACAATACTGAGAAGATTCATCACTGGCATCCAGACAATCCGACACACCATTACATGTCTTGTTGAAGAAAATGCATAATCTTTCATCCTCACAAATAAAATCTTCTTCCTTACAATCTACATTGTCGACTGAGGATGGGAAAAGAAAATGGATTTTGCTAAGTCCATGTTACTACTAATTTTTGTAACATACAAATACACATGAAAATAAGACAATCAGAACGGAGAGGGTAGTTAAAACTAAAAAATCCTCACCATCCTGCCTGCAGCTTGACACCAGTTTTGGCACATGGGTGTCAACAACAAACAACACAACTTATGATGGAAGACAAATAAATCAGATATTATGTTCATAGTACTGTTAATAACAAGTACAGTTGGATTTTGAAAACTTCAACTCCAGGGAAACCAGTTCGCTATCTTAAGTCTATAAGGCATCAAAGTTCTTGAGTAAACATTTAGCAAGACCATAAGGAATTCAAGACCAGACATTTGGTGGATGCATCCAGGTACTTCATTGCATGTACATATACAGGACTTCTCTAGATTTTCTGTCTAGATACAGAACTCAGAGGAACTCTGAACCCACTTTGATGTAAAATGAACTAACTTTGTGTCAAAACAGAAAATCCAGTAAACCTCATGTGTGAACATACTTAAAAGTATCTAAAAGACATTGGTGAAATCTGGTGTCAGACCAATGGTGCTACTGAAAAAAAGAGCTGCTCTAAGATTATCACTCTTAATGGAAAAAAAATGCACCATTCAGCACTTTCGCATGCAATTTTGCACAGAAATCCCAATGCACTTGAGTTGCACACCATGCTTTCCTCATTACAACTTCTGGGAAAGGATTCCCATTAAGACAAACCCTGTAACACATGGATTATACTTCTTATCATCTCCACATGTAGCTGTCTGTCCATCTGGGTGACATCTTCCTATAAAAATCAAAGAAAATCACAAGAGAGAAGCTAACAGTAGGGACCCAAAAAAGTCACAGCAAGGGACTTACAGACACATCTCTTTCCTCCAATCAGCTTCTTTCCTTTTGTACACTGACAAGAAGGCTCTCCTCTCTCATCAACATGGCAGATTTCAGAGCAACCAAATGCATTATTGTAGCAAGCATTCTGAGTGCCTATGGGAAACACACAATGGAATCAATAATGAGTTATGATGACATAGTTAATTACCACCACTCTGAAGAACTGAACTAACATGAACTTCATTAAGAACTCAAATAAAATTAGCCACAGATCCATTTTCCCTTTAACCAATCAATAAGTATGCCATGCAATAAGTTTAAACTATAATCTTCAAAACAACAAATTCATTTTAATATTACATGTACTATTCTGGAAAATACATGGTAAACAAAAGGATAAATGGGTGCCAATGCAGAATTAGAATGTGCAAATAAAGTCACACAAAGTAAAGCCAAAACTTAAAGGAAAGTTGCATCGTCCCACAGACCATGTTAAATCATACTATACCCTGTTATTCCAATAAACCAGTATTTCAAGTGTTTGTCAACATGTTATAATGCCTTTGCCTGCCCTAGACAACAGTCCAAACTCTTATACCCACTGCGCTCATGGCAGACATAAGCTTAGGTCAAATACATTCTACCCACACGGCCAAGTTGTCTAGCCAGTGCTTTGCAGATGGGTGATAATACGTCTGTATGAATCTTCTAATTCTGCTGTAAACAGCTGCTGTGTCAAACAATCTTCATGCTGAGGCAATAAAAATGCAGAATACTTTACCTGGCTTATATGATCAAACTTCATTTTTGAATTTTGATGACCAAGACCTTAACTGAAAGCTGAATAATACCGTTGTCTACAGTTGCTGGAACTTCAGTGATGTCATCATTTTTGCCACAAGCCGCTGCTTATCAGGGAAGGGGAATAACTCTAGACACAAGGGCAAATCCTGGTCACTCCAGCTATTTTTATTGCGTCATATTACACATGCATGTGAGAACAGAACAATGCTCTTTCTTCGCCAGATTGTCTCGGTATGCACCATCGATAATTTTCAGAGGGTAAAAGTACTGGAAAACAGAAAATTATTATTGACTTGCGTGTTCAAATTTAAGTTGGTGAACAGGGACAAAGAAAAGTTACTGAAAATAGCAACAACAGTATTTGGATGAAGTACTGATCATATTGGTAGATCACAAAAAATGACCACAGACTGGACAATCACAAAGTAAAGGAAAAATGACCATTAAACACACTAAAGAATTTCTTACAATCATCAGTGTCATTGGCCACAGCAATGATGCCCATAGGCTGCCTATTGATATTCTTCTTCAGCCACGTTACTCCTGACCCATCATACTTGTTGGCTCGTATGACAGCACGTAACATCCAGTCTGTCCAGTAGAGGAAATCCCCATATACAGCCAAACCAAAGGAGTGCTGAGGAATGGTAGTCACAATCACCTGTGGATCACAAATCATAATTATTAATGCACAATATTATACTAACATACCTATGGCCTATGGCATGAAGTATGAAGAAGTGTATGATGCTCTCCTGAGAAAATGACTGAGTGCACCTTACTATGGCCATCTGAAAAAGGTTTCCTTTCACAAAAAGTAACTGCGTCACTATTGTTTATGACAAGAAATAGAGACTACCAAATGATGTAGCTCACCAAAATATCTACTCTGCATTATCTGTAATGCATGTTTTACTGATACTCATCCATATCTTCAGCCTTTGATACTTAAAGTTTAAAATTCTTCCACCAAAGTTTGACCTTGCTCTATAATCTATTCAGCAGCATTACCCATCTGAAAGATACCTGCACAATATTTTCAGCTTTTGTAACATGCACAACACTTGTCCACTACTATGCCTACTTGGGGTTTAAATTTCTCCACTTGTACAGATGATAAATTCATACATCTTGCACTGGTGGCTTTTGTCAAGATAAGAACATCGCAATACATAGAGCTACCACGAATGTAACTTGAGGAAAGTACTAAGTCGTATGTAATAAAGACATAATCAAAAAGAAGAGTGCATGAATCCCAGATCTATGTTGGCCATCAGAAGAACTGGATTCATGCTGTCTGTAGTGAGAAATACAATTATCAGTACAACATATATAGGTTTGAAATGATTTATCAAGGTGTCCATCATATCATAGTATTTCTTAAAGGAAGTCCCAAGATTAAGTTCATCTGCACATGGTGACAAAGACAGCCAGCGGTGAATAAGAATCAATATGGGCAATTCCAACAGAATGCCATATCAGTTACATTAAGTTCTGAAAAGCCCTGAATTTACAGCAATTAGTTTCGATTATTTTCAACAAGAGATTATTTGTTCATTAAATATAAGAGTAAACTGATTGCTGTGAAGTCAGGTTTTTCAGAATTTAGAGAAAATGATGTGGTATTCTGCTAAATTATCCATTCAAAGATACAAACTTACAATTCTATTGCTCCCATCAAAGTTGCATCTTTCAATTTTATCCAGCCTTGCATCAGACCAATAAAGTTTCTGGGCCCTGTGGTCAATGGTTAGACCATTGGGTGTCCGAATTTCATCTGTTATGATTGACTCTGTTCCATTAATTTTCCCTTGGCTATCAAAAGCAGCAGTCTGAATGGATGGTCGCCTGTCACTCCAGTTGGTCCAAAACACTCGTCTATAGCAAAATAGACCAAAAAAATCATTAACAGAAAAATTGTTAATTATTATATTTACTCTATTTCTCTGAAAGGATGATACCTATCACAGGAGGGAGATGGGTGGATGTCAGTTAGTTTTTCTCTCATGTCTTTCAACTGTATGACCCAAAGTTGTCTTTTAAATATACCAGAATGTCAAGGCAAAAAGAACATGTTTCCTTTTTCTCAGATCTAATGTATCTACAAAACAACTTTCACTCACAGCCCACACATAACAATACCTCAATCCACATCACAAGCCCCTCACCTTATGCAAGAATTAACCACAATGTCCCTTGGGTGATCATGTGTATCCAGCTGAACGAACACCTGATGACTTGGTCCTGCATCTGTGGTGCTCTGGCTTGTGAAAATGGCCCGATTGATACTTGAAAGAGAATAGCTGGTCCAGTACAAGTGGTTATGTACTGGATCAAATGCCAAACCTTCTGCTGAACCCACAGCTGAAATGAGCCATAATTATTATATTAATAGTGCAGGTGCTGTTACAGTGGTGGTGATGATTTTCTATGCAAATACTAGATCATGTGTGGACCACATCAAAACCAACATACCTTCTATCCACCTTACAGCTCAACTAGATTACTTTAACAATGATGCTGATTAGTAAACATCAGTAATGTGATGGCAGTATTCTTATATTCTTCAGCGTAGCCCTTGCACCTATGCAAGAATGTCTCTAAGGGATAGGCAAAGAATATGGACTACCAAATGATGTAGTTTACCAAAATGTTTACCCTGTATTGTTATTCATGTTTCACTAATATCCATCCACATTTTCACCCTCTGATATTTCAGGGTAAAGATTTCTCCCACCAAATCCTGACTTGTCCTACATCCTAAGTAGCAGCATTATCCATTTAAAACATATCTGCACATTTTAACATTTATAAAGTACATGATGGACACTAGCCCCTCTGAACACACTTGGCTGTGACCATGCCTAAAGCGAAGCCCACACCATTTTTGCATCCAACTGCCAAATCAGCGAGGCACATGATGAATTAGTACTCACATCAATTAACTAGATGAGGGTAGTTTATGAATGATAAAGTAACTGTCCACAATTAAGTCATGCGCCAAGTATATGGGATTAGGCTGAGTTGCCTAACTCAATGCCATTAGCATTAACACTGTTTTGAGCATAAAATTGAATTTCTGTGGCGTTTGCAACATAAACAACAACCATTATTCATTTGCCCTACCTGGCAAAATAACCTTGAACCCTGTTCCATTGAAAAACACTGACTGGATGTTTCCCTGCTGGATGTCACTGAAGAATATCCTTTCATTTGCATAGTCAAAGGCCAAGCCAATCACATTCTTCATGGTGGCTTGATTCTGGATGGAACTGCGAGGGGCATTCTGATTGGTTGTATTGTCCAGGAGCAGGCTTTGTAAAGAGACCACTTCAGAATAGAGTAGGAAGGCCTTGTACTCTGAAAACAAGGGAAAAAATGATTTGTATATATGTATTTATTACTTTACAAGGCAGCAGTGAAGGCAGCATGGCCATGTGGTTTGTGAGTCATACTCAGAAATGGAAGACTGTCATATCTTAGGTTTGTGTGTTCAACTCAATGACTGGGTAGTTTATGTTATGGTGGTCCTTGGAAAACACTCGCTGTTCCCCTACTCGACTTACATATTTTCCCCCAGATAGCAGTAATTAGCCCTTTTCTTCTATAATCTTGAAATAATGAAGGCATTTTAAACATAAAACTAAAACATACAAATAGGATGTCCTGGTTTTCATCATTATCCATCAAGACTAGATGCCGACTCTTCAACCCTGAAAGCCACAGTGTGACTTCCTCATGGAATTATCTCTGCAATTGGTGTCACTGTCATAGTGTCCCATCCTAGAAAATACAGAATGACAGGTAGGCACCAACTGATTCAATCAGTGATTAAAAGAAAACCTCAGGACAGGCCAGGGTGATGTGCTTCTTACTTCCTGCGCTTCTTACCTTCACAGGATTTCCCATCAGCTGCCAGTCGCCCATGGGAACAAGCACACTGGACTCTGCTATTTCCTGTGAAGAAGCACAGTTCCTCACAACCACCATTATTGAACTTGCATGGATTTGTGCCTGTAGAGAGAAGATCAATGATCAGATTTGTTTTGTAATGAAATTAATTCTTCAACAAGTTTAAGTTTAACAAGTTTATTTGTAAATAAGCCCAGACCATTTCTGGTATATAGGCATACAACTGTTTTTAACAAACGTCAGGACAGATGACAAAGTAATAGTTAAGAAGCACACTGATAAAACATATATATTGTCCACTTAGTATCCTCATTTATATTTATCTAGTATTTTCTTAGTATATATGGCCAGTGACTTAATACATTGTACTGACTGATTATTGAAGAATCTTAATGACATGAAGAGACAAAATTTAAACCCACTACTAATTCAGCTCACTACTCACAGTGCTTCAATTATATTTGTGATACCTTTTCAAAACTTTCAGATTACCATGTGCATGAATATTATAAACAGTATAACTGAAGCTGTTGGTGGAGGTGAAATGTCCAATGCAGTGTTTTCAAAAACTGCCACATCCAGACTCTCTTGAAATGTGGCTGGCACCGTCATCCTATTTTTCTTCTACCATGTGTTGGTAATCACATGTTAGTTAATAGTTAACTATAAGTGAAGTCAATACTCAAAATGTTTTGATCAATGCCATGAACAAGCTTCGGAAATACAAAAAGGGCATTTTGATCAATGCCATGAACAAGCTTCAGAAATACAAAAAGGGCATACTATTCATGCTCATACCTGTCTGTATGCTGGCATCAAATATCTTTATATCTCTCAATCTAGCAATATTTTTCATCATGACTGTGATCCCTTTGTTAGTGTGTTTGTTGACGTATTTAATGGAGCCTCCAAGATCAGTACTGTTGGAATAAAGAAAGTATTTTTAAGTATTCAAAAACATACAGTTTGATAACATACCATTTAATTTTATCTCTTATTCCCATCTTCTGGTATCATGATGTTAGATCTAGACTGCACATGTCTACTCAAATATCAATGAAGGTGGAAAAACTTCCTTCCTTTCCTTACTGGGCACACAAGTGTTCTATATCTGCTGAAGCATTCAGTTGCAGGTGAAGGCTGGTGACTATGATGGGAATATATGATCAATGTCACACTTCAAAACATTGCAAACATTTTCTTATTCCATCCCTATAGCAGATTTCACATCAGTTTCAAAAAACCTATCATACAGATTACCATATAAGCAACATAATTTAACTTCAATGTTGTAGCTCTCGAAACAAACGCACTTTATTAAATTGTCATTTCTAACTATTTGTACATAATAAATACGTAAGAAAATTAAATACATAATAAGAAATTCTAACTTGCTGAAGTCTTTACTTACACATCAGCCCAGTAAACGTTCTCCTTAAACACAGCAAGACTCATGCAGTCTGTGAGGTTGGAGTCCAAGACTGTGAACCTCTCCTTTTTGGGTGTCACTCTCTCGATGATATCCTTATCCTTATCACACCAGTACAGATCATTGTTCTCATAATCTATGGCCAAACCATATGGAGCCTGCATGGGCCTTTCCTCAGTGCTCTCAACAAACACTGTTCTTTCAGATCCATCAAGGCGTGTCCGCACAATGCTAGGCTTGGGCCCACCATTGGCAAAGTAGAGGTAGCTGCAAAGGAAGAGGAAAAGGTATGGTCACCTCAATTTTCAAGTGCTATAGGTCCATTTGGCATAATCCTCAGACTATCCCAAGATGAACATGGGTTAGTACTAAGGGCAGGGTTAGAGAAGAGAAAGCACCCTTGGGAAAATCCATGGGCCCTTTATCTTCATTAACCTCGTTCCTAGCCCCTACTCTGCCCTTAAATCCTTACTTAACCACTACTTAGAAGAGTCCAACAATGTAAAGTGAGGTAACAATATGCTAAGCTCAGTGTTAAATATCTTCATTGTAGTCTTGTGTTCTTATTACTCCACACTGAATTTAATCCCAGCCCCCTTTATCACTGTATATGGCAGAATATAAACGGATTGTCCTTTAAACTGCTCACTCAAGCTAGAGAATCCTGTGTGACCAAATCTGTTCCACAACAGCAAGAGGGGAATACAATTATACAATACACTAAGGAGAATAACACAGACCTATGAAATCCTAAAGCAAAGCTGAAGTAATCTTCCTGTAGTTAGCACTCCATGGAATATTCATCAGCAGGCTGGGTGATATATTCACTTATCATAACTAGTAACACAGGCAGACACTTTTTTGCAATGTGAGTCTAATTCTGATCAATGCAAAGGCCTCATGTTCCACAAATTTCCTTAAGATGAAGCCCAAAAAAAGCCAGTGGACTGCCAAGATCCATAGGGATCCCTAGAAATTGTTCTGGTGGACTGATATGAAATAGGGCTATCTGACAACTTGCAAACAGCAGCCGCAGGGTGTGAACAAATTTCTTGCCAGTTAGGTTTTAGTGTATGATGTTAAAATAATTAGAGACTAGTTTACAAATATTTCAATGTCATAATTTCAACTACATCACACACAGAACACACAGGTCAGCAGAATAAATATCATGACCTACAGCTAAGTCTATGATAAGTCATAAAGTATTAATGAGGGGCATTGAATTTTTATTTCACATTGAAGAAAATCTGATTTGAAGTGTAAAAATTGCTTACGCAGCTAAATAAATAAAACAGTCAAAAGTTTATACAGCCAAATAAATATAGATGCTCAAACAGAAGAACGGAAGACCACTGCTGTAAATAACATTAGCTATGAATGGATATATGATAAAGAACAAATTATTAAACAAAAAAATGAATGACTGCTATTTTCAGCGGTCTTATTAGCTGTGACTTACCCTTGTGCGGGATTCACCACAATAGAGCGAGGCTTCTCTAAATCGTCATGCAAGATCACGTAGTGATTGCTTCCATTCAGACTGGTCACTGAAATAGTGCTGTGACCTTGGTCTGTCCAGTAAATGTTACCTTAGATGGATAGAGAATGGTCATTTCATCAGGAAAACAGCCATATAGCCATAATAAAAATGACCACAATGTACAAAAAGAATATTGGGGTGGGTAGGGGGGAATGATAGTTTAAAGTTGGACTAAAACCCCTATGGGAAAGTGAACAAAGTGAACAGTGACAAAATAACTTTCTCTGACTTTGCTTATGAAGTTATAAAGATCTCCCAATTCAAGAATACTGTTACACAAACATTTATTATAATGCCTAGACACAAATGTCACAACATACTGTTATTGAGGCCACAATCCTCTAAATGCAAGATCTGAATGTGGAAAACTGCAATCAAGAAATTTTAAGCTAGAACTTTGTCCTCACAGCACCTCAGTGAATTTCTCTATGCCCTCTTTCTTTTAATTTTAAATAGTCAACCAACCTGCAATCCAATCCACTGCCAAAGATTCTGCTCCTGATATACCATCGGACACAATAGTCTCCCTGCCACTGAGGTCCCGCTTAATTCGGGAGATGAGACGCTGGTCACTGTCCACCCAGTAGATGTGGTTATTTTCTACAGGATAACATGAGATGAACAGTTTCAAAACAATGTTAGGCAAGAACAATTTTCAAAATGGAACAATAATCCCAGCTTCAAAATATAGATAAAAAACACATTTTAACAGCTTAAGCAAGACCAACTTTTAAAGCAACAAAAAAAAAAAAATAAGCTCAACAATGAGACTACCAAAATCTTAAATAAAATACACTTTCAACAACTCAAGCAAGAGTGACATTTAGAATGAAAACAGTAACACTATTATCCAATATTTTGATAATTGAAATGCTAATGTATTGGGGGGGGGNNGGGGGGGGGGTGTGTGTGTGCGCGGGGCGGTAGGCTGGGTCCTGGAAGTGAAGGTCTAAACTATTGGAAATGGGAAATTTTAACCTTTACAATTAGATTAGCGTGTCCGAATTAGGGGGAACCGGTCCAAAAAATTTGAATTTTTCTTATGGGCACCATTGGAAAAATGGCTCTAAGGCTCTGACATCTTTCAACAAAACAATCTGAAATTTGGTATAAATACATTTCAACATCTGTTGAACAAAGGTATGCATCAGGGTTTTTTTTAATCTGTAATAGGTAGTCAGTTATAGGCTTTTGAAATAAACATGTAGAAAATACTTATTTTTCCTCAATTTTTCACCAAAAACGCTTATTTTCTAAGAAAAAAAAAAACCCCACAAAAAACCAGGGAAAAATGATGCATACTGTTATTTTACATGGGCCAAGGAAGATAGATTCCAATTTTCAAGTCAATCGGTCCAGTAGTTACAAAGCCTCAGGGAAAACTGTTCTCATCTGCCCTTTCTCATTTTCCTTTCCTTCCTTTCCAGACATTTTCCCTTCTGCATAACTGTTTCTAGACACTGATGTCTCTTCTAGTGTCCAGAATAACTCAGGTTTCATAGCTTTAGTTTTATTTAGCAATTGGCAGCTTTTTTTGCTTGCAGTAATTGTCTATTTCCTTCTCACTTATTTCTTTTGCTATCAATGATACCCCGAAATCTTTCTGTTAACATGTCATTTCACTGGTCTCCATGCTTTGTATGTCTTCTTTATTTATTGCCTAGCTCTCCTATCCACACCCAGTCACTTCTGCTTGCTTGCTTGCAATTCCTTTTTGGGAAAAAATTGCAGTCAAAAAGAACTGCAATCATCCAGTGATTTTTCATTGATAAACAGCACACTGAAATTACGCAGAAGTTGCATGAGTATATTGCTGTGAAACTCTTTAACTTGATGTGTTTTGTCTTTCCCATAAGTTTCACGGGTTATTTCTTTCACAAACATGAAATAGAAGTATGAATAGATCAAACTGTTATCCTCATCTTCTGCAGATTGACCTACCAGCATGGAAGTCCACAGAGGTGGCTTGTGATATCTTGGAGATAGGGGCCAAGGCTGAAGTCAAGGTTCCATCCTTACTTAAGGTAGTGGTAAGACCGTGGATCTCCGAGGACTGAGAGTAGAGCAGGAAGGAGACAATTCCTACCAAGTGAAAAGAAAACAAAAAATCAAAATATTAAAGTCAATGCACAGTAAAAAAGGAGGTTAACACTCAGGATTAGAGAACAAGTATGGCAAACTATCAAATTACCTGCGATGCTAGATTTATTATCAGCTTGAAAAACCAAACATGTTTCAGAATATCTCAGACTTAAGATTTTGTTGTCCCTACCGACATCAAAATGATTACTCATCACTTAGCCAAAGTTTAGTGAATCTTTATGAACATATTTTCTCTCATATGCTAGAACCTCACAAACTCAAATATCACATAGTCAAATGATTCTTTACTCACTGCAGAGCACCAATCCCTTGCTCTATATTTCAATATTGGACTCACTTCACAATCTTGATTAGCTCATGAACTTCAATTTCTGAGGTGGTCCACTCAAATTGGAGCTTGTAATGCTCTACTGTAATTCTATCACATTTTCCTACCTCTGCAGTTAACACCTCCTTGTGGATTGCTGTCCTTCTGGTATCCTACTGTGCACTCACATACAATCCCATCGCCAGAGGGAAGACACAACTGGTCACACCCTCCATTGTTTAGTGAGCATTTGTTTTCTGAAAACAATAATTGGCTAATTACTGATTTCTGAAAACAATAAAGGGACCATCACTCATTTCTGAAAAACAGAAATGGACAATTACTGGTTTCTGAAAACAATAAATGGACAATCACTGATTTCTGAAAAGAAGAAACGGTAATAACAATAATATAAATGGATAATTATCGGATTATGGAAACAAAAAATGGATAAGTACTGACTTGTGGAAACAATAAATAAATAATTACTGGTTTCTGACAACAATAAATGGACCCAGAACATTATAAAATTCAATATTAAAAATACACTATAAATAATATGCCATTTGCAAAGATGTTTATAAATGATTAAAAATATGAACAATTGTAACATTCACTAACGGAAGATTGTAAAATATACCAAACATGCTCATTAGGAAAAAGCCTATTCAAAATTCTTGCTATTCTAAAACACTTTCCAAGTTCTCAAGTAGCAGCTGGCATAGATCAGTCCAATGGATTTTATGAAATAATAACAATAATAAATGCCATTTACAAGACCTGTATTCTGGCTTCTGCCAGCTCACGTGATTTTATACACTATTATTACCCCAGCAGGCCTGATCCTCTAAAACTTTCTTAACTCCCTAGGGAGTATACAGTGCTGCTGCCATTTACAGGTTGTGACCACCAGCATTCTGACAATTATAGAGGATATCCAGTTGGCTAGTTTGGTCCATGGACAGTAACCTCGCTAATACGGTACTTACTGAAGGGTTTGATAACTGTAGTGTATGCATGCACACATCTTTACAACTGGACAACAGTCATCAGTTTGTGTGTACCACCCCTCGTCATTCAAGACATGTATTTTGTATAAATAGTTGTGAGCCCTTAATCTTTAAGTGCAATGAGTGGTCGTGAGCAGTGGACCACCTGAGTGGTCAAATAAAGTTGGCTTTGGCAATAACTGCAGGAAAACCTGCACATCATGATATGGGCTATCTCCTTTCAGGATATCTAAAATTTTGTTTTAAATTTTTTGAAAGATATATTAATAATAATAAGCCAATTTATAAATCACATATCCAGGCTTATGCCTGCTTACGTGACTTCATACTATTACTATCCCAGCAGGCCTGATCTTTAGAACTTTCTCAACGCCCTGGGGAGTATACGGTGGCGCTGCCATTTACAGGCACCAATCACTAGCATTCTGACAATATCTTCCACTGCCTATAGGCAGTTACATGCCGAGTGGACTAAGGCATTTTCCCCAAGGCATTTACAACATGACCATGGCCAGGAATCGAACCCATGACCTTTAGATCATGAGTCGAACATTGTAACCGTTTCACGAAGCTGCTCTACATGTAAGAAATTAATTTCACAATAAGTATGTTTAAGTGTATGACAGGTCAGCAAAGGGCAATCACTAATCCAAAGGGAACAATATTCACAGCTCTGAGTGATAATAATAATGTACTGCCCATATTGTTTTGCTTTGATTCCCAAGTAAACAAATAGCACATTCTTGTATTTATAAAAAAACATCCATTGCTGACAACAGAAAAAAAGGCAAATAAAATAATTCCATTCTCCATCTTCCAACCTGATGAACCTTCTTGTCAACAAAACCTAAATTACAGGTTCTGATTGTAGACCAAACTGAAATTTGTCAAGAAAGCACAGTACACTGTGCCAATGAAACCACTCTTGTTGAACACACCCTTCCCTTTGCTATGGCAAACATGACATGAAAGACTTACTTCCTTTCCTGCTGATTGGATCATATACCCGCAAATCATACACATTGGGTGTGTCCCCTCTCATGATCATCTGTTGCCCATTTTGATACTGAAAAGCAATGGAGGATGATATGAAATAACAAATTATTCACATTTGAAAGCAGTGCAAAGAATATCATACACTGTTCTCATTATGGTGCAAAGAATAAAAAATTCACAAGCTCATCACACATCAGTGTAGTGTAAAGAAAGCATAAATTATTCACATATCAGCAGAGGTAAAGGAATATTCAAATATTCAGTTTCTGTGCAGTGTAAAACATAACAAATATCATGCATCTTACAAGTTGTTGTAGATTTCAAAGCACTGCTATCCACACACACACACACAAAAAAGTTACATTTCAAAGTTACGTTACCATGTTGAACTCAAATTATTCACAGTTCAAAGTACTGAAAAGAAACAGCAACTGAGTAACCTGCCCCAACGAGAAAAGGAGGACCCAACTTAGGGCCAGTTTTTAAATTCATTAGTCTTGTGAAAATAGAGCCATTAAACAACTATCACTGATTTGTCTGCTGAAATGATGTGATCTCTAGCACCAAGAAAAATAAGGACGTTAAACAAATGCAACCGTTATTTATGAAGCATTTTTGATGCTCAAATGTGGACCATTCTTCAACTCTACCCAGGGCCTCTGATGCCCAGATATCAGAAAATATTGTGTAAAGTCATTTTGAAATCTTGACTACAAGCATTCAACTTTTAACTGATGATCCCAGTTTTTTTCTACCTTAACATACATCTCATACAAGCTCCTGTCTAGTCTCAGAGATATGAATTTCAAAAATGGCTGAAAACCAGAAATGAACCACTCCTGTTGAAGAGATCCCTCCCCTTACTGTGACAAACATTTCTGTTGCTCAAAACAGAAACGATATGAAGCGAATTGGGCTGTCAAATTGTTAAACACCCCACTGTACACCAATTAATAATTTGTAAATCCTCCTGATGACTTCAGTTCCTGACCTAAACCTTCCTTTTTTGCTCTGCGAACATCTCCAGCAAATTCCTCTTAACTTTAGAGCCACACATAAAATTTATGGCACATTTTTGTTAACCTGTACATTCATTCAGATGTGCCTCTCCTCCTGGTCAGTCCAGCTGCATCATAGGAGCAGCCTCACCATGGTGTGTCATTATCATTACAGAGGATAAAGACAATATATGTCCTTGTGTATCATTGATAACATGCTTGACATCAGCTATATGCTCACCTTGATGATGTTGGTGTTATTGGCATAGAACAGGAAAATTTTGTCCTTCACATCACTGTCAGGCTGGTAAATCGTCATGGAAATTGGTGCCTGTACAGGAACACTTTGGTCTCTGTTTGGTTTGCATTTCTGTGATGTGATGTTGCACCAATAGATAGCTTCCTCCTCTTGGCTAATCCAGTATAGACGGTTAGAGTCAAGATCTAGGGTCAAGCCTGAGAGACATGAAAAGTGAGAAAACAATGTATCAGTAAGACAGACATAAGCTGGCTGAAAGAAATCAATTTCAAAGTTTAGAATACATGCATACAACTGGTTAGAGCATTTATGGTGAAAGATTACAGCTGTATCATTTTTAGCTAATAAAATAATAAAACTAATGACATGTTAGAATTCTTAAAAACACATGATTGTTGCAACGGAACCAAAAGATATGATGGGTTTTTCTAAAGAATATATGATATCAATTAAAACATTAACAGTCGCTAGAGCACTAAAAATAAAAAAATATACCATGATGATGGTTGTGACAATGATGACAATGATCGCTGTGAAATAATGCCATATCACTATGCTGCTCAGCCTTCTATTTCTGTAGGTCTTCAAATCCTATTCATTTGCTTTTCAACAGAAGTCTCTCATTTCAATTGTCAGTTCTGAAGCAGTGCTCAGATATGAAACATCAACTACTGTTTCAAAACAAATGCATTATACATTTTTCAAAAGCTTTGTGTTAAATCTGAAAAGAACCATATTTGATTTCAATAATGATGATGATGGTGATGATGATGATGACCTTTTTATAGTACAATGATATCTACTTTGAGCCTTCTAACTTTTTCTTAATCTTCTTTCTTTGTGAAAGCATTTAAATCCATTTACCCTACATCTCTTCTTACCCATTCATTTCATTTTGTATTTAACCTGATGAATGATCACTGTTAGATCAAAAAAATTCATAATGATTTTATATCATTATATCAGTGCATTTTAAATTTTATATATTAAAAGTACATTTCTTAATTCTTCTCTGGCATGAACCGAAAGTTTTAATGTTTTTAATCTTTGTTCCAGATGATGATGATGATGATGATGAGGTTTAAATAATCTGGATTCCAACTGAATGCCTGCCTATACAATTTCATATCATTATTATTATTATTATCCTTCAGTAACTGTCAACTATCTGGGGAGTATGTAGTGCTCTGCAATTGCTACAGATTCATAACACTAGCATCCTGACTGTTTCTTCCAACAACACTCACTAGCTGGTTTCTTCACTCCCTCCTCACTGGACTCTACAAAAATGGCTGCTTCTTGTCCATCCATCTTGGCCTTGTAGATTGAGTGCTGATCTCCCCCTAAATCTGACCAGAACATCAATCTGCAAGACAGTCAGTGGACAGCAAGGTAAATATGTATATGACAGGAATAATTGAATGTATTGTCCTGTCAAACAACACAAATGGAACTGTATGATTAGTATCACCCAACCACAAAAGAATGGTTTTTACATGAGATACATAAGCAAGACCCATGGACACAGAACGCCTCCATCTTGGGTGTAAGACAAACTTGTATGGTAAAGATAAGTTAAACATGGGAGGGGAGTGAGAGATAGAACGAGTAAGAGAGAAGGAGAGAAAGAAAGATAGAGAGAGAATGAAAATATGAGGGAACATGACAAAAGAAAAGACAAGGCAATTAGGGGAGGAGTTTAGAGACATGAGGGAGAAAGGGAGAAGGGTGTTCATCAGCAACAAATAAAGTGATAAGGAAACAGATGACAAATCAAGAGAAATATGTAACAACAAACACATCAGTGAGATACCAAAAATAACAACTAACAAATGCAGTGAAAATAAATATAAAATAAAAATTTAAAAAGCCAAACAGCCAGGCTTACAAAGCTTACCCTTTGGTTGGATGAATGGCTATTGAGTTAGGCTTTGATGCCTTCCTTGTGTAGATCTGCTTTCGGAATGCACCATCCAACTTGGCAACTGAGATTGAGGCCTCATCATCCGTATAGGAAGAGAAGTACATGTTTCTGGATATCCAGTCAATAGCAAAGGCCGATGGATTGGACAAACCTGTAGAATTAGATATCACATGAGCAAAGGTCTGTCCCAGTTCACTGACAAGGCACAACCACCAGATAATGGTAAATTACTAATTCCAGCTCTAATGCTCGGAAAGAACAAAATGACAGTGACAGAAGTTAAGCAGCAGGCATGTGTATCATTTATTTAGACAGTAAGGATTTGGAACAATGGACTGAGAAGATATTGGAGAAGAAAGGTAATGTAAGTGAAAGGGTGATAATACTCAAGAAAGAGACATGAAGGAAGATGAGCTAGGAAGGATTATGAATCACTTAGTACTGCACTGAAAGTTATAAGTATACAGATACTCCACTGACTATTTGCTATGAGGGCAAAGCAGATATGAGAATATCCTTACTGCAATAATGGCTGTCATGGCACTGGGTATTAAATAGGTGTTAGATGTGGGTTACAAAGCAGTCTGCATCACATCTAAACTTACAAGCATGATTTTATTTGATGGGAAAAGAAACAAAGTTTGCAATAACACACCTGAATCTATAACCGTGGTGACTCCAGTCCCATTAAGATAGGCACTTGTGATGACATTCTTTTTCACATCGGTCCAATACAGACGCTCCTCCTGAAAATTCCATGACCCAAAACTTTATCAAAGATCTGATAGAAAGTAAAATTCTGACCATTTCTAATTTACAAAAGGTACCAATTTCTACCACAGTTATCACTGTCCCCTCTTTCCCAATTGCATATCTCATCATCATAATGACATTTCTTTGACTACTAGTACCTATACATGCTTAATTCTACTAAACTCTCAAAATAGTTTTACAAACTGTCAAAGCTATACAAGCGGCAGTTCTTTAGACTTGCATTACCATTTTCAAGGGATGGTTTTTAAGTCCTGAATACAAAAGTAGCCTCTTAAGATTTACTTGTTTATGTTACACGCATTAGACATACCCTTTGACAATGTTCCAAATGATTTGATATTGGTTCCTGATTCAAGTAATACTTTAGACAAATAGCAAGACATACAGTAACATGCTGCTTAAAATACTCGGGTCATTATGATAATCTATGATAATATAATCTTCTTTTTGTTAAGACTCTTTTACTTAAGCATTATTAATTACTGATTCAAAATTCTCCAAACAAGTTTTCTCACCAGCACATCGTAATCTATTGCTGTTGCATTCTCAACAAAAGGCACAGTGATGGACGGGATCACATTGTAGTGAGCATTTTCCAGGTCAACACCTCGAATTTCATTCTCCTTGGCAAATAGCAAGAATGTGTTGTCTCCTGGTAGACAGAATTCATTGCAAGAGTTAACTTGACTAACATGTTACAAGATACATTCAGAAGAACATACCTAGTTTCATTATATCTTAACCAGACACAACAAGAAGATAGAAATGGTCAGTGGCAGTGACCATATACCCAAAATTGTTTCAACCAATGACAATTAGAAGCTGTGTACTTGCATAATTTAAGGAAACAACAAAGAAACTGAGTAGGAAGCCTCCCCCCAATCCCCTCCTAACCCTGAAAAGAATAAAAGATAAATTAACCCTGCCCTGTTTAATTATCATGTTTCACCTCCTAATGATTGTAAGAATACTTGAAAACACTGATAATATATTCCATTTATATGAAATTAGCGACTCAAAAACACTAAGCACACCAAAAAGTAAAAATTGGATCAGATCCATCATATGAACACTATAAAATAACTATTTTGGTAGGAGACAGTTAAGAGCATGCTGAGAATTTCATAACAAGTATTCTCAAGAGTACCTCCACATACAACACAATACTTGTTGTGCCAGCAACTTCATTCCATGGCTTCAACAGCTGCCCATATCTACCACCTGCTCATACATAGCATCTCCAATAGATATCAGTCCTACTTAGCCTTTAGAGAGATATTAAGTAAGCCAAGACTAAAAAAAAATGGGACACAAAGCATTAACAAAAAAAAAAAGACAAAACAAAAAACAATGTTTAAGATTTCATAAAAACCCACCTATACAAGTAACATTGTCCTCTGAGAGCTTGAATCTGTGCGGGCAACGACAGACAGGCTTCAGCCCATCACCAATCAGGCAGAGGTGTGAGCACCTGGTATTTTCACAGGGATTCTTCACTGTTGCAAAAGAGTGGCGAATGTTATTAATCCAGGGTGAGTACACCAAGTCTAAATCCATATTTCAATTTCTCAAGATTTTCCCATCAGCTTTCAGGATTTACCAAGACTACACACACACTGCTGTAACCCAAGTTGCTAACCTAATATCATTTGTCTGGCACCAGTGAATGTGAATTTTTCCTTCTCAATATAGATGTTTTGCATGGACATGACATATTTACAAGTTATTCAGGACTTTCCAGGACCATATTTGGCTTTTAATGAATTATTCAGAATTTTTGGTCTTGTGGTAATATTAATGTAATTTTCTAGGAATCCTGAAATTTCAGAAGGGTGAACACACCATGTTAATCAAACCTCAACCAGAGACCATTTCACCAAATTTAAGTCATACTGAAGGCATGGGCATTCTATTGATTATGTGGCACCTTAAAATACTTTCAGTGGCTTACAGTGGATTGCCAACTCAAATACAGCAAGATGAAATTTCAGTTTTGAAACATCAACAACATCTATGAAAATGACAAAATGACATAATCAATGACAAAGATGAGAAACACACACTTGCTCAAGTTTTCATCATTTGGTTATTAAACAGTCACGTTCAACTCTTCCTTACCCCCTCCCCATNCCCCCCCCTCTCCCCACACACACACACACACACACCATGCCACTCCATCACACACATATACTGTACAATCTATAAACAGATATTTACAATGACAGTGTACTTACTCTTAGGCTGGCGTTTTGGATGGTAAATCTGGAGATCAAATGGTTGTGTGTAGGTCCTCTGCACAACAGCTACATCTGAGCCATTGAACTTGTTAGCCTAAAAGTGGCAAAATGTGATGGATTTGCTTTCATGTCAAATTGACATATTGCTAAAGCAGTGGCAATAATTCCATGGGAAACAATCACAAGTTAAGATCCTATCTGTTGCAAAAACATATCAAGCTGAAACATTCGACAGGTCTAAACATTATATGATAAGAGAGCTTTTCATTATTTTTTCCTCTTATTGATGTTTGAGATGGGAAAGATATCAAGTAAGTTATTAAATGCATTACTGTATATCCTCATTGTAGCTAAATCATTTGTTTTCATAAATGATTACATTATACTTGTCTTTACATTCATCGACTTATTCAACAACTTATTACAGGTTGAGATATACAAAAAAACTTTTTCATTGTTGTTTTTTCTTAAATTTTTAGACATAATAATAATTAATTTCTATAGCACTCAAATCCACATAAATGGTGATCAAGGACGCTTTAGAGAATAAAATGGCACCCAACAAAAAGTGCACACACATGGATATACAATTGGCTCAAACACACTGCAGACAAACAGACATACAGGCATTCATTATGTCCCACAGGCTGACCACCCTACTCAGTATTCACCCTCTACTCACCATAACCAGAGTGTTAAATCTCCAGTCTGTCCAGTAGACCCAGTGCTCAAATACAGTCACAGAGAAAGGATGGTTAAGGGTGCGGTGGGATTTGAGAATCATCTGGTGATCCTGACCATCGTATGTGATACTATGGATGGTGTCCGATCTGATCATAGAAAGAGGCAAACCAGAACAATGAGAAAAATGCATATGATGCGGTAAACTATGTTCAATGCACAACAGTATCCCATAGCCCTGTAACATAAATATACAGGGACATCACTCATTTATCATGAAATTCTGTATGCAATTTTACACGCAATCTGGTCTGAACTCTGTATCATTATGAGTGATTAAGATAATCCTTAGAAATAAATCTGTATAATCCCAGATACATCGTAATAAAATACATTTGATCTATAACCCAGTAAAAGAATGTCCAAGACAATGCAAACAGAAAATGAGAAACAAAAAAGAAATAAACATTTCCTCAGATCTCAATTTTTCCATGCAAGCTGTCGTTCAGATTCAGACCAATGTCAAAACAAATCTCACAAAGTCTCCAACACTCTCCAATTTCAGAGAATTCTCCTAAGAGTGGCTTTTCTGACTATAATTACACAATGCTGTGACATAAGAGAGCTAGCAAACAAAGTGATGTAAAACAGAGAAATGGGACGAAAATTGTCAGACATGTATGCAGACAGTTGGAAAGATCTCTGATAATTTTAAACTCACAAAAATCCATTTTTCACTTAGCACGCCACTTCATTTCAACTGCTTGCTGCAACACTCTCTTATTCCACATAATCAAAGAGGAACTTTCAGGAGTGCGGTAGCTTCAGCAGAGCTCAGATTTAATGAAACAAGAAAGTGTTCCTACAGACAAACACAGACACAATCTGGCACACTGGCAGAGGAATTGCTTTTTGAACTGCACTAAACTAAACTCATTCACTCTGATCTTACTCATACAATGCTCCAAACAATACAAGTGTGAAAATACTATATCTCATTTCTTAAAGGCAAGTGCTGCACCCTGTAGGGGTAAAATTGGGTTAAATTGTGTAAAATGAGTTAAGGGCAGTTTCTTGAACGGCGACATGTCCTTTATCGATTCCTGAAGTTATTTTCATGATACCTGTCTCAAAAAGTTTATTTTGATGCAAAAGGAAATGATCACCCTGTCTTAAATGCCTCTGTCGGGTAATCTTTATAATCAATTATCTCAAAATCACAGTTTTTGTCACTCTATCCCTTGATCTGACTTTTTTCTAATCCAATTTACATAAAATTTTGCATAGCAACTCTCCAAGCTCCTGTTTTGAGATTGTCACATGGTTTTTTCGATATCTTGTGTTATTTATCTTTTATGAATTTTTAAAGTTCAAAATTTTCAATGTTTTTTTGGATGACATTTTAAAAAAAATTGTCTAAAAAATAAAAAAAAAAAGCCTGTGACATTCTATTTTAAATAAAGTGATCTTTCAAATGGGGAAAAAAACAGCATCCTTCCACCTGTTGTTCTCCAGATCGAAGGGTTCAAAGTTATGCAAAAGTTATCCATATTTTCCAATATGGCAGCCAAACAATTGGCATTTCAATAGTAACGGAGGGAGGAAATTGCGAAACATCCCCCTTTATCTTCCTTCCTGGCCCTACGTGACCCATTTTTTACCCCAACATTACAAAGTTCCCTTTACTAATGAAAATGACCTAGTACTGCCGCGCGTGCCCTTTGAATTTATCCAATATCAATACAAGTGGCCTTGAAAGGAATGATTTTGACATAAGTTATAAAGCACTCTGGTCTCAAATTGCCATTTTCTCTGCTCGATCTTGTTTATGTGATACCTTATACAGAATTTCCCTAAACTAACTACCAAAGAACCTCACAGTCACAACTTTCATGATCCCCAAAAACCTGTATACTCACTGTACTGCTCTTATGTAGAGTCTCTAATTTCTTATGTCAAACCTAATCAGAGCCTTGAATACCTACAAACTCAAAATATAGACTGACGCAGGAAGTTTCAGTTAAAGAGGAGGTGTTTTCTCCAAATATGTGATTTGCCCCTTAAATTCAAAATCCTCCACACCCCTCCCAAAAAAAANAACCCCCCCCCCCCCCCCAAAAAAAAAAAAAAGAGACTGTACAGTATGCCATATTCCACACCTTGCATCCACCCAGTACAGCCGCTGGGGCTCGAAATCCACTGCCAATCCATTGGGCCAGCCAGCTCCCTTGTGGTTTCGGATGTCATACACAATGTCTCTGGTGTGCAGTTCTCCAGCCATTGAGCAAGCTTCTATTCTTGGGTGGGAACCAGCCCAGTCAGTCCAGAAGAGTTTGCTGTTGAACATGAAGGAAATAAACAGTGTAAAAGGTTAGGGCAGAAGAGTGAGTAAGTTTTCGTGGGAAAATGTCAAGTTTATTAGTAAACTGCAGCCTCACAATACTGCACTGTGCCAGCCAGTCATTTTCCTGCACTGACAGCTTTACCATGTTAACATGACCACAACTTGGATCAAGGTAGTAAGGTACATCATCCAAAAACCACATCAGCTATATTCTCTGCCTTTGTCTTTTGAATTTGCCTCTATTCACTGGACAGACATCGGTCAAAAAAAACCATCCCACGTCTGTCTTTATATATAATAACTGACACATTAGCCATATTCTTGATAGCAATGGGAACAAAACAACTCATCATACCAACCAAGTGGCCAATTTGACCGGTGGACATGTTATCAAACTAATACTGCTTTGATTCCTTTCCATTCACTGTACTGATTTTTCTACTTTCATCCTAGGTCTCAGTGCTAATTTGAGGATTGTAACAAGTTCAGGATTTGCAATTACCGCTATCTGTGCTTTCGCCACATCTTTCTTATCATGTATGCAGCATATTATGTACAGATGGTAACAGGCATGAATAAAAGATGGATACTGGAGAGTAGGACAGGGCAACGATGGGAATACTTTATTTGCTATGAAACCAGTGGCAGTATGCACATCCATACATTAATTGATGTACTGCATTAACTACAGTGAACATCACTAATGTTTTGGGAGTTTCCTCTTGTTTACCACACTAATGCAACGATTATATATGCATACTGACACAGTTCCTCAAACAGGTGACATGGCCTACAAATTTTCCGTCCTGGTCACAAGCTCCTCACTTACTGCAAATCCAATAAAAAAATTCAGGATGCAAGAACAGTTATCAACATTTTTCTGTTACTTTTCACAAATAACAAGAATTATATCTTTACATACCCAACTTTAGGGTCCAACACAATTGCTCTAGGACTGGTCATATTGCCAGCAATCAAAGTTGTGCGGTTTGAACCATCCAATTTGGCAACTTCAATTTGATCCAGGTTACTCTCCACCCAGTAAATGTTGTTGCTGATCCAGTCCACAGCCACACCTTCTGTTGTTGCCAAGCCAAATTCAACAATGGCCTCAATCTTTGTGACAGCTGAGGATAAAATGTTCCAGAGAATGTTCCTTTGAAGTTCCTGTGTTCTAAAACCTACAGAATTTCAATACAGCTAAGATTAATTTAGATACACTATTCCCCCTATAACCAAGTCCGACAGATATTATACGATCTGGTCTGAAAGTACACCTGTCTAAATTTACATATGCCCACCAGCCATCTCTCATCAAAACAAAGTACTATCAATTCCACTTCACACTTGTCGCACAACTTACTTGAAATCTGCACTCTTTTAAGATTCTATTACATACTGCCGTTTTATGGGATTCAAGCCATATCAGCTTTAGATCGCAGTAAGGCTTTTACAGTGAAATGCTTGTTGCACACTGACTGCTTCTTCACACATGTAGTGTCTACATTATCCTCTAGTGACCTTTATTGAAGTTTCTCAAATGATATCCATTGCTGAGAGAAAATGTCCATAAATCAACAAGAGAAATCAAAACTTAAAACCTGTAAGTCAGTCAGGTGCATGCATTTCCTGAGAATATGAAGAGATGAAACAAACAGCACTACTCACTGTTCGCATTGATTTCTCCTCTATATATTTTGTCATCTATAACATCTGTCCAGAAAATGAGGGACTTCTCATAGTGAAAATCCAGTGCTATGGTGTTTCTCAGCCCCGACACTAAGGAGGTCAAAGAATTGTCGTGGACGTTCAGCCGCCGGATCTCATGACGATTGGAGAAAATTATGTACACTGGTTCTGGATCTGAAGAGATCAAAAGAAAAAGGTCAAAAAGCCTTGTAATAAGGAAAATTCTGCTTTGATTTTGTATGGTTCCTTTAACATTTATACCTTGGCATGGACTGGCACATCATGTATGCATTCATCATGTGTGGACACTTGCCAGTATAAAGATTATGCCAGGTATCACAAGGACAATAGCGTAACAGAAAATAACTCCAGTGGGACCAAAAATTTTAATATCAAATACTACATTCACATCCAGTTTGCAGTTCAAAGAAAGTTACTTGACTGGAAAAGATGAAAGTTATTAAGCCAGAAAAGGGTCAGGATGTGAGACAGAATGTAATGGAAAGATAAAAGATACTCCCATTACTGGGATTAAATTTTGGACTTGGATTGTGTGGACAGCCAAACCATGCTTGCAGTGCCAGACAGAATGGTTGTTGTATGAGACAAAGCCCAGCAATATGTTTCTTATCCATCTATTAAAAAAAAAAAGAAAATCATTCACAGACTGGCTCATGCAAAGGTTGAGTTTTTCTTCAGATTCTGAATCAGTGTGATAATCCATTGCGCCAGACAGCAGGTTGTCGGTATGAGTAAATTTCATTACTTAAACTTTGTATGAAAAACCAGGTGATTGGATGGGAGAAATAACTTGGAAAAATGTTTGCCCCTATTAAAAATACAATCCAGCCACATTACTTCATAAAAAGTACTCTGGCTTCCAGCTAGTATACTCACTCCATTCAATTTTCTAGCAATATCACTCCATTCCATCTTTGTAACTTACCATCAGGTTTACAGCTGTAGCCATCAGGTTCTAAGGTGTAGCCTTCATTACAGACACATCTATGTCCATTGTCTGTCACAACACATCTTTGGCTGCAGATGCCCCACTTTTTACATATGTCGATATCTGAAACAATTAATGATTAAGAACATGCCTGAACATCTAAAATACTCAGTAAGCAAGATTTTATGTATTGGATGTGTCTGTTCCTGAAGAGGATACATCAACACCAGTTTGTTGTAGAAATTTTCAAGATATTACACCAAGACTATGAAGTGTACCTGTGCAGTTTGATTTTCCTCTTAAATGGAGCTTCAGTGGCTCCTACACAAGCTGGTTGTTTAAAAATATTTCAAGCACTAGGTAACTGTTATCTGTTGAAGATCAACAGGCTGCTAATTATTTTGCACTTTGCCACCTTCTAGTAGTAATCTCGTGCTATTCATCGGCAACATCTTTGGAATTAAATGTATTTTGCAAGGTGTCAAGCTCAGAGCAGCTTCATGCACATCCATTCAGTCAACAAGTATGAGTTAAACAACATCCATTCTTCCATGTTGAAACGCAAGCCTGTTTTCTTCCACTTTCTTAATCATCATTTAGCTATGTTTCTCCTCCTTCCTCTTTCCATTAATCTGCCCACTCCCCTCCTCTTGCACTGACATTGCCTCCTCAAACAAAACCACACCACTCACCTATGCAGGTCTTATTGTCAGGAGCCAGACGTTTTTTCTCTCCACATGAGCAGACAAATCCCCACGGGGATGTATGACAAGTCCCTTCACAATCATGGTTTAGGCACATGTCATATTCTGGGGAAAAACATGAATATTCAATTTTTTTTCTCTAATTCACTGGAGTGCACAACCCCCATACTTTCTATCGCTAAACCAGGACACTTCAGACACTTCTTCAAATGTACAAAGGCAAAGTATACATCTGATTCTCAGAGACATTCAATTGCTGTCATTTCTAATTGACTAAACTAGCAGTGCCATTTAACTCATACATATATCCTGGTGTCTTAATAAATGGGTACCTTTACAAGTTGTCTTTATCACCTTTAAATAAAGATAGCCATGTATTAACTTTGGTACTTTCCCTGGCTTTATGAAATATATAATAAAACCCTCGAGTCCCCCCCCCCCC